>JBAMHV010000023.1:6863413-6922979 GCA_037177535.1 Pseudomugil gertrudae
TATAGTATAGTATAGTATAGTATAGTATAGTATAGTATAGTATAGTATAGTATAGTATAGTATAGTATAGTATAGTCGTTTTTTGGATACTGCAGATGGAAGGGCAACAGAGAAATGCAAATATTTGCGGGTGAGCACTTTCTTTCTTCACCCTCTCGTGCTGTATGTTAGGCACACACACATAAGTGGAGGGCCCAGTGATTGATGACTCTGTGAGAGACCTCAGAGGGAGCAGCACTACAGAGATGGACAGATGAAAAGGGAAGAGGAGGGACTGAAAGACGACTAAAATGAATCGAGTAACAGGGTGAGGCTGCTCAGTGGCAGTTAACATGCTGGAGCCAGAGTACAGCATTGTTGTGAAGACACCCTGGAAGTAGCATTCTGTACCGCTACCTCTTGAATCACGCCTCCTTCAATGCTAAAGATGCCATTTTTCTGTCCTGGATAAGCAATCCATCATCTGCCAAGATGCATTGATAGGCCAAGTAAATTTCATTTCCAGTTTTGTCACAGAACAGTGTCTCGCTGACAAACCTCACACACCTACACAGTGTCTGCATACCTAATGTACAAGCCCATGGCAACCTTACTCACCAATGGCAGCGGCCTCCGCCTGCAGAAAAATGCAACATGTAGCAAAGCAAGAGCAGCTCAGGAAGGTTTGGAAGAGCCAGAGAGGGTGTCAAAATCCAAAACTCTTCAGCAATAAGCCTGATGGAACACTGGATCTATAAGAGGAAAGGTGTGTTATACAACCTGTGAGATCCACATTTGCTGACACTATTAGGGCCTGACAACATAAGAAACCCTTTTCTGTGTTCATGTCCTGATAGATTAAAGCTGCTTTTGCAGCTCATGCAGGTGGCTTTCCTGTTAGGGTTGGTTGCTGAAATCAATAACTGAATAATTTTGCTTAGAGAAACAAAAATAGTGATGGCCACACATTCTTCACAAAGAAATGTGCAGAAGTGTCCTGGTAGTGTCCATCACAGAAAACATGGCTGATCTCTTCTTGTCCTTTTTTTTAAAAAAATATATATATATTGTTCTCTCTGACAAAAAGAGATGCTTTTGTAATCTCGGTACTTCGAAGAGAAGCACCTCGGGCTCCTGGTCCGAGCAGGATGTCGGGTACGAGTTTCCCTCGACGAGAGTATTTCATCCCCGTTGTGTTCCAGTAATTTTATTATAATTCACTTAGATGCTGATCCTCGCTCTTCATGTACTGCCAGTGAAGAAATGCACACTCCTCTGTTTTCTCTCCCAACAAAGATGCAATTGTACAAATAATTGCTTGCGTGTCCGACAGTAATGCTGAATTGAAAGCTTTGTCGGGCAGTATTTCCAGACAAATAGAAAATTTCCAACTTATCAGAGTCTGAGATGCAAGTATATTTAGAAATGAGTGTTCACATTCAAAGTATTTAGTGCTTAAAGGTGAAGAAAGTGAGCAAAACAGAAGGAGCTTGCTAGCAATAGAAATAGAAATATGATGATCTGAGTGTAATATGTGCAGAAGTGTGTAAGATAAGATTAAGTGCTCCCCTCTGAGTAGATTTTAAGTACCCTCTGTTGGCCTGACTATGTCATTACACACCAGTCAGTCTTCGTCTGAACAGCTTTATTTTGTGAGATGATGCGTTTCTCCTCTCCAGTCTCACCAGCTTCTTGCACATTAGCTCTTGTCGCACTGATAAGTATTCTAGTGCTTGCTTTTTCTTGAATGTTTGAATGATTTTCAGGGTATAAAAAGGAAAAAAAAGATGCCTCAAATGTCACTGCGATCAGCAAAGATGAGTGACGAGTTAGATGCAGCTTCAGATGGGTTTGTCAGAGGAGGGAAAAACACACTTCAAACAGGAGAAAAGTGAAGCTTTTAGAGCACAGAAGTTTTATCGCTTTTTTAGAGCAAATGGAGCACTTTGTCACCAAGTGTGTCTGAGTGTGTGTGTGTGTGTTAGAATATGTGAAATTCACTGATTTTCTCTGTATCTCTTCCCTGGAGCGCTTTGTGAGGCAGAAAGCAGGGAGACTTTGTTGTCAAGGACTCTTTAATGCTTTCCAAGTCTGAGATTTTGTTGTGCTTTAACTACAAACCTGTGTGCTTGTACAGTATATATGTGTGTTTAAGCAAGCGTCTCTGTGTTTTGTGGCTTTCTTGTAGGTGTATGTGCCGAGGCGGTATGCCCCGGGGAACAGTGCTGACAGTGCACTAGGAGTCTGAACCTTGTCAGTGTTTGTGGCTGAGGAGGAGCAGATCCCCACCGAGTTGTGCCGTCCCGCGCCGTGCCGTGTTTTGACGCCATGTCCCTGACTGACAAACACAAAGTGAAGAGGCAGCGGCTGGATCGGATCTGCGAAGGTAGAAGTTACATCTGACTTTTTTTTCTTACCCAACTTCGCTCTCAGGTGTCACACTTTTCCAGACTACTTATTTTAAACAATCACAATTTCTATTTCACGGTTAATTATATACGATTTGGGTGTGATATTGTTTCTTGGCATTTGGAAATCCAATCAAGCACTCTCTGCAGTGGTATCACAAAGGTTATTAAATGATTTGTGGATATTATTTTTTTGTAAATAAACATTTTTTTTTTTATTTTGCATTAAAAAAGTCCTATGTACATCATTTAGATGTGTAATGTGTATATATTCAGCAGCGGGTGGTCAGGTCTTTCCAGACCTTGGTGTAAGTTGACTAGTTGAAGCGAGCGTTGTAGCTTATTTGTCATGTTTAGAATTTGGGGGGGTTAGATGCCGAAGCCTAGACAAGTATTTCAGCTTGGAAATCTTTCTTGCATCCAGCTGCAAGCCTTTTATTTCTCTTTTTCTTGCTCATCTCCTTCTACAAAAGGAGGCATCCTCAGAATGTTGATTGTGTTTAGTTTGTGACCGTCCTGAGAAAACATTCGGCTAGTGCTTCCTAATAGAAGCTCATTCTGGATATTGATTTAACTTTAGGATCCTCTTTTTCATCTTTAGTTTTTTTTTTTGTAAACCTTGTGATGTCTGCCTTAAAAATGATCAACGTTTAACTGAATCTATTTTTTCCTCCACCTGTGAATGGCTCCTTGTGTCACTAGTTGCTACTCACGGCCAAAGCATGTGTTGATTTTACAGTCGGGTGTGCGATGTACTGTCCTCCTGCTTTATTGTAAACATGTCTTCGCTGTTTGTGACCTCAAACTAAGTTCCGTTTTCACTTGTAAGTGCAGTTCTGTGGTTAGGTTATGCAGCTCGCTTGAAAAGTTTCCTGCTTTCCCAGACATCAGCTGTTCGTGTTTACGTAATTTCTTAATTATTTTCCAAACTGAGGACCGTACTACCTCAAAGAGCTTCTTTGGTGCTAGTTTTGCCCATTGCTTTCTTTGTGGGCAACAATTACATGAATTAGACAATCATTAGAGGAACCTGTATTGCTGAATTAATCTCCATCATATGTTTTTCCATCATCATTTTCTTACAAAAGTTGCCTCAGACTCATACATTTAATTTCTAAACATCCTATCGGTGATCCCTGCTTATTGATTGCCATGATTTCTCCTGTTGCACAGTGTGTGCCAAATCCTGCAGAATCAGTGACTGAATGTTGACTTCACCAAACGAGTCACCTGTTGGATGTAAATAAGATTCCTGGCTTGTTTTGGTCTTCTGTTTGGGCTCTGGTTTCTTGATGTATCTCTTCATGACACTTTTGGAAGAACTCTAAAAATCTCATCTCTGGTTAGATTACTGCAGGTTTACTGAGTTGTAAGTAGACAGTTAGGGTTTTTATCATGAATGGCTTTGGGTTGTAGATTAGATTGACACCTCCCAAGTTGTGCACAATATCAGGCAACATTGAGTATTCCTCTCTGCAGAGGTAAACTGTACTAGAGCCTCATGAATGTACATTTTGAAACCCACGTGTTTGACTCTCCAGCATGTATGTATGTTTGTGTGTCTGTCAGGGTGTATCCTGTGGTAAAATCATCTTGTCTCTGCTGTCTGGGTCCCCAAGAGGCTTGTTAAGCTGCTGGGCCCTCCTGGAGCCAGTGCATGGAGAAGCAGACATGACTGCAGTGCTGGAAAATGAAGCTAGACGCACCATTACCCCCAGTGCCAGCATATTTGTTTTGCTGTATGATGTAAGCACCTCAGTGCTGTGCACTTCAAATGAAGGGCATATGCCACAATTCCTGTACAGGCTCTTAGTACAAGAAAAAAAACGTCCCTCAGTGAATACATTAGAAAAATAAATATAACAGTATAAATGAAGAGCATAAAGCTTGAAAAAGTATTAATCTAAGATTGTGAAATGTATTTTTACATGCTTAAAATTAAAGAAATTCATAAGGAAATATGTTTCATATCAGGTTATGGCATTAAAATACTAAATCTTATATCAGATGATTCAGTAAATGTTTAATGATGGACAACAGAGACTTAAAGAAACGTACTTCCTGCTGAGGCAAACTGATCAAAAAGGGCACATTTTGTTTTTGACATTAAATAATTGTTTGGCATGATTATGGAACGCTAAATAAATAATGTAATCACATCTGAAGGCACATCCTTTTTTCTATGATGTATTTCTTCAAATTCAAAGAATCAAAACAAGATGAAAATAAAAAGGGCCACAAAAACAAAAAACTATTTAAAACACAGTGAGGTAAATATAAATCACTCAACAGCTGTTTTGCTTAGCTTGAAGCAGAGGATGCTGTTGTGGCTATACCCAGATCAAATTCCACAACCTCCAGAGTATGTGGCTATTTATTGGCCAGGACTAGTTGCCAGGCAACCAGCAGCCTAGTCTCCTAAAGATACAGGTCCGATCCAAGACATAACGTGGTACACAACCTTTAAAAATATAATTTTCACACAAGGTACCTCACTACAAAGCCTGGAACGGTTGTTGCTTCCGTGATCTGGTAGCAACTTTTCTCTAAACATACTGATGTGATAGTTCGCTCAGTCATCATAATTACTGGGCAACATTTTTCTGAATCATTCCTTTCAGCTGTTGACAAATCACCAAGTAATTAGGATCGCTGAAATTTGTCAGACAGCACAAACAACATAACATAATGATGCTAGGAGTCCACTGAATACCAATGAGCAGCATTATTAAATAATCATCTGGCCTTAAAGTGAATCATAAAAGCAGTTAGATTTCATAGCACAGGTGGGCCATTTAGCGGTTGGAATCCTTCTTGATTAGAGCTGCAGTCAACATGCACCTGCTGAACTCTTATGAATCAGACACCTGAGGCTGTGAGTTATTCCTGAGGGAACTGTCTGCTTTGTTGGGTGTGAACTCACAGGAGATGATTACAGAAACCACAGCAGGTGTTACTCCGGTGCATTTATAAGGAAAAGTTTGAGCCCACTGGAATGATCAGAGGCTTCTGCATTGGATAGTAAAATGTTTCTGACTCAGGTGAAGGTGTAGAAAAGATTTTTGTCTGCTGGTGGTGTGTTTGCATCAGGAAGGATGTACAAAGAGCAGAGGAAACACTGGATTTAATTCCCAACGAAAACACAGTAACAGTGACACAACGGACTAAGAGACCTGTGGTGCTGCTGATAGTTACTGACTAATATGGGAGGAATTGTGAAGCATAACATTATTTGCTCTTATCAGGGCAAAGATGTGACCATAATAATAAATAATTCAGTCATTAACACAGATTATTTAACATGCCACAGTGTCCTGCAGGCTGAAGTTAGAACAAAACTAAGCCAAGAATATAGAAATTCATCTATTTCAAGAATAAATCGCAACGTTCATTTTAAAAACCTTTTATTTAATATGATTAAAGCAGGTTTTAGATAAAAATAATAGTTCTCATTGATCTGTTATTAATACTGGTTTAAAAATTACTCTGCATTTTCCCCACATCTATTTTTCCTGAAGAGCAGATCAGCCCGCCTCCCTGTAAAACCACTGATCCTGTCGGCACAGAGGTTCTGGACTGACTGCGACTCTATCTCTATTACGCTTTATACAAAACACACACACACGCTCTCCAGATGGCCCGCATATAGGATCAGTGAATCAGTCTTCTGGCCACCAATCGCGAAGGCGCAAAGAAAGAAAGAAAAAGAAAACAGCTTGTGATTTGCGATTTGTTCACGAGCCAATGACCAGGCAGAGTCCTCCCTCTGATTGCATGTAGCGGTGTGATAAGGCTGCCGTGGTGATTGTCTCAGAGCAAGGAGGAAACACACATTAAGCAGAGCTCTGCTTCTGGTTTTCACACACACAGGTAAAATCCTCACAGGACACATTTGGCTACTGTCAGGAGTAACTCATCTTAATCCAGGTTCACACTTCAACCAGGCTCACAGTTGGCAACAAGAACAGAGAGGATGAAGCAATGGTTTGTGCTGTCTTTCTTAAGTCTTTTGCAAGTGAAAATCTGGAATGTTCTCTTTCAAAGCCGTCTGCTGAGACCACACCGTCTCTGCACTGTCCAACAGAGACTTTGTTTCTGTTGTTGTCTCATCAATAATATACAGCTCTTGTCGCTTCCCTCACTGTGCAAAGTGTAATTTGAATTGTCCCATTGCTCAAATTATTCAGTCGCAGTTGTTAGATTTAAGCATCTATAGCAGTGAGATCACAAATAAACTATTTCAGAAAGCACAGTGCTTAGATGACAAGGCAGATTAAGCCACTAAAGTCCTTGATATGTATTCAGCATAATTTGGCCTGTCTGGTAATAAGGAGTCAGGGAGCTGGTTGCAAAGCTTTTTATCTAAAGATGTTAGTTAGCGCAGTCAAAGCAGCGGCGTTAAAGCATCACTTTTAATTCAACGTTCTAAAGAGTAGAAAGAAGCTCTGTGTCCCTCTCAGGGGTGGAGAGCTTCATTTCTGTCATTGAAAAGATGAGGCGTGAGCTGCCGTGGCCCGTGCTCTTCTCAGCCTCCGGTTCTTTCCTGCTTAATCTGAGCTAAACCAATGTTTATTATTCTGCAGCAACTGGGCCGACTGGCTGGGAGGGAGGACAGTTCCGATCCATTTTTTTCTCCTCCTCTTGCTAAGATGGTTGTTTTGCTTGTAGACTGCAATACTCTTCCCTCTGGGCTAAATTAAAGCTGCTCTAATCTAGTCAGATAATGTTTTAATCAACATCTGCGTGTTATTCACGCTGTGAAACATGATGACTTTATGCTGATGTTATAAGGAATGTAATTTGTCGGTAGTAGCTGTTTAACACAAAACATATTTTAATATAATTTTTTTTTGCATTTAGTGATTAATCTGATCAGCCTTAATGTTAATTATTTAATAATATTGATTCTCTTGTTACCATGCAACCTTCTGCTGGGCAAAAACAAGGCATCATTTGGGTGTTACTTTGGCATAGTGGATAAAGATGTGATAAAGAGTGGATAAAGATGTGATGATGTGGATGATGTACCATTTACCTCTAGCCACAAAAGGCGCTTTTCCACTAGTACCTACTCTACCACACCTCACACAACTCCACCTGGAAACAGAGCGTTTTTATTAGGATTTGTCAAACCGTGTAGATACTTTTGCCGTACCTACTTCGTTGAGGTTCCCATCATGTCGAGTCGTGCGGGTAGAGTGACGCCCACAGGCTGGAGTCCATTGATTTGGCCCGATGTGATCCAGGGTGTTTTGTCCTGCCCTCCGACAATGTCTCTTGATTTGTTCCATGAGTCTATATCTCATAAATAACCCTAATCGGAGCCCCATGTAAAAAGTTACCGTAAGGTGTTCTGCAGACACCGCGCAGAGCTTCTAGAAAGTCACACGGGGGGGGGGGACCCTGTTGAAAAGCAGTAGCGTAGAGTAGTCACTAATGGAACAGCGGCTAAAAAAAAAACTGCTCCGAAATGACTCACAGGCCAATGTAGTTTCTGAATTGTCCTGCTCACCAATATGGCTAACCCTAAACCCTGGAACAAACCCCATCTATGGAGGCTCCATCCTACAAAGCATTGAGGTGTCCTGGTGAACAGACAGCAGGGGATGGGGTCAGGTGACTGGATGAATATAGCTGTGTGTTGATTGATTGGGTTGATAAAAAGTTTTGTTGTTGTTGTTTTTCCCTTGGGGACATTGTTTTCTATATGATTAATGACTTACACATAAGTATAAAAGCAGCATGGTAAATAATTAACCAGTGGCGGTGCAATTCAAAGAATCTGCTAATGCTGTATGGAGCTGGTGTCTCCGTTTCATGTACACTGGCTTCACCTTGCAGTGCAATCATTATCCTCACATGTTGGTTTATAGAGCTTCCAGACAGATGCAGTCCTCCTCAAAATAACTTCTGTCTGCTTTGTTTGCAGCTTGCTCCATCATAAAACCAAATAATGTCACATTCTTTCTCTTCTTTTTATCGTCAATGACTCTTATCAGTCTGTTTGCTTAAAATGGCTGGTGTGGAAGAAGGGTTCCTGTGGGACTACAGGGGCGGACACACACATGCACACCTTCATGAATAAATCTGCAAGTGTAGGTTGTTTTAGACAGATGTCATCTACTTGGAGAATGTGAACGCATCGCCTGGTCCTATTTTAGGACATCCCCAGAGGTCCATGAAATGCTGAGTCAGTTGTTTCACCAGCGTGACTTCATATAATTCTGCATTTTTGCTTATAGCTAAGTTGTTAGTTGTTTTATTTCTGTTTGATTAAAGACTAGCGTGGTGTTATAGGGGTCGTAACTTAAAAATCTATTCCGTCTTATCATAGTTTGCTAGAACTGGAAGAAAACAAGCAACACTGATCTGTTGATCTCTTTCAACGGTATATTCTTAAAGATAATTCCAAACAGCACCACGTGTCCCATGTTGTTCATTTTTATGCACAACACAAGTACACAGTAGGTTTTAACCCTAAGCCAATGTGAACTCAGAAGCTGGATATAAAACCTTGTCCTGCAAAGCACGCTAATAACACGTCTGTGGATTTTTGCCCTATTTTATCTCAGCAGTCAGAGTGCTTCCTGCTTTAGAACATGTGTTTTATAGGTGTTTCACTGTGTTGCACAGCTGCTACGCTTAAGGCAACATTAAATACTGAGGGATAACCCTTCTTATATAGTTGGATAAAATAAATCTTTTGTGGAAAAACCATGCCAAAGAAAACGCTGACCTTTCACAAAGCAGTAACTCTACAATAAATGCTCATAAATGCCACGCTTGATTTTTCATAGAGTTCGGTGCATGCAGCATTTCTCACTCACTACATATCTCCTTACCACAGTTTAACTGTTCTTTAATTTAACTAAACTCCACATCTTTTTTCGTCAGTGACATGCAGGCAAATTACATTTTCTGCTTTGTCCTTTCCTTTCTCTCTCTCTGTCATGCACTTCTTCCCTCCCTCTTCTCTCACTCAGCTGCACACTCCTCATCACTCCAAAAAGCAAGCGGGCTGTCGTCTCTCCCTTCTGTCTGTCCCATCTGTGATGCAGTATGGGCCACTGGCTTGATAATGATAGGCAGGCAGAGCGCGGGGCTGTGCACAAGGCAAAGATGGACTGCTAAAAGGAAGACAAAACTCCACTCGCTTGCTTCATCGAGTCTACAAGAGGTCTTACCCTGTGGCGGCTCTCGCTCTTCTCCTCGCTCCTCCCAGCCATGCTAAAGTGTGACACGCTGTGTACTGCACTGCAGCGATATGGGGTGGTAAGGAGGTGGAGGACAGTCTTGATAACACAGAAAATGCAAAGCCTCTGAAGGCCATCGGACCAGAATTGGTACCATGTGTTTTTTTTCTTTCATTGACACCCCTCCTTCTTCCTTGTGCTTGTGTTCTAGCGAGACAAGGCCCAGAGGCTTGTTAAAAGTTTAATATACTGTACAATCACAGTAATTGAGTGGAATTTTCAAGTTCTTGCAGTCACGGTTTTAATTTATGAAGTCCCCATGAAAGTTTAATAGATCAGCAGTTGTAAAGTTGCCCCTATCTAAATCATTCTGCAGCTATCGCTGCTTGTGCTGGCTGCCAAGTCCTGCCGTTAGCGTCCTGTGCCCTAGAAAGATGGCCAGATTGCTCCAAAGGCATGACTGTTGCCGGACGTCTGTTCAGCACATTGTACCTAGAGGTCTTTTGAAGAGCTGTGTGACTGTTTGCGAGCGAGCACGCCAAGTGTTGGCATCGATTTTGATGCAGTTCACCAAATATCCAGCGTGTCAGTTTGTATTTTCTCTTTTATTGTATTATTCATACCAGCAAATACAAGATCCCTGTTGCTTGATGAGGGTTGAATGGCATGCCTACTTAATTATGGAGCAGCCCTGAGGAGAAGCATATCAGAGGATGTAGACAAGATGAATTTCCCTCTGCTTATGAGTTGTGGGAAATACAGTAATTTGTGTGATGGGAGATATGATATGTCTTATACTTGTTTCAATTTTAGCAACAGTAGCCTGGCTGTACTGGAGATGTTTATTATTGTTATTAATATTTTGTCAGGAAGTGTAGATCTGAGTGGCACACAGCCCTGGAAGGGGCTTATTAAAAGAAGTTATTGTCTGTGATCGCCGTAGAGAGATACGGCACGATGATTAATGGTGTGTTTTTCAGTTGACAAAACGTGTTTAGGGACTCAGACCTGCAAAAACAGCGTTAAAACATCCCTCCAAGGAAATTGCAAGGTATGCTTTACTGCAGATGAGAGAAAACATCTCTCAGATGTGCATCCTGAAGGGCTGCATGAGACCGAAGGAAAAAAGAAGTAGTTCTGATTTCTTTTTGTTTGATCCACTTATTGTTCTCCAATCATGATGTCCTGGTCATTGTTTATATTACACCAATGTTGCCACAGGAAGATGGTATGGCATTTCCCTCAGTGGCTTTGACACTGCGAGACTTCATAGCAGTGTCATGGCAGTCCTAAATGGTAATAAATTTAGCCCATCTCAGTCACGCTGTCACAGCGTCTTAGCTTTAGAGCGTCCAGATGATGAGATATTATAAATGATGATTTCAATCATTTGACAGTTACATGCTCATATTTAGTGTTCTCATCTTTTCAAGATATAGATATCCAGGAAAAGGATGAAATAAAATTAGATCAATTAAATATTATGATATATGGTATTGCTTTTTATTTTTGTGCTGATTTTATTTTTCTTATTGTGCAGCAGCGTCCTTTAAGCTGAGCCAAATTTCTCCTAAAGGAGACAAAAAAAGAAACTTTGACATAATGCGTCTTGAAGACATTGTATGGTTGTGTGTTCTTCTGTCTTTGTATGTCTGCGTGTTTGTAGATATTGAATGTGTGTAGCTGTATACTTTCCTCTGCTCAGCAAAGGAGGCTGTGCCTTTTTAATGGCTCGCATAAAGCATGTCTTGCTCCAAGAGATTAAAAAGGAACCTCACAAGTCATTGTGGAACTGGACTTTGTATCTTTCCCCTTGCTTTCTCTACGATAACATGCAACACATCAGTCCCCAATCTCCTTCTTCTCTTGAGTAAGTGCCATTCATACCTGCAGGGATACAGACTATAACCCTGCAGAGAGGTGAGCAGTGTGAACGCTCTAACTTTACATCCGGTGTCCTCAACACTGTGCTGGCTATGTACACTATCTAGTTCAAGTGATGTCACAGGAGCAGTGGATTTAAGCAGGTTTTAGTTTGACGCTAATCCCCTCGTGGCAAACGCAGTATACGCGAGGACTGTCCCTGCCAATGGCATGCATCAACCCCCATTGGATTAGCGCGTCTCGTCCCCTCCTCCAGTCTGTTGTCATTGTCCAGCATGTGTTTTTACCCCAATTTCTTAGCCTTACTTTGGAATGTGACCATGATGGCCAGCACAAGCATGATCCCAACGCTCTAAAGGTGTGTTACTTTTCTGTCTGATTGTGTGTGTATTCTCTCTTTGTGTTTATCACATTTTATGTCACTCCTGGTGGATTTCTAATGTTTCCAGGGCTGAATTATTTAGATAGGCTGCCAGCAGGGAGCTACATGATAGCACAAACTTCATAGTGAGGGAGGGGGGGACTCACAGCTGCAAGTCAGGTAAAAGGTACCTTCTGCTTCATCTGTTCTTCTCTCCTCTCGTTTGATTGGGGGATGAGTGTAATTAGAGAGTTGAAACACAATACTCGGCTCTATTTTCCGCTTTTATAGCTATAGTCTTTGTTGTCTTCACTGATGCCTAACGCAAGCGAGCAGTCGTATTTTGGTGGCTCTCTGGGCCAGCAGGGTCCAGAGTGGAGTGAGGGCCAGAACGACAGGGCTGCAAGTCGCTGTCAGTACTGTGGAACTTTTTCAGCCCGTAGGAGTTCTTTGCCTCTGGGTGGAGGAAACAGTGGAGTGTGGCTTCATCAACATCAGCTAGATCTTCCTGAGAAAACAGGTCTGATCCATCAACCATCCTTGTACAGGCAGATCCAGCCAGACCAGCATGGTCAACAGCTACTGAGGAAGAACTCTGCGCCGGACATGAGTAGTGACCTCTATCTCAGGCGAGTGATGGCAGGCCGGGCCTCAGTACCAACTCAGGATTACTACATAACTGACGCTACCTTATCTGGTCATCCACCTGAAGAGTCTGGGTTTTACAGGGATAACCAGCACTTGCTCACCAGATCAGCCTCGCATTATGGGGTGAGGCCTGCATGGGATCAAGGACATGTAAGGGCTACACCCTCTGTACTGGCCTCCGCTTCTACACCTACACCTGCTCCTCCTCCTCCCCCGCCTCCTCCCCCTCCTCCTCCCCCGCCTCCTCCCCCTCCCCTCCACGAGCTGAGCCGTTTGTACAGGGAATCTCTAGGAGCTAAGATGATCCCAGACGTCCAGTGTATTGGTGGCAGAGCTTCCTCTCCTGCTGTCTATGGGGTTCAGCCCCCTCTTCCTTTTTACGCTACTGAACCGCTGACACTCTCTGCTCATCAGGCTTATAACAGCATCAACGGCTTGTCCTTGGAACCTCGCCAGCCAGCTACCACCAGTTCAGTGGTGGACCCAGCTTCTCAGGTAATGGACGGAACTTTCTCTCGGGCTTATGGAGCTATAGCCTCCCATAGGCTGCCATATGACCCAAACTATGACCCCACTGCTGCCATTGTGGCCACCACAGCTGGAATGAATCCCAACCTGCCTCCTATTCATCCCAGTGCAGCAGACCCCAAGAAAATGGTGGACCCTACCTTCCTGGCTTTCCTGCGAGCTGAAGGCTTAGCAGAGAGCACAATTACTCTCCTGCTGCAACATGGCTTTGATTCCACTCCGACACTGGCTATGATGGAAGACCACGATATCCGGTCTGTGGCCCCTAACTTGGCCCAGGCTCGTGTTCTGTCCCGTGTAGTGCTTGGATGCAAAGCGGGCGGAGCAGGACCACGTACCAGATCCAACAGCTTCAGTCATCGCAATGACCTATACATGCAGCCCCAGGGTTTGACCATGGATCCCAGTCTGATGCAGCAACCAGCCACCACCATCCAGACTGTATCCCCTAGAATGGGAGAGTTTCTTGGAAGAAGACCCAGCAGCGCACCCTCCCAACATCTCCTGGAGACCACCACCTACCCAGGAGCTCGGCCACTGGCACCTGGAGCTTTTCCAGTCAGCCCTGGAGGATATAACAGCATAGCAACTCAGGGAAGACCCCTGTCAATGTATAATGCTCACACCGGTCTCGCCATGTCTGCTCTTGGACAGCAGCCTCCACCAGCCCCAGGCACACCTGGAGCAGCGCCCAAAACTTTCTCTGGCTCCTATTCCCCTATGGAGCTGATGAAGCGAGCTCCCAACCTTCCCCCAGCATCCCCCATAGCAGCAGCAAGCCCACTTCATAGCCCACAACTTCTGCGGAAAGGGCTCAATGCTGCTCCTGAGAGTACCATTGTCCCTGCCACTTCTTCCACTACTCTCCAAGCTCAAAACCCTAACAACAACAAGCTGGTTGGACGCCGCACTGGTCCTCCTGTCATAGTCTCAACCATGGCCACGACGCCCGACACAAGTAATGTCAAACCTCAACTTTGTCATTTCCTTAAAACCCTCTTCCTTGTATCTGTAATGTATCTGTTGCAGATTAGCATTTAGCTAGTGTGGTAATAATTTTGCTGATCTGATTTAATTGCTATCAGCTGCGTGGGGGAATTTAGCTCCACACATGAAAGAATTTTGGCGCATGACGACAAAATCACTCTGGCATTGTTTTTGAATGGAGGAGAAGCATGTAAGATGAATCTGACAAGTTAAGCAGCTTTGCTTTAAGAGGTCTCTTTTTTAAAATTACGCAACTATTTATACTCGTATTGCAACAGAGTTGTGTCATTTGCCAGAGGGGATCGTGTCTCATCACCGAGTTGAAACGTTTCATAAGAGCAGCAGTACTTCAGTTTTTTTTTGGGTCGTTTTCTCTTTAAATTAAGTGGTTGGTCAGAGTTATTTTTGCACACTGTGCTTTTGGAGTTGTGCCGCCTGCCTTTTTCAGAGGGTTTTGTACTTGGTTCAGTGCTGTTGAGATATTTTAAATATTGGAACATGCTGGAGGGAGAGCGCTCACTAAACATGCATTTAACAACACGATGTAGTGTTGCTCAGGTACACCTAATGTAATGTTTATTTGTTTTAACTGAGTAGAGGTAGTTAAATGTCTGAAAAATAAGATCAAGCTTGTTTTTAGTTAGTAAGCAGAGTTGCTGTCATTCTATTTTACACTGTACTCTCTCCTAATCGGGGGGCTTAACTGCCTCAAATCCAATTACACTAATTGGATGCATGTTTGTGTAGACTATAATAGGTAACCATTCTTTTTTTGCATAGCTTGAAATTTGGGTTTCAGTAAAATAACACTAAATGACATGTATTATTAGATTGCTTCTTTGCCTTATTAATAGATGAATTCAAACTACGTGTTTACAAACTAAATATTATTTCCTTTGCTTTGTTGGTTATATGACCCACTTGCTTTCCAATTTGTGATACATTGCCTCCTAAAATCCTATCCAGTAAACAGCAGTTGTGTTGATGGCTTAGAAAATTCTATTATAATTTTATAGTTTTATCACCATAAAGAAAATAACTTCTACAATCAAATGTGATATTTAAATGTGGTATGATTTTGCTTTCATACTGACAGTAATGGAAAAACTGAGCCTGTCCTTTTTATAAATGTTGAAATGATGGTTACTTTTAACCAAATATTCCTGCTGATGTAATAAGTAATTATGTAGAAATGGCAGGAAACTTGTTTGCTTTTTGCATGGCCAATTCATGCAGTGTTGTGGGGTTTTATTTTCAGTAAACTATGAGTTAGAGGCATAATCCAAGCTTATTTTTATACGTTAATGCTTTGATTTCTACTTGTAACCAGATTATATATTTCCCTGCTGATGAGAGCTGATTAGCTCAGGGAAGAATTAAATCTTTTAACCTTGTCTTCAGCCTTGTAACCCTGAATTTCGCCCTTCTCAATGAACCTGTGGGCTGGTGCTCTCGCTGTAGAGTAAATGACTTTTATGAAGTGCCCTCCCTTCATGTGTTGTCAAGGAAATGAGAAACAGAGTGCGAGATCTAGACGGTGAAGAAGGAGTTGTGGGGGAGGAAAGGGGTGGGAGGTCCCCTTGTCCGACGCCATGGAAATATCCGTTTCTCTTCGAGATCAGAGAGCCCCCCCCCCCCCCGACCCCCCTCCAACCCATCCACCACACACAAACGCACACACAAGATTCTTAACACAACAAAGTCATTTACATGTAGCTGACATTTGTTGCTTCAGTAACTTCATCTGATAATGGGCAGCCTTTGCTGCTGATCGGAAAACATATTTCTTAATTGTGTGTTGCTAGGCAACCCAGGTTGCAGTGCTAATCAGAGATGGATAATCTTCACACTTAAGGAAAGGAATAACAGTGGCGATCTGCATGCAGTGTTGGGTTTTTTTGTTGTTGTTTTGCTCTTGTTACCCTTTTTTCTGCAGTTTAGAGCAGAATAAAATTGCGTGAAAATAATAAGATGTTGCAGGGCACTTAATGAAAACATTTTGTTTACTCGCCTTACCCTCCTACTTACGGAGCTGTGTACATCTGAAGAAATTGCTCCTCATTTTTGTGCATCTGTGAAGAGCCTTTCTTATTACTTGTTGGGTGTTTTTATCACAATCATACATATTGATGAAACATTGACACATTATTCTTTTTGCATTCAGTGAATAATTTGGTGATTCTTTTTTATCGTTTTACATCAAAGTGCATATAAATAAATTTTCCACGAGGCTGTTGTGGCATCTTCCATTTTTTTACTTGTTTAGTTATAATTTGCTTTCAGGCTTCAGAAAACAAAGATGTGAACAGCAATGAAATTGGTCTTCTGGAAATATTTATATGAAAGTTGCAGGTGGGAGGACCCACGCATGTGCGTTTGTTGGTTGGCTAAAGCCATAAGCAGTGCTAATAATGGCTTTAAACAGTTGAGTCAAGCTTAACTGCAACAGTTACCTTCCACCTAAAGAAGGGAGAGCACCTTCAAGCATTCACATTAGCCATGGAGTTGTCTGTCAGTGGCATTCCACAGAGCAGCACAGGTGGGTGAACCCTAGCGTCAGTGTCACGTGATGCAGAGTAGCCGCCCCGCTTAGTAGAGACGTGATCGGCTCGTAGACTGTATTGTGTGCATGCTCGGCAGATTAAGTAAAGGTGGACACTTGCACGTGGAGTCCCTGGGGAGATAATCCACAGAACATCTTCAGCTGTGCTTTTCTGGGCTGGAGATTTAGGAGGCAGTGCAGGGATGGGCAGGGCGTATAGCTTACAGGAAGCATTGAGACCATTACTTTACATCCATACGGTATGTGTCAGCTGTGTCTCTTCTCTTGGTGACAGTACACCCAGGTTGTATCCAATGCTTCCTGGGAGGTTAGTGAAAACATTGCAGACCATTTTGTTGAGAGGGAGCCATCACTGTTGCAGCTGACAGTTATGTAACCTTCCGGCATATGGGTCCCATGGGGACTTGAATGGGATTTTAATTTCCCTGCCTGTGTTTGGAAGGACATTCACAGGGAGGCATGCCTAATGTGTTCTCAGCTGTCCTTGGCTAAACTGCTTTGTTCAGGTGTCTGACAGTGATTTTAGTGTGCATTCCACCTGTTCTCCACAAGATAATCAGAAAGAAAGCTCTCCACGTGTCAATATATCCTCCAACTTTATATTTCTAAATGCAAGCTCTTGTGTGTGAGTGTGTGTGCTAAGTGTGAAGTCATCCTGATTTAGATTTTTATGAGAGCAAAGTGCTTACACAGAGAGCTTACATTATAACATGTTCATAACTTTGTGACACATATGTGCTCCTGTTGCACCCCTGTTATCCTGCAAATACAGAGGGAGGGATAAAAAAAAATCTATTTTTAGAATTAATTTCAAACTTAAAATGTTTTAAGCTGAAATAGTTTAAGAGCTATCACTTAGCAATGTTTACACAGGCAACAGATGTCCATCTTTCAACAGCAGGAAGTGATTATTCTCATCTGAGGATAGCTGGATGTCACAGAAGTGACAGCAGGACATGGGAATGAGGTGTTATGTTTCCTTTTAGCTGTCTGTTTCTTCCTTTGACTGCACATATAGGGCAGTCAGAAAGTATTAGGCCACTGTCATGATTACCAAAGTGTGACTGAATTTCTATGTATCCTTTCTGACATACTTTCTTCCAAACAAATCTGTATCAGGTGTGGATCCTAACCATATATATATATATATATATATATAACCAAAACTCTTGATGCATTCCAGCATCAGTTAGTTTAGACGGGAAAAGATACATGCATTACCAGCCCAGTGATGCAATAATGTGTTAGTTATTTTTATTATAAAAGCTGAATGCTTGAGATGTCTTTCCACCAATAGGATCAGAATTATGATTGGGGATTCCCCAAAATCCATTTGTGTGTGTTCGGGACAGGATGTACTGCGCCAGCACCGGACATCAGACATGAGCGAGTGTATTTGTGTGTCGGTGGGTGTGTGTCATCCTTTCTAATCCCACAGATATGACTGAATGGAGAGGTTTCAGCTCACATGACATTGGTCAGAGGTTATGAGGTCAACATTGCTCTTTAATTCATCTTTGCTTACCCCCCCAGCAGTGTTTGTGCTTGCATCTAAATAGCAGTTCAGAATGGATTTGTGTAAATGACCATTTACCTGCTGCTAAATGGTCACTGTTAGCCTCTAAATTCTTACGTTTGTCTTTGAGTGCACACTTTGTGTCTCCAGCCTTGTGAGAATGGGCTAAATTTTACATGAGCTATCTCATAACTGCTGCACCGTCTCTTTTCAACCTTTGTATTGTGTCCTCGGGGAAATAAAGCCAGAAAAAAATTCCCCGCTGTTGCATTTTTATACTTACTCTGCCCTGAAAAACAAAACAAGCAAAAGAAAAGTGTCGTTGATCTGTACTCCAGCCCCCCCTCGCCCTCTCCTTTCTCCACTGCTGCTTTCTCATGGTTGATCTTTCCAAACCATCGCTTGCGTTCACAGAGGGATTAATAGTTTCTGCAAAGCCAGCCAACCCGTAGAGGGAACGGAGCCTTCGAGCAAATGAGGAACAGCTGGTCTACCCCTGCAAGTGACAGCTTGAGTGTGTGTGTGTGTGTATGTTATAGCAACATCTGACCTATGCACTGGATCCGGGGTGTTATTCCTTGTCTAAAAGTGGGCCATAAGGTTTAGAGTTTAGATTTTTGCTAAGAAATGTCACAAGTTCACAACTTTTTGTGAATATAACTTCTATTAAATTAGATTTAATTTACATTGCATCAAATCATTTGTGTCATCTAATGGCACTTAAGTAGTGGGTTTGTAAGGGGCTTAATCACTGCAACCTTAGAAGCCTGTGGTTCTCAGGCTTTTAATAGAGATAGATTGATTAGATTTAATGGAAGTGTTGATTAAGGGTCCTGAAACGGTGTGGGCTGAGTTTAAAATACATGTTGATGGTTTAGATGAAGTAATTGTTCAAGTTAGTGCAGTGAAGTTTTATAGGAGAAGTAATTTAAATATAGAATCGGATATCTCTGCTGTACATAACATGAGCATATATTAGTATTTGATTGGATTGGGGGAAATTTAATCATTTATTTGTTCAAAAATTTGGTATTTTAATCATAAAATGATGAAGTCACTTCTACTTGTACATAAAGGAATAAAAGGCTCAACAGAGCTGTGAAACCTCTCTGTGTTTATCATGTGTCCTCCTCTATAATGTGCAGGGTACAGAATGATTTACCTCCAGGTTTATGTGAAACGATTGAGAAGTGTCGCGCACGGCCATTGCTTGTTGCTTTGGATGTCAGATGCGACACATTTCTGTTGCAAATGTCTGCACGGTCACAATCAGACGCACTAAGATAAAGTTTGTGACGTTTGTGTATCGGAGGAGTGTTGGGATTTGTCAAAGCTGCAGTGTTTGATAAAAAACTGCAAGGACATGCAGAGTTCATGAGGATTGGCAGGGTTTTTGTAAATAGTCGCAGTTCTTGGAGGGTTTGAGCAGTATGCGTTTGTAGTTTCATGGAGGGGTTTGTTTAGATGATTTATTAGAGCTCCTTTCCATGGAATGCCATTTTCTGCCTTTGTTGAAAGGTCCAGGGAGCCAACCTTCCATGGCCTCTCCCACATTGCTATATATATGTATGTGTGTTTGTGTGTGTTAAAAGTACATTTGTGTGCACACGTGCACTGATGGTATGTTCAATATCAAAAGTATGATCATGGTGTTATTGTTTTATCACATCACCCAGCCAGTTCACAACTGCTCTAAGCATGTCAAATAACTAATCAACTAATCAAATTACATCATTTAGTCTTGTAATAGTTTTTTTCAGTTTCAACTGTACATATTAAAGCTAATGTAAAGCTGCACCATTGAACTTTGGCAAATCTTCATACTTTCACTCCCCTTAATGATGGCTAAGTTCTCCGCAGTAAAATTAAGACCAGAAGTGACTTCTCTAACCTTTTATCCCTCCCTCAATGATTTCTTCTTGCTTTTTGCTGAATCAGCCGTGGTGTGTGTGTCCACAACGAGGAGTGTCCTGCCACTGAGTGATACTCCAGGACAAGCATAGCTCCAGGGATGTGTGTATAAATGTCGGTGTGCCATCAATTTAGAGTCAGAAGCATTGAGTTTTAAAGGTTTAAAACATCTTGCGTTAAAGAATAGTTTTGAAGAAAGTCTGTAAATGGAGTCAAATGCAAAGTTAAGGCACCCCCTCCCTGTTCATATATGGACAAAGCTTAAGGACTTTGGAATTGGGCCAAATGGATAGTAGACAACAACAGAACATGTTTTTAACAGCTAAATGTATGCTTTATGATGGGTTTTAACCAAGTGCATGTCTAAGGTTGATTAATAAGCTCAAGTAGAAGATTGCTACCACTCCTCCTCCTCGACCCCTGTTTCAAGAAGTGTGACGCTTAATAAGAGTGGTGGGAAAGTGATTAATTTAGGACGGTGGGAGTTTTACCTATTTATGACTCCACGTTGGACAGAAACTTCCAATGAAATGTTCAGCAGCAGCTACGTTTCGTCTTCCAGAGCCCTAAAGGTAACCTTGAGACGCTCAGCTTGGTGTGTTTATGTTCAGTGTGTTTGTTCTCATCTGCTGCCTTGTTGTGATTGGTGAGATGAATCATTTGGCTATTTCAGGAGCTTGCATTGTCATGTATATTCTGCTTGTCTCCCCATCCCGTAGCTATTTTGTTTACGGGGTAACTGTGATGAGTGCTCCCAGCACAAGCTCCAAGAATGGCGACGCTTTCATATAATCTCCCCCAATTATCTGTCGTCAGTTCTGTCGTATATTATCGTCTCTCTGCAGCAGCTTGGGGGGGGCAGTTTTGTGCTTGTTGAACAGCAACAGCTGCATCCACTTAAACAGACAACTACCTCTGCACACCTCCCCAGTCCTTCTACTTCTCCCCCTTCTCCCTCCCTCACTCAGCAGTGTGCAGGTCACCCTGAATTATTCATCAGTGTGAAATGAAAAAGCTCATGGATATTGAATATCCTCTCTGAAGTGGTGGCCAACATTGTGTGTGTCTCTCCTTTTTTTTTTCTTCCTTTCTTCATTTTTTTTTACTGCTGAAAAGAGTAAAGAGCAGCAGATCTCATTGCCAGGGTATTTCAAAGGTTAACCAATTGCTTTACCTTGTGCACATATTTACTTTTTTCATGGTCTGTAGCCAGCAGGGTAGGGGTGGAGAGTCTAGGGAAAGAGAGAGGATAAAGAACCGGATTGAGGAAGAGAGGAAATAAATAGAAGAGGGATAAAGATGGAACAGTAATCTCTGTTCTTGGAGATATTTTCATCCTGTAAGCACTTACCCCGCTGTGTGCGGTTGCTGGAGAGATGGAAACCTGTCTTGTCGTAGGGCTTGCTTCTTCCTGGAATGAATTCACGCTTGGTCACTTGCGGTCGTCCTCATCGACCGGTTGTCATTCATATCCCACGAGGCCCACTGGATTTCACCATTGTTTTCCTGCTTAGTGTTTTGTGCTGTGGTTTGATCGGCAGCTCGTGCTGCAGACCGCTGTTTCTGGTTGACATTCATTCAGCTCAGTTGCCAACAAACACAGAAAAGTACCTCAGAACATGTCCCATGTGAGAGGGCAATAAGAATTATCAGGGGAAAATGGTGGAAGCATCAATACTCTGCCTGTTTCATTTAATTTTATTTAGTTTTTTATTTATGTTAATAATTTTATTATCAGTTCAAACAATAATAATTTCACTCAGTAATTTTAATTATCTTTTACTTTATTTATTTGTTGATTTATTCATTCATTCTCTCGTTTATTTAATCATACATTTTAAAGACGTCACAGGCACATTGATATCTTTCTTGTTGATCGTGTGATGACATTTGTGTCACTGTTTTCTCCTGATCCAGTCTGCAATTATACATTGTAACTATAAAATATCCCATAATTGTTTTGTATTTTGCACCTCCAAATACTGTACATATTGAGTGTTTTTTGTTGTGTTTGTTTGTTTCCTTTCTTTTTGTTTCTGTAAGAGAAAATAATTGAAGCTGACCCTGTGTTGCTCTCATTAGTCATTATGTTTCTACCTCTTTCTAGTCAGTCATTACACTCCATTTTATTCCAATACTAGTTTCTACTTTGGCACAGACAATTACCCAGGAATCCTTTTAAGAGTATTCCCAAGCTGTACAAAGACCAAATGTTCCTGCAGGAAGCAGCCCAGACCTTTAAGTGGCTAACCTTTTCCAAAACTTCTCTTAAGAGAGCGGTAAGAAAGCTATTTTATTTTCCTGTGAGTAGAACGGGTCAAATTATTTTAATATTCAAAGCTTTGCATTTATGATCTGTGCACGTTTGAGACTGTCTCTCTAACTGCAGTTTATCATGCTTTAACTTAACTGATGTCACACACCTACGTGTAGCAGCATCGGTGGAGCCTATAGCGGTGTCGGGGTATTCAGGTGTCATATCATTTGGCCAAATGTTAAACTCCTGTTACACGAGGTTTCTGGGTATCGCTGGTTCTGGGGAGGAGGTCTTTTCTACAGGAGGAAGTGTGAAATATCATCTGCCATGGTGGAAGGAGGTAGACAAGCAAGTAGGTGGGAGTTTATTTTCAGAAGGTGGGTGTATGGTTCGAGGTAAGGGAGGGTGGGATGATGAAAATGGCTGTAACTCTTTAGCAAAGTGAGCTTTAAAAGGCTGTAAGTGGACACCGCATAGTATCTGATGGCTGACTCCTGGCTAACAAGACCCCGCGACCCCGGAGTTTTTATCGTAATGGAGCACAGCTGGGCTGCAGCTTCAATGGGGTAATAGGCATGTGACAGCTTTTGTGGGGCAGAGGCTGGGCAAGAGGCATTGTGTGCACATATTTGTGTATGTGCATGCATTTTCTTTTCTCTTTTTTCTTTCTTTTTACTTGTGCACTGAGTGGCATGCAGAGGCCACACTAGGGAGGGTGGGACTGTGTGCTGCAAACTCGCTGCCAGGCCAGATGGCTCCTGTCAGTGAATGAAGAGGAGGAGCGATACAAGGAAAAGAGGGAAGGAGTGGGGATTTGAGTCGCCCTTAACGGCACTAGAGTGGCCCGTACCCAGAGCCACCGCATCTGGAGACCACCTGCAGCTGGCTGAACCTGCTTCCTCCATCCTCATCCCATTCCCTCCATCTCTCTCAATGTTTTTCCAAAAAAGGGGGGGTGGCAGGGTTGTGTTTGGCCAGGCTGTGTGCCCATATTTCTGCAACTTTATGTGTCTATGCTTTTGGTAGAGGAAGAGGAGGTGCAGGAAGGATGAATAGAAAGAGAAGGAAAGTAACAATGGTGGCGTGTAAGCAGAGCAAACTATCACTTTATTTTATCACCCAGCCTTTGAGAGTTGTGGGCTTTCTATTTGCAATATTTCTTCTTCTTTTTAATTCCTCCTCAAGTAAAAAAGGCAAAGTGAAAATGTTCGCTTTCCTTTCTTTGCTCTCTCCACAACTGATCCAAAGGCCACAGGGGGGTTGTTCCTGCCTGGAAGATAAAGCCTGCCTGCCCTCCTTGGCTACCCCCAAATAAAATCCACTCATTTGCATTCCCATGCTGTAATTTATCCCTCCTCTCTTTCTCTCAATTTCTCTTTCACTATCTCTATCCCTCATCCCTACATCTTTTCAGCCCCAGTCCTTGCAGTTCCGCGGGGAACGAGACGTGGGTGGAGAAGAAAAGAGGAGAGCCAGCGAGAGAGGAGAAAAAAAAAACAAAAGCAGAGAGGCAGTGTTGACTTAGGTCTGTTATCTGCGCTGCTTCTGCAAGAGGTGGTTGTGCGTTATATGTGTGTGTCTGCATACATGCCTATGGGTTGATATTTACCCTGGCTGCTGCTACCACCATGGCAGGTACCTTTCAATAGATGGACATGAGCTTGAATAAATATTTACTGAAAAGAAATTACACATGCACCACTAAATCATCTTTTTGCCCTTTGTGGGAAGAATTTACCAGTGTGTCAGAGTTGCACAGGGATTGCATGTGCGTGTTTGAAGAGTAGCTTCACTCCCTCTTAAAAAAAGTCAGAGTCACAGCTTTTTATCAAAGTTGCTGAGAGAGCAAGAGGAGTCTTTGGCTAAAATGATGCTACATTATTCATTTTTCATGCATTAGGTGTAAAATGGGCTGAGTAGCCAGAAAGGCATAGAAAAACATACCTAATTCTTAAGGAGCCATGTAGCCCAGATTTGCAGAAAATGGGTTCTACTTGGGTCAGACTGAGGTTATAATATATTCCTGCCACAAATTAGCACCTGTGTATTTAGGTTTTGACCATATCCTCCCAAAAGCCTTTGGCGTGGTGTACGTAGACCTCAAATATACTCGTTTTTATTCAGTCAGGCATCACAATTCATTATTATCTGTCACTTGCAGACTGCCACGAGTCACCAGTCTGTAGACAGATGCTGATGAATAGTCTGCTGGAACTTCCCCACACTTGTAGCTACGTTACCCCAGCAGTCCTTCCAGATTTAGACTGAAACAAACATAAAATCAGAGTCTGCTCCACTCTGAATCTGCAAATCTGACACTATTAAACAACAGTAACATTCTGCACTGTGGTGTTTGGAATCCAAGTACGAAAAAATGGCTGTAATTAGATGCCAGTGGGTATTCTTTTCTACTACTGTTACTGAGCTGATCTCGCTTTTGACCTAAGTCCAGCATCTGCAATGAACCCCTGAACCTCCGGCCGTAATGTAGTGAGCCCAGGCCTCGTCTCTAAGCGGCAGGTTGGCACTCTCTACCACTTGCTTTCTTAAAATCCCTTTAAGTGCTTTAGGGGGATTTAACAGGCCTCTACATCCAGTTTCCTCTCAGCAGCCAAGCTCCAGCACTTACAGGAAAAGGGTGCATACAGTGTAATTAGGCTGGTTAAAGAAGAAGGCTTCCTTTCAACGGTGAATCCACACAGACTGCGAGGAGGCTCAGGCCATTTGTCGGGTCTTTCAGAGCGTGACCGCTGCTCTTGATGTTTCACTATGCCAAGGGTCATGGTTTAAAGAAGACATGCACCCAGGAGGGAATTTGGAGTCTGAGCTCCAAATTTGAAGTAATAAATGTGTTCTCGTGTTTGGAAAAGGAAACACTGAAGGAACTGAGGTGTGATAACCTTTGGTATATTTGTAGGTTTCCTAAAGCTAGAGATTTTTTAAATTTTCCATTTAAAAATCGTTTATCGTTTAAAAAATATCAATAATAAAGGACAGATATGTTCACCAAATGTGATTAGAAAATGTTTTAGCAAAGGCTGGGCAAAAAAAAGTCATAATAAAGTATTTTTTTCTATTTTGGTGTCTCTTTAGATGATTGCAGAATAAGTTAATGCTTTCAGTTAAAAATAATGATAATGATTGAATAAATAAATCATAAAACAATTGAAAACAGATCATTAAATGAGTAAATGCTTTGTTTTGAGTGCTTTCTGTTTGGGGTGGAAGCTGCACGTGATGAAACTATGCTTCTCTGTCTGACTGTAATGCAACCCGTTATCGCTGATGTCATGGTGACTCTGGTTTCCCTCCAGTGCCGTTGTACTGGCTCCCTTTGGTTACTTTCATTTTCCTATAAGTTTCCCTAATTTTTTTTTCCCTTTTGGGATTTCTTGTTGGGTATCAACCACTTTAAAGTGCATTACTGCCAGCTAGTGGTCTGGAGTGTTCTGAGATACACACATTTCTTTAGCTATAACCTTTTTTTGCTCATTTTGGGAAAGATTTGATGGACAAGCAGATCTGGTTTTGACCCCATTCTGGCTGCTCTTCTTCTGAGAAATGAGTCATTCAGGTGACCTGCTGTGTCAAACTGTTCTCATTACTGTGTAGTTGCTTTTTCCAAACATATTGACTATATGTTTGTAAAGTGCTGGTTTCAGGAACATATAGCTGTTTGCATACTCTACCTGCCCATTACCCCTTTGTATAAGTGGCTAATTCGCTATTTAAATTCCCTTCAATTCAGTTTTTACATGGGTTTAAATTCCTACATTCTGCATTGCTGCAGCCAAAGCTGGAAAGATAGATGAAGGAATAAAAAATGGAGCAAAAGGAAACATTCAGGCTCCACAAATGAGCTTTGTAATTCTCTTTAATAAAAAGAAAAACTTGTTTAGCATCATGAAAGAAAGCTGGCCAGACTGCTAATTAGATTTGTTTTGCATATATTATTCCTTATTTTGGATATGTCTAAGTTACATTTTAATGTTTGATATGACAAGGAGAAACGGGATGTGGGAGTGTAAAAGAATAAAGGAATACTGAGGAAGGCAGAACCGCAACAGATGTTCAACCAAAACTGAAAACCTGCTGCTATCTGTAGAGAAAAGGCTTAACAGCAGCACAATGCAAGACACAGCAGTCAATCATCGGGAGCACCTATAAGATGACAACGTGAAAAAAATTCATGAATAAATACAATGGGCCAGCAAAAGGAACAATATTGTTCCTAAACCTATCAGCATAACTGTACAGACCCCTCCTTAATGATTTACAACATTTCTATGCAGATAACACACTCATCAACTAAACCCACAGCATTTTTTGAAGGTTTGTAATGTACTGAGGCTGCTGCACAGACAGTTTGAGGAAAATAAAAGTTATGGAGGAGCACTCCGCTTCTATTTTTCAATCTATTTATTAACTACAAAGTGTGTTTCTGGTGGGCTGTTTAAAAAAACAGCATGATATATTTGGTTTATTTTGGAGCGTCGTAGTATTTGACTAAGTGGGTTAGCGTCATACACGGCCTTTTACACACATTTTCAGTGCTCTGATACCACCTACCCCTCCTTGTATTCTTAAAATACCCCTAACCTCACAGAATGGATCCGTGTCTTTTGGAAAGCTGTGATCTGTATGGGTCCAAATTAACATATTGATGTCAGTCATCTCACACATCCCCCTCTTCTGCACTTTCTCTAATGTTATTGAAGACAGAAAGATCAGAGGGGCAGCCATATCCCCACACTCCATCAAAAATGTGTGCATATGTGTGTGTGTGAGTGTGTCTGGCCGGCTGGCAGGAAGTTAGTTGCTGCTGCCTTTGATGGTCACACTCCCTCAGATGTGTCATTGCTGCAGACGGCGGCTAGGATGACATGCCGCGTCTCAGCTTAGTGGGCTTTCAATGCAGAGGAAAAACAGCCATGGCAGTCATCTAAACACACACACACACTTCTGAACACACGCGTGAGGTGAATACACTTTGTTGTTTTCCACAAGTGACTTCACACCAGGATGGACACTTCCACCCATCCTGCAAGCAAAAAAAACCGCACGGGCTGTTCCACCTTTCCACTTTACTGTCACTGATAATCGCTTGTGGCGTGGAACTGTGCAGGCTCTTTGTATGTCTGTCGCGCTTGTCATGCTGCCGATGAGGTGTGTGTGTGTGTGTGTGTGTCACTGTGCCTCAGACTTGGTGCAGAGTTGCAGGGTTGCTTTGTTATTTTGAATCTGGTGTTTTCAGCTGCTCGTCCTCACAGTCATTCAGCAGAGTGATGTGTCAGTGGTCGCCCCCCGCTCCCCCTTCTCTTTCTCTCTCTCTATCAGCTTCCCTCCAGGGACCAAACTGTGAACTCAACACACTCGACTCTGATGACTTTCCTGATGGTGCGAAAAACAGCCATCTCCACAGCTGTAATGTTATTACTGGAGCGGGTTGAATGTTGCATTGTTCTTGTGGTTTACTCTCTGTGTGTGTGTGTGTGCTTTCAGTAGGGTGGGGGGAGAGTAGAGGGTGGATGTCACTACTCCAATCTCTTTCCGTTCACCCAAAAAAATGCTAAGGTAGGTATGGGTTGCTGTGTGTGTTTAGTGGAATAAAAGGGCTGTTAGGATATACATGACAGTGGGAATAAAAGTGGAATAAACCAAAGTGTGGTGGGGGTTGCGTGGGGGGGGGGGGGTGTTCAAAACACTGCGGAGTCCACATCAGAAATAAAACATACAAAAAGGGGGAAAAGAAGCGGGAGGAGGAGGGAAAAAAGGGAGGAGGGATTGTGCTGGAGTGTGTTATGTGTGCGGATCCTATGAAGTGATCGCAGCCGGGGAGTAAATTGCGCGAGCCCAGAGAGCACGGCGCCGCATGTTCAAGCTGGCACTTTAGATTTAGATAGGGTTTTTTCTTTTTCTCTCTCTGGTAGAACCTTTTCCTCTGCTGGTTTATTAGCAGCTAAGACAAAGGCAGGAGAAAGACCCCCCTAAAGGACGCGGAGTGAATAGATGTTGTGCAGCTGACAGCAGAGGAAGCAGTGTGGAGAGTTTCCAGCCATCCCCGACCACGACCTTTTTTTCTTCTTGGAAGAATCTTTTTCTTTTAAAGGACAAAAGCTCCCCCTCTCTCCTCCTCCTCCTCTTTCTTTAGCCCACCACTATCCGATCACCGGCACACACCATCCTCCTCGGGTCTGTGTGTGTATGCGCGAGGACGCCGTGGCTGTTGTGGTGCTGAGCCCTGAAAGGCATGGACTAAAAAGATGATGCAGCCGGGGGGCTTAGTGTGAGCTCGCATCGCGAAAGCCCCTTGCCTTCACCAGCCGGGGGAGGGGGGGGAGACAGCAGCAGAGGAGGAGGAAGGGGGGGTGATACCTTCCTTGGATTATTATACAGGGTCTTCCTCATTCCTTCCTTCCTTTTTGGGTTTTTTTTTTTCCCATCTTGGACCCCTACTCGCCTCGCGCAGCCTCCGGGTCTCGCTGCGATGTGCGCTCTTTAAGCCTTTAAGAATGTGGAGGCAACATTTTCCAGGCAAGCAGCATGTTTCCTGTTTTCCTTTCTGGATGTCTAATAAAGTCTGGCATGTGGTGAGGTGGGAGGGAAGTAGGTGGACGGGGAGGTGTGTGTGTGTGTGTGTTGTAAAGCCCAGTGTGGTCATTTCGAGGTCTGCTTGTCTCATGTTGCTACACCTGGCTCACTTCTTCTGTGGTTTTGTGTGCTCCGTAGTTCAGGGCAACACCAGAGAATAAGAGGGGGGAAACGGGAGGTCCAGTACGGTTGTGCCATGGAAGCTGTTGACACCCGCTTTTGTCCCGTGCTAGAATGTGGGCCCCAGCTTGCCCAGTGCTCACAGAGGGTACCATTTAAAACATGTGTGTGCTCATTTTCTTGGCAGGGGATGGATTGGTGTGGCAGGCTGCCGGGTGGCGACAGGGGTGGGGCACTGGCAGCGCCAGGACAAGTGGCCTTTGTGTGCTTCTTTTAGGGAAGTGAAGGGAGGGAAGGGCAGGGAGGAGGCTGTCAACAAAGGGTGCTTACACCCGCCCTCTTCGCCCGCTTCTTTTCAGCCCATACAAGTCGCACAGTGACCTCGCACTGTCACAGGCTGATGGAGGGTTCGGGTGTGGGTGTTGGAGTAATTCAAGCCCAGCGCACCAGAAGTAGGCTACTCACTCTGGCACAGTGCCATTGGAAATGGGATGGAAGTGCAGCGAGGAAAAACAAAAGTGTTGTTTGACTTCTTGGCACATCTGTGCATTATACCAAGCTTCTGTTACCCCCACAGTCAAGCTGCTGGAAGTGGGCCAACAGTCTCTGTTGGGTCTTATTCATTAGATGGAAGGTTCCTGTTGTACCATGTTTTCCTGCACATCTCAGTTTTGCTTCCACAGCTTGTACAAATGAAAACACTTATGTGATCATTAATTTCTGAATAGTGTTGAATCATCTTACTAATTGATTATCTAAACTTTTTTTCTAGCTTTTTGCTCACTTGGCAATTACAGTGACATTAAGAAGTCTGTCTTGCTATCCAGATGACCAGTAAAAATCATAGTTTAAGTAGTTAAATGGGGAATCAGACTTTTTTCCTCTCATTGTGGTGAAGTTGCAGCAGGAACATTAGCCAGATAACAGCCAAGTAAAGTCAGATTATTGGGAAACTTTCTTTAATAAGCAGCTGGTGCATTTGTGTTGTTGCTTTTTGCATATCTACAGGCAGAAAATGGCACATGAGGAAGTATTATTAAGGGGAACCTCTGACCTGAATGGTTTTTAGATCTGTTTTTGCAAAGCAAAGAGAAAAATATTGGAACAAAATGAATGAGCTTGACATTAGTGTTTAATCTCCAGCTGAATCAAAGTGAAACTAGTTATGTTTGTTCATTATATCCTTTTTTTTTCTTCTAAATGCTAACTACTGCTGCTTATAACTGTAAGGTTTAAACTTTTTGCATACAAGATGCAGATGGTCGGAGCCTGACCTAAACACAGCGTCCTCTTGTTCAGCTGTCTGTGTTAACCCGGGGTTTAGGTTTAGGTTGCAGTGGTCCGGGAGGGCGGGAATGGTCAGCAGCAAAAAGCACACAATGTTGTTGTCAAGACGCAGCCACTTGCAAAAACAGCAGCTTGGGGGTTGCTAGGTAACCGTTAGCAGCAGATGATGATAGTGTGTCGGAGTGGCCTGTCTGGTCTCCTATTACCACATTTCTGTTACTCTTATCTGCTCTCCTGTCCTCTTTTCATTTTCTTTCCTCCACTTTTAGCCACATCACATTTCTCATATCCCCCACCCCTTCCTCCAGTCCCGCTTCACCCGCCCTACTCCTCCTCCCTCATTGGAGGCAACTTAACACCAGCGGCAGAGGCCAGTGGTAGGAAGAGACTCCCAGCTCTCTCCACCACATAATGGAAACTCTGGCTTCATCTCCCATCGCTGCTCGGCTATATCCTGCTGCCAGACTCTGACTAAATGTTGCTGGCTGAGGAACCACAGCCTCCAGCCTGGGCAGAATTAATCTTCTACAGGAATGATTAGAATTAACGCACCGAGCAGCAAGATTGAGTAAAATAAAGATGGAAAAGGCTGATCTTACACATTCTTGTCTGTACAAAGTGGTTTTAAGCTTTTTTACAGCAGGCCTAGTTTTCCAAAATGATTTGCTTTGTGACCCAGTTCTCAATTGGTGTGCTCTCTAATTGAGTAAAATGTTCTACTTTCAGGCTTCTATCTGAGGTCAACACAATTCGTTACACAGATTTGAAAAGATTTTAGTGTCACGCTATCCACTGTAACTTAACATACATGCTATCTGTATATTTATTTAGATCTTTTCAGTCCCCATTTGTATCATCTTTAAGCCCACATGTTCAATCCTTATGCTGTTTAGAAATCCTAATCTGCTTTTCTTTTATTCATTAATAAGATTTAAAGTCTTAGTCATATTTATTTGACTGTAAGACATGATCAATGTGATATGGCCGGTCCGGACGAGCGCTGCACAATTATTTACTGGTTTAATAAATAAACAGAATGGTGTGCATCTCAATATTTATCATATGAAATAAGCAAACATCACTTTGAGCTCTGATTACTTTATTGGAGTGTCAATTTGTTTCTATTTTTGACATCTTGTAGCTCATGAAAGTAATTAATTTTGAAAGAAGAAAAAAAAAAATCATTTCAAGACTAATCACCAGTGAGGAAAATCATTAGTTTGCAGAGTATATCATTACACAGATGCAGCAGGGGTTGTGTGTGTGTGTGTGTGGTTGTGTGTTAGCTGTTCCTTTGGCAGGTAAACCCACAACTGCATCTGCCTTAGTGAAAATGAACTCGTACACAATCATCTCATAAAGAAACGCATGCACACACGCGTTAGCAGCCTGGCAACAGTTAAGCAACAAGCAGAGGAAGCGAGGAGATGGAGGAATGAAGGGAAATGAGGGGGATTAATTAACAGAGGAGAGAAATTAAGAGCACTCTATCTCCCGCGGTTCTGACATGATTCCCAAAACTCTACAGAGAGCCCATGTTAACTTTGCTGCACCATCTTGAGAATGTCCTTGATTTACGGTTCAGTTTGCATTTCTGGGTGTTTGTCGCGAGGTGTCCAGCAACAGCACGCTCGCCTGTGGAGAACAAGGCCGACCTGCTGAAAGCTGCTGTTTTGTTCCTGCTTGTTGCGTCTGGCGAGGTGTCACAGCGCTGTTTAAAACCAGAGCTGACCGAGTCGCAGCCGCAGTAAAAGCTCACAAATGTCGGTGAGTTTGTAAGCATCCAGAGCGTTAATGTGCCAACAGAGATGGAAGATAAACAAATCTGAAAACAACAATGAATCCTAATTGTGAAAAATCTGCCTAATGGCAGAAAATGATCTTTTAGTACAAAGAGAAAGCGGATACTGCTGGGATAAGTGGTTCTCATATGATAGCAATGCTTCGTACACAAAATGTGCTTCTGTAGATTAAACTATCTTCCTAACAGTATAAAAAGATATTCATTTACTTCCTCTTAAACCTCTGAAGCCCTGAAAGGGCATGTTCTTTTCAAAAGACTGTATCTTATTCCAGTGTCATGACAAAAGATTATATAATTCTCTTACTGTGCTGTTTATAGATCCGTAATGGCTGTAGATTACTCTCAGCCCTTACATATATATGTCCCTTTGATTATCAGTCATGTTTGAATAAACAGCTGTTACAGTAATATGGTTAATCCCAATCAGATTGATCTGAAAAAAATGCCAGTGGTAATGTTAAGATATTACAGAAAGGGTCGCAAATTTTCTGAGGCATGAATATAAAACGTTTAGTGAATCTGTGCTCAACATTTTTTAATAGTTCCCATAATGCCAAGGTCTAAGAGACTTAAATTACACATATTAGATATATACAAGCATCTTTTGTAAATACTCTGGCAACACTGTCTGGAAACAGATTAAAGAAATGGATGCAAAAATCGTGGTTTAGAACTTTTAATGGAAAACAGTAGCTGAGAGTGGGTCAGGTGGCTCAGTCTATGAGGTCGCAGTACTCAGAACTTATTTAACAGTGCGTCACAATCATCCATCAGCAAAAAGGTGACTCGGTCAAAGTTCAGATAAAATTGTAATTCAAACATTACTTGTTTGTTAAAACCAATTTACTGTGTTTATGGAGAGCAGATTCCAGTCGTTATAATGGGCATGCTGTTGCCCGCTCATATTCGCTGCCCGCTGGTCATCCTGTGATTTGCTTTAAACTTTCATGGAGGTATGCACTTGCATCTTTCTGTCTCCACAAATGGCCATATTTTCATCCCACACACTGCTATGCAGTGTTTGCTAAAACGTAACAATGTATAGGTGAGGTGACAATATGCATTGCATGAACACAGCGAGGAAAGCCAACTAGGGATGTCTAATAACACAAAATAAACAAAATTTTAAAAAATTAAATAAATAAGTAAAAATAAATATAATAAATAAATACAAATTAATTAAAAATAAAAAATAGCAAAGAATGACTGCAGAAAAGCCCAGCAACTGATGTTTTGGACAATTGTCTTCAATCTTAATCACAACAATTATTTTTTGTGTTTTCCAGAGAAAAGCTAAAGCACCAGCAAGATGCTTTTTAAAATAAAATAAAGGAACAAAAATAAGAAAAGCTAAAATCATTCCCCATATTTCTGTTACTGTTATTCTGTTACCGCAGGTTGCAACTGAACACTATAACATGTAGCCTTAAAGCTCCACTGCAGAGGTTGGAGAACAATTCAGTACTTCACATGATTTAAATTAACCAATCTTTAAATAACAATTATTCTACTCTTAGTAATGCCAGCTTCACCATGACATGTTTTTAAAGCTATGTGACACCTGGATCTACATGGTTGTATATTTATGACATGGCTATCACTTCCATTTTCTCATCTTTTTGTCCCCCCACTTTAATTAAATGATATTTGAAATCTCTGCATGTAACACGTATAAACACGTAGAAATTCTTTCTACATAATTACAGACTAATTTCAATGCATAAACCACAGGCACGCTGTCAAGTATCGGCGTGGAGAGGACAGGTGCTGATAAGGGTGTCATGAATGCATCACTTATCAGACACGCGTGTGGTGGTGTTGTGAAGCTGACAGACCCAGTGATTCAGGCCGAGACTGGTTTGATATACATGCTGTCAGTTTACCACAAGGGGAGTGTTGGCTGTCACCTCCCTGCTTCCCCTGCCTGAATACATCATCTCCTCTCCATCAAAATCAGCAGAGTGAAAATCAGTCTATCACACAAGAGAAGACGCTCACACACAAATATAGGCCCGGGCTTGTGGAAAGATGGAGCAGCGGGGGGAAAAAAGAGAGGAAAATAATAGGAAAGGAAGAGAGGGGAATGACAGTTGAGGAAAAGAAATGACAGAGAAAGGAGGAGTGCAGATTACTGAAAGACAGCTGAGGAATGATAGCTGAGGTCGAGAGGGGAGGGGTGGGGGTGTGGGGGGAGGTGATGTGAAAAGGGAGATAAAGGACTCTGATGCACACTGAGCAAACAGAGCCAGACATCGACAGAAGAGAGGAGCTGTCATAAGATGCTATCACACAGGGAGAGGTCCATGAAAATACAACACGGCAGATGATACTGTAAAATGTAACCGAGGAAGAGTGTGCAAGAGGAAGATGTAACGAGTAAGAGACTGAAAGGTCAGAGACACAGAGAAATCCAGTGGATGATTCATGGAGTTCAGGCAATCTAACCTGTGCCTGAGGGTTTGATGCAGCCTGCCAACATCTCTTCTCCCCTACTGCTTTAACTGCAGGTCCTCTCACCTGCACACCCACTGCTGTCTATAACTGTTAGATACGAGCATGTACTGCTTAGATTATAACAACTGTGACTTTTTTCCTGTTTGTCAGAGAGAGCCTGAGTCAATAATTCTTCAGTTACCTTTGAATGAAATCATTGTGCTGTGAACAAGGTTTTCTTGAAACGCTAAATTCAATCGGCTCTGCTGCACTTCTGCTTGCCTTATTGCTTCAGTTTAATTGCGCATTTAACTAAATGTGAGCAAATAAGCCCAGACAGGGACTCTAATTGCAAGTCTCTTGCTCTGAAAGTAAAAAAATGTCAGTTTCTGTGATCTTACTATCATGGTGTACCGTTGCAGACTACTTTCTAATATTGTAAGTACAAAAACATGCATAAATCTCAAGTTAGGGAAAGAAGGGGAGCAAAAGCTTTCAATTCAATTTGACTCAAATTTGCTGTATTGCTGCTGCATTGGAACGGTTATCCTTTTCACTGCCATCACTAAATGTTTCCTGCATCCAGGATGCTTTGCTTAAAGACTGCATGAAAACCTCCCGAATAAGAACTAAGAAACTCTGAGGCGACTGTTGCTTGCCAGTGGAAGTTTTACAAAGTTTTCACTGTTCAAGATGTTCAGTCTGTAGGTGTAATCTAAGAATCTGAGTGGCATTAAGTAGCGGTCTATGTAAGTCCACATCTCGTGTTGGCTCCATCAAATGTGGGCAGTAACATAACATAAGAAGTTAATTTATTCTGTTCAGTATAAAACCTTTTCGGTCTCTAAGTCGCTGTGCCGTTTCCACCAGCTGCTTCCATTAATATTGAACGAGCTGTCACTTGCAGATGTGGCACGGACAGCCAGGTTGCTGTGGCTCACCTTTCACGCTCTTATGACACTTGTTTTGAACAAGGACTGTGATAAACAGGTAGAGAGCCACGAGCGACGATTGACGGCGGGCTCTGGGTTAGCAGGAGACCGAGGGCGCGTCAGGAGACCGAGGGCGCGTCAGGAGACACGACGCCTCCATCCTCTGCTCCTCGAGACTGACGAGGGTATGAATGTTCACGCCGCTGACCCTCCACTGATGCCTGTGGTGCCTAAGTGATCACCATGACGAGAAGGCACACGGATGACACTTCTGTTCTGCCCCCATCCCTCCTGAATGAGAAGGCCTCACTTCTGAACTGCTCACTTTCTGTAAGCTAGGTCAACGTCTCTCCTGTCGTTTCTGTCCTCATTTTCTTTCTTCATCCTCTTCTTCTCCTTCTCCGAAACATCTCCTGGGAGCTGTTTGGACCAACACTCATTACTGCATCGTTTTAAATTTTAATTTCACTCCTACCTCTCTTGCTTTTGTGTTATGTTTTTTTCCCCTGCTTTGCAACTACCTCATGCAACTCTTGGTCTTAAATCTCCTAATCTCACCTTCATCTGTCCTAATTAGCCTTCTCTGATGTAATCCCAACAAGGCATGGACCTAATGAGCCTTCCTACACATCTCTCCTGCTTTGGGATTCTCAGCCACGCTCCTTATCGGGACCGTTTCGGTCTGACGTCACTGTAATCTTCGGGATAATTTTAAGAGAAGACAGATGCACGGAGGATTGCACATGCTCAGAGTGAGGTCACACCGGATGCAGATCCTGGCAGCAAAGCATGAGATAAGGCGGATGATGTCATGAAGAAGACCTTAGGCTTGTAGGTCTCCTGCACCGACATTTGACGTGTTTCGTCAGCATGGATAGCTCCAAAGTTGCTAATTATGAGTAATAATCCTGACCTGTGCAGTGGGAGGGAACTGGTACACCTTGGGGAATAGGTTGCTTTCTCACTGAGGTCCATCCATTCACAGACTACTAAGCTGCTCAGAAACTGCATGAATATTTATGCTCTTCACTTGTTAACATTATACGAATCAGGGCTGGTAATTGTCTGTCTTCTCAGCGCGACACGTCCTCTTCAGTGAGAAGGTCGACACACCGGGGAGTTCAGCTCCACTCAGCGCTCTTCGCTCTAAGTGAGAAAAAGTGGCGAGCAGAAATGCGACGCTTTGTCGAACAGAGTGCAGATGTAGACTGGCTGTAGATTTGCTTTTAGGCTTGTAGCATTTCAGTGATACATTGCTCTTTTGAAGCAGCGCAGCAGTGAACTCATTTCTGAGCGTGTTTTTTTTCTTTACCTCCCTCTGCTCTACAGCTGCTGTTTCCACTCAATGCCCAAGCAAACATAAGACCCTCGCTTTTGAACTAAGAAATTGATGTCTTTGTCAGTATGCTGTTGTCATACTGGCTCACAGGGGAATATGTCTTCCACCTTGTGTGATGGAGTGCATACAGTAAATAATATATTCTTATCTGCGTAATGGGTCTTTGAATGTGAGTCTGTGTGTTGCAGGTGTTTGGGAGCCGCAAGGCTGACGGTGTTCCTGTAAGTCTAATCCAGTCTTGAGTAGGTGCATTGATTTATTGAGCAGGGCTTGTTAGTTCAGAGAAAGCCCTGCCTTATTCCAATCAGTTCAGGCGCACATGCACAGCATATAATAGCTATCTGAGTGTTTTATTCTTTAAGAAAATGTGGGATAAATTCAACCTAGGTTGCAAAAGAGTGTAACTTTTTAATTGTTACAATGAGAACTTGTATACAATTTCCTTTTTTTATTTGATCAAAGTACATGAATATTAATATAATCATCCAGCATGTGTCCGTTTTTATAGTCATATAGAGTGATTATGTGTTATTATATTGGTAACAATAAAATCTGGAGGTTTTCATGTCAAAGCTCATCTAAAATGTGTATTTCTTCACATACAGTTAACAGACAGGTTTAATGTGTGGTTATAAGGAGACGGATTGGACTGAGATGATATTTTAAGGGATTTTTTTAAGCAACTTTCAGTGCAGGATAAGTAGCAAATGGCTAATTAGCATATAAGCTGTATTTATATGTTGTTCAATATAAACACATCTCATATGTCCTACGTTAATAAAACAAAACTGCAACTTATCACTGAAGCAGAGGGAGCAGCATGAAACTGATCATCATCATCGCTTTTGCTACCACACACACTTAGCACACTCGTTAACAAGTAATCTCCTCTCTCTTTAGGTATTCGGCCCCAAATCATGAATGGGCCAATGCACCCGCGCCCACTGGTGGCGCTGCTGGATGGGCGGGATTGCACCGTGGAGATGCCTATCTTAAAAGACTTGGCGACTGTTGCCTTTTGTGATGCCCAGTCCACACAGGAGATCCACGAGAAGGTAGAAAACTACGGGTGCACACACATGCACACATGAAGCTGCCTAAAGGATGGAGCATTCCACTCGCTCACATCCGCCTCCATCTCAGCGCTGATATGTGTGGCGTATTATATTGGCCTCATGCACACTTGCCAGTTAAAATATAGTGGTTTCATCATGATTTAATGTCACCTTGTGGCACAAAGCATGATGCCTGTATCAGTCCCATTGTTTTAATAGAGAGTCTTGTTTGGCGAGGATGCGGTGTAATTACATTGGCTTGTAGAGGCTCTTTATTGCTTTTCATGCAGCGCTTCCATGCAAAACAATCTGTCTGCAGAGATGGGTATCACCCAAATGCTATCTCTCCATCTGAAGATGAGGGGAGAGCTGCTGCATCTTTCTCTCTGCTGTCTTTATGAAAATAGGGACATATTGAAAAAGAAGCATTTGCATAGAGATCAATTCAATCAAAGACCTTGGGCGGCAAAGAGAAAGGGGGGTGGTGGGGGGGGGGGAGTGTGGGGACATTTTTGTTTGTTTTAACACTACCTTATCAAGAAAAACATGACTGTAATGTTCACCTCACCAGCATATTCAGCAGTTCACAGTAATAACTTGCAGTCTGGGTACCCAGAGGGGCGGCATAGATTGAAAATGTCCAATCTCTTTTCGGTGCGGCATGCATGCAGAGATGTAGTTTTGATAACTGTGGTGTAATTCTGTAGAGACAGACATATCTACACACACAAACACACACACACTGTCAAAAGTTATAGGAAAGACTATCCAAAGGTTGAATAAGAAAGTGGCCCTAAGGATATACCATATGTGCTACCAGACAACCCTTAATGTATCGGGTTATAGGCAAATTATGATGCATGTAGGCAAATATTTAGCAAGTTTAAGTTATAATATCATTCCAGTGAGACCAAATTCTGCTTTCAACATGTGTGCCAACATTGTCATTATCCAAGGTCGGATCCCTCGTCTTTGTCAGAGGCGTTGCACTTTATCTTAAGCTTGTAAAGTTGGATGGCATAGAGTCAGTATTAGCCTATTACACTGCTCCACCTTGTTTATCCAATACAGGGGATGGGGAGTTGAATGTTCAATCCAATTTACCAGTTCTGTCCAACTCTTAATTTTCAGTTTCACATCAACTATTATATTTTGGACCCAAACAAACAAACAAACAAACAAACAAAAAAGTAAATAAGATATATCTTTTGCGTGTTGAAGTAATTGCATTTGATCTGTGTAGACACTTTGAAATAATCCCATAACACGTGTATGAGTCAACTTCCAAGGTCCTATGCTGCAAGTAACAATGCAGTTTGATGATGTCACAGCCACAGGATTAATTGCAAATTGTGCCAAATAAACAAACGTATCTCAAAAACTACACATAACATATTTTATACTTTGTCATTTTGCGTCAGAGAAGACTGAGCTGAAAAGTTAGATATAACATTTGCATGTTGTGGAAAAGTTGTCATTAATAAAAGTAAAAATCGATATTGATATTTTCCAAAATCACATTGTAAAGGTTTAGGGTTAGTATGCATGGGTTCTCTCGGGGTATTCCGGCTTCCTTCCAACCACAAGATATACATGTTAGGACAATAGCTACGGTTAAAATCACTGCTTATCATATGTAAGTCGCTTTGGATAAAAGCATCTGCCAAATGACTGTATAGTCAAGTAAAGTAGTATAGAATGCCAATAATATTGGACATCTCTAATTACCTTTAGCTTTTAGTAAGCAATTTACTAAGGAATTTATGGTCTTACTGACAATCTGTGGGTATGGTTTTGTAAAGGATGGGTTATGGTTACTAAGACTAAGGGGAACATTACACTCAGCCCAGTCCAACGGCAGCAATGTGGTCACCACATCCAGGACAGTTGGCGAGATAGCTGTTATTCCAATGCTTATGGATGGTAGTGACTTTATTTCTAATGATCTAATGGAAGATGAGGAATTTCCTTTACTCACTTCCTTTATTTAAAATCCTTTATTAAAACAGTCTAACGGTTTATTGGATGTCAACATTTAGGCATATTTGGGATTTTTTTCCCTGTTCTTTTTGGAAATACTAACTACTCATACCGCGCAGTCTTTTATTAAACTTCCTACTTTAAACATTTGTATTTGTGAGTCATTGACATGAGGTTCACATCGAACCGTAGATGATAAATCCCTGTGCAACCCCTGGTAAGAAACAGAATCAAAAGACTGGAACTAAAATGTCAAGTGCAGACTGTTTTTATTATTTAAGCTTTTCTTTACCGTGTCAGTAAGGCAAAAAGAAAAGATTCGTTCTTACCAGCTGTCTGCTACCTTTTACTCACATCACTGCTGTATCGCTGAAGTGGTTTTAAAAGTTGCACAAAAGGAGTCATTACTTACTCTTTGTGATGTACTTGCCTTTATTGTGTGAAGCTGTCAAGTACTGTTTTTTTCTGTGTTGTTTAATGCTTTTATCAATTCATAAGAAGTGATAAATGCTTAATACCCCTAAGAAGCAGCAATTGCCGGCCAGTTTGATAAGGGTTTTTTTCTCAGCTTTCAACCCCAGTGTATCCACTCTCACCGCTAGTGGGATGACTTTATAAACATTCAGTTCCTCTGCAGTAACCCACAGAGTGAAAAACATCCATGTGATAGGGTAATATTGCCAAATCAAACCTTTTTGGCACACCTTCTCATGCAGGCTTACCAAGGAGGCCCTGCAGGAAAGGTCCAGGCATCTTGAGAAATGATAGATGCCGAAAGCATTAAGGCTTTGGTTACAGCAGCGAGGAGGGATATATTTATGGTCAGCGTTTCCATTAAAACAAACTACACTGTGAGTGAATCCCCCTCCCCCCCATAAAACGTCGGCTCAAAACCAACACTAGGCCTGCAGGCTTCAGTGCAGAGGGAGAAAGTTGTGTGCATGTGCACATGTAAGGATAGTTTTAACCTTGAACCAGTATCTGGAAGGCCTGTCCAGGACACGGCACTAATAAAAGCAGTATGGAAATTCAGAGCTAATCTACTAATCACAGGAAAGCTAATTCAGTGTGCTGGAGGTGAATGCGGGGCTGTTATTTAGGCGCTGATGGAGGGCCACGGCTTGATACTGAGGGGGGGAAATAGTTTAGATCCTCATCACAGTGAATCACAGGCCGGGTCACCTTGTACATGTTAAGAGGCAGAAGAGTCACTGCTGTCTCCAAGCGACAGATCCCTGGAGGTGGCTATTCGGATTCTGAATAAGTTTTCGAGTGATTTGGAAAAAGAAAGGAAAAAGCAGACAGGCTGAGTAAGATTAAACAGCACCTCCATGTGGTTATTTATAAAACACTCTGTGCCCTTTTTTAACCTAATTTTGTTGCTGATATTTCATTAATTGAGCAAAAATTTCCTGAAATGTTGGAATTGTTATTCGGTCATCAGGAATGGAACATATATCACGTAGTTTAACACGCAGAGAAACAAATTACTTCCTGATACTTCAAGAAAAAGTCAAATACAGTTGATTTTTGACCTACTTCATACTATATCTGAAGGTTTTACTGTTATTCGTGCTTGTCGTGGACCCTCTGTGCAGTCAGCTGTACAGACACTTTGTCCATAAACACCCTCAGGGTAGTGTTGATCATACAGATGCACCGCACCTTGCAGGCTTGATTCAACGTGTCTGTTGTTTTCCTCTCTGCACCTGTTTTACCACTGTTGCCGTGTGTGTGCATCAGTCTGCCCTTTCTCAACATCACAGGACCGACAGATGTTCCCTCACAAGCCCCTCAAGACTGCCACCTTATCTCTGTCTCCACAAGCACACACACACACATAAATGCATTACTCAGCCTTAACTACATGTATCAAACAAGAACACAGACTAGCTTTTGCTTTAGGTGTGTCATCTAATGGTCTCATTTTTTTTTTTTTTTTGTTCAAGATGGCTCCAAAATTATGTTAGTGTGAGGTTGGACAAAGCAACAGCTGTCTGGTGTTTGGTTGTTTGGGATCCTTCTGCACAACCGACTGGAAACACAAAGACTAATAATGCATAATATACCATATATGCCATTATTTTGATCCTTTACAGAATTTATTTTTTGCTTATTTGCACTAATGCAATGCTTTGCCCATAAACTCCCTCGGGGTCTGAGCGCTTTTAAAGACCATTAAGATCCACAGCCTATTTGAAACAATAGTTTTTTGTTTCCAGGAAGGTCTTTAAATGAACAGCATACCATGTGGCATCTATAGTAGCTCTTTTTGTACATTTCTGAATGTTCCTAAGTGCTCAAGGTCAAGCCAGTCATGTGATTTAATGGCTCCCGAAAGGAGATGCGATCTTATGATTGTCATGGGGTTCATGTGAACTCAATTGGACTGCCAGCCATATGTTGAATAGCCCATAAAATATGAGTGAATACACAATTGAAGAGATGGATTAGCTGTTGTTTGTGTATCTTGCAGGTGCTTAATGAGGCAGTGGGAGCCATGATGTACCATACCATCACCCTGACCAGAGAGGACCTGGAGAAGTTTAAAGCCCTACGCATCATTATTCGCATCGGCAGCGGATACGACAACATCGATATCAAGGCGGCCGGAGAGCTGGGTACAGTTGTTTAAAAAAAATCCCTCAGCATCTCTCTAATAGAGATAGATGTTGCAGAGCTGTATGTACAAAAGCCCCTTTCTCCATCTGACTAGGAAGAGTTAGTCGATGTGATGTTTAGTGTATTGCTTTCAAGTTTACCTTATCCTTTGTCATATTGATTCCCTTATACGCAGTCTGCTTCCATCTTGTTTAATCCCTTGTTTGTCCATCAGTGACAAATGCCATCTCAGGTGCTGTTGACAGGATTTATGTGAATCTTAAGGGAGCAATTCATCACATCACAGCCTTACAGTGATATGTGATAAAATACATTGATTTTCCCAAAAAGGTGCAGCAGTTAGACTTAAAAAAGTGCTTTTTTTTCCCTGTTTCTTTTCATTAAAGGGGTCTGCTCCAGGCAGCTTGTACGTATTTTTCAAAGTAGTGTATGAAGCTGAATTTTATAGTCAGATGAACTGTGGAGATGCCCACTGTGAGGCAGGATGTTCAAAGAGACGGAGAGAGAAAGACACACGGGAAGAGTTGAGCTTTCTCTCTGAACCGCCACCCAGGCTCGTATCAGCCGGCTGGTGGCTCAAACGACTCTTACAGCTGACAAAGCTGCCATTTTCCCTGCCAATGCGAGATACTGTCTTCCTTCCACCCACTCACCGAAAGCCTTCGCAGCGCGGGAGTCAAAAAGCTATCATGCCTGGAGAAGGCGCCGCAGATATGACGGCGGGTTCTCGCGGAGGAAAAAAAAAAAGGCCATTGATTGAGCGGATTCTGGCTATATTTTACTGTCCAGAGATGGCCGTGCTGTTACTGTGAGATACAGAGTGGGAGGATGACATTAGTGAGAGCGAGGGCAAGCAGAAGGGCTTTTAAAAAAAAAGATCTGTTTCTGAAGAAAAGGCAAGGTAATACCACAAGGTCAGGAGTTTAAATTGCCTGTGGAAACAAATTGAGAACAGTATCTTGATCAAAAGTAAAACTTTGGGGTTAGAGATTCAAGCAATGCGATGAATTTATCATGGGTTGTTGCATATTGATGTTAGTGTATCTTAATGCACACTGAGCGATTATAAATAGATTATTTTAATGGTTTCATACTGTACTCCAGCATACACTGGCTATATTAAGAATGAAACCATATTAAGGATGACGGTATTGATTTTGCCATTAGCCGGACTCATTTTCAGCCTGTGTGTGCTCCTCCTGCAGGCATCGCCGTGTGTAACATTCCCTCTGCAGCCGTGGAGGAGACGGCAGACTCCACCCTGTGCCACATCCTCAACCTTTATAGGCGAAACACCTGGCTCTATCAGGCTCTCAGAGAAGGCACGCGGGTCCAGAGTGTGGAGCAGATCCGCGAGGTGGCGTCCGGTGCCGCCCGCATTCGTGGCGAAACCCTAGGCCTCATTGGTTTTGGTGAATATGAATATTTATTTTTTAAGCTGTTTGTTTTGTTTAAGTGCTGTCTTACTGACCATCTCTCCTTCCTTCCTCACTTACACTATATATATTTTTTGTTTACTCCCTTTCCTTCAGTGCTTTCATATCCTCTCACCACTCAGCATGTTTTCCTGCCCTGATAAGGTTATTTTTCTCCCATCCTGCTGATTATTGCAAGGTTGTCTGTTTGGCACCCTCCAGCCTGACTTCCTTTCTCTGCCACAGTCTCCTCACTTCCAACCGTTCTAATGTTCACCATTATATCTCCATTATTCTGTCTTCTTCTGTTTCCGACTCTGTTTACAACATCTTGCCCTGCCATAATCAGGCCTCACGGCGGACTCGTCTCCTGCCCGTCTGTTTGGACGTGCACCTGTTTCCCTGCTGATTGTGCGTGTCCGTGCATCATTTTGCCCTGTTTCAACATCACTGGGCTGACACATGCTCAGCACTCTCACAAGCCTTTCCAGAGTGCTATCTTATCTGCGTCCACATACACACTACCCCCCCACCTCCCCACACAGCTGCTGAGACTTTATGTGCCTGGGCAGCAAGTCTTGGCAATGAAAATGTCTCCCCTGTTCTCTTCTCTCCTCTTTTTTTTTTCCAAGGATTTTTTTTCTTAATAAACCAATCGTCTCACCTTCTGGTGCCTCTGGCCGAAGCCATTTGCAAACAATGTCCATTGTAAATGGGAGGTCGGAGAGAGCAAAGGCTTCCTGGTGCTTGTCTGAAAGACAGCTGCACATGTGTACTGGCTGAAAAAGCCACGATTGGGATGAAAACGTGAACAGTGTGGTTCTAGAGTCACAGTTAAGTTGCCATTTTCAAGAACAATAGTGCTCGTATTCTTGTCTGGAAGTGTTCAGGTTGAGCTTGGATGATGGTAATATCATCATATTGGAAGAGAAAATATAATCAATATTTCTACATCTACAAGAGAGTTCCTGCAGAAGTGACAGAGGCCATTCAGAGGAAACAAATCCACAGTTAAATACCTCAGATGAATATCTCTATGAAGCTATTTAAGCCAGTAGCTTCTTAGGAATGATATGAACAATTAATCCCAAATCATATGTATAAGTATTGTATCAATATATTGTATATAAATACCATGTACTTTCTTCCTTACTGTATTAACTCCTTAAGTATTTCAGGATTGATTTCAAGATTTTTTGTTATTTAAAAATGTCCTAATTGTCCTAAGCCTTCATATTTATCTACCCTTTATTAAATTATGAGCCCTCATTGACTCTGAGCTCCTGTGGTACTGTCTATGTGATGATGTGTGTGCATGAGAAAGAGTGCTTTGTTGAACTTTAATGCTTTATACTTGAGAAGGTTTAATATAAATTCATGTAAAATACAGGCATTTAGCAGATGCTTTTATCCAAAGCGACGTACATCAGAGAATAAAACAACACAAGCATGAAATCAAACAACAGGGAACAGCATAGATAAGAGCCAGACCGCTGCCAGTCTGGTAGGACACAGCTATTGTCCTGAAGGGCTAGAGACTTTTTTTTAGCATATATATATTTCCTATTTGTTTCCCGATATATAATGTATATATTTATATTGAATATAAATTAAAAATGTGGTTTTATGATGTAAAGCACTTTGTACTGATTCTGTATCAACAGTGCTTTATAAATAAAGTTTGGTTTGACTCATCACCTCCACATCTGGCCTAGTCTCACAAAGATGTCCGTCACGTTAAGCTCACAGATTTGTGTTTGAACCTCATATATGCAGCATGTAATCCCCACTCTTCCTCTGTGATGCAAAGCAGAAGCCTGGCGGTGAAAGAGTGATGTGCCACAGATCGAAACGTTCCTGTGGGTGGCAGGCATGCTGGTTTTTCTCTGTTGGTGGCATTGATCAGTGTGGGAAGTGGGATGGGAGTGGGGGGAAGGGCTTTGATTTTTTTTCTTCTCTTCTTCTTTATCTGTGAAAACACTTTAACATTTTAGTGCAAACACAACATTAAAGCTATGTTTACCATCCAAAGCATCATCTAATAATAAAGTGCATCATTTGGTAAATACTTTAGGGTTACTGAGATGCTGCTACAGACTCAATTTGCACTAATTTACCAACAATCATGTAGGCAGGAAATTGTTGTGGAAGAGTGTTGATCTCATCTTTGACACCATCCCTATGAAACCTCTGTAAATATGATTCCTCTGCAGCTGCATGGTGGCCTGATTTGTTTCAAACCTACTGGAAAAACTCATTCTCATGCTGCTGCTGCTGCTGGTGGTGTCGCTGTTATCCTGCAGTCATAATGCAACAAGTTCATTCCTGTTCTCTGCGTGGCATCCTGGGATAATGCAGAATAACCTAACATGCTACAGTAAATACAAAAACAATGCACAATTGAAAAAGTCCTTATTCACTGTAATTTGTCATAAAAGGAAAGATTGTGAAATAATAGTTCTACTGAAAATGCAATCCTTTATCAGAATAATAGGCCGGTCCACCAAAGCCTCAGTCTTTATCCTGCTGTCTTACACTTAAAAACAGGAGGAGAAAGAAGGAGCACCCTGAGCTGTGGAGCCAAAGCACAGGACATAAAACTCAATCACAGAGAGAGGACCTTGAGATTGTAAAGGACCTTATTGATCCTTCACACAAGCAACAATATCTAAGTCGCCATTACTCTCTCAGCTTCAGCTGCAGAGCAGGAACGCTTTTCCTCCAGCCAACAGAGAGGAGACTCGCATCCTACTCAACAAATGGCAGTGAGAGACAGCGAGGGAGAAGCTTATTATGTGCTACAGACTCAATTTGTGATTCACTGTCTGCTACCTCGCACCATGCCTCCCCTTTGGGATTATGACTCTTTCATGCATCCATCACACACTGTTTCTAAAACTTAACATATTAAATATCCTGCAAGTCATTTTCAAACATGAAAGCACCACAGATCAATCATCCATATTTTATTATTAGATTAGTTTTTTAGGATCAGTTTTCAAATGCACGTTCCTAGTGTGTGTGTGTGTGTGTTTTGGATGTCTCAACATCTTGTTTCCTGTCATGTGACTGTGTAATACTGTATTTTCATTCATCTTTTTTTAATCAGTGCACTTTTTTTTCTCCTCACTTTAAAGTAAATAATGGAAATACAAAAAAAAAAATCAATACTTGTTTTTATTTAACTGAAATGTATTGTTTTGTTCCAGCTGTGCTCATCAGGAGAAGCTATATTAGATGCAGAAATCAGACTGCATGTTTTTTAAAAAAGCATCATCTACCACTGTGTGTCCCCAGGTCGTTCGGGCCAGGCGGTCGCAGTGCGCGCAAAGGTTTTCGGCTTCAACGTTATCTTCTATGACCCCTACCTGCAGGACGGACTGGAGCGCTCGCTGGGCGTCCAGCGTGTCTACACACTGCAGGACCTCCTCTACCAGAGCGACTGCGTCTCCCTGCATTGCAACCTAAACGAACACAACCACCACCTCATCAATGACTTTACCATCAAACAGGTGCATGAGTTTTGTTTGTTGCCGTTATTAAAAAAAATAGTTCATCCAGACAGAGCTGAGCATCCTGTGGCTCTATGTAGTAGATAGATGAGGGCAGCTGCTGCTGTATTATCACTGTGTCAGCCTGAAGAGTGGCATAAAGAGCATTAAATAGCAGCAGAAAGCAAAAGTGGGGGGGGGGGGGGGGGGGGTCCAACAACCTTCCTGCCTGCACATTCCCTGCTTTTTATCTTAAGCTCTACCAAAGCTGGACACAAATTCATTCCTTTGCTCTGTCAAATGCAATTAGCACCAGCCCACGGCTACAGCAAATATATCGACTAGGCTGCACAGCGGGGGGGGGGGTTGAGAGCGCTGTGAGGGGAAAGTGCTGCTCTCTGAGTCCATAACCGCCCTCCTGACTTTCTGCCTGGGGTGACACCTGCAGAGCAACTGAGGAACTGCACAGACTGAAGAAGGGTCACTCCCTTTTTTTTACCATCACCCGCCGTGTTGCTTTTTCTTTCTCGCCTTGTTGGGTTCTCCTCAGTGGATGTATGCTCGTATCGTAAACTAGTTCACTGTGTCTTCTCCAAAGTGTGCAGTAAAAAGAAGACTTTTCTCTCGTTTCCCCTCCAAATTTTGGCAACGATTCTTTGCTTTTAAAGTGGAAACGCGTGTGTGTGTGTGTGTCTCCCTGCCAGTGTAAAAGCTTTTTATGCTCTTGGGTTTGAGCTTTTGTCAAGATTAAGGGATTATTTTCATTTGATTCACAAACACACACACACACACCCCTCTTTTTTTCTCTCATACACTTTAGTTGTGCATTTTTTGCAGAAAAGACTCATTATACAGTCTCATCCTTCAGCTCATGCATCATTTAATCTGTTGGTTTTGGTTATAAGATTGTTCTCAATCTCACATCTGATTCTTTTCTGCCTGATACTCTCCATCACCCAGACCTTTAAGGTGTTTGAAATGGCACGTTGTCTTTCCCTCTCTGTGTTTAAGACCCTCAAATGCAGATTGTTCCTTCAGCTTTGGATCAAATGGCTCATCGGGCTGTGGTTGTATATATCTCTGTTTATCTGTGTTGACTTGTTTGTGTGTTTCGCAGATGCGCCAGGGTGCGTTCCTGGTCAACACCGCGCGGGGAGGACTGGTGGATGAGAAAGCTCTGGCCCAGGCACTGAAGGAGGGCAGGATACGTGGAGCTGCTTTGGATGTCCATGAAGCTGAGCCCTTCACGTAGGTGCAGGAAGTCACCCGTGTAAAAACTGCACAGGAAAAGGAGTTAGAATGATGATGTATGTTGAGGAAGAGAAATCCTAGAAAGAGCAGCGAACAGGTAGATGAGAGAACTCGTGCTCCTCTAAAAGCTCCATTAGGATTGTGCACGTAATGGAAGTTAAGGAGACGGAGACTTTACAGGAGAATGATGTGGCTGGATGGTTAAGTTTAGAAAGAGATGCAACTAATAGGGTCATGTCATCCTCGCAGCAAGAGAACTCGGCTGCTTCTGGAAATGAAGAGCAGCTGCAAAGATTTAGATTTAATCTTCAATAAACTTTCTCTAAATGACAGGAAATGATGCCTCAAATCTGATAGCATAGCATAGAGAAATCATAGCTTATATTTTTATTTATTAACGGCATCCGAGATTCACAGCCAAAAGAAAACACTTTGTACCTTGAATCCAAATTTATGGGGATATTTTAATTGCACGTTCTCCACCAAGGCCAAAACAATATCTGTCAGTTTAAAAGAAATCCAAACTACAATTGAAACTGTATTGCTTTTGTTCCACCGGTTCAGCAAGTTTAACAATACAACATCCCATAGAGACAGAAAAAATGACAACAGTAGGTATCAAGGGTTAAAAGAAGGCAAGAATACTGATATTATCATAACTATCTACACTATTTACTATGAGAAGAATGCAACACAAGTCTTCCTGCACAGTTTTTCAGTATGTGCTGCAGATGTTGGAGTTATGGCTTTTTCTTTCAGCTTCTGCACACGATCCTGCCTCTTTTTAAGAGTCTGCTTTACCTTCGGGCTGTGCTGTAGTCCACCTTGTTCCACCTGCCTTGCTGGCTGTTTCCCTTCATAAACTTTGCTTTAAGCTTTCGTTTTTGATGGCAAAAACTCTGCTTTATCTCAGATGTACTGCGCTATTGTTGGTTTTGCTTCTGCCACCTGCTGCAGATGCTTCTTTTAGACTAGTTGGGTGCTCGTGAACGTCCTAAAGATATTGTGGGCAATTATTCCAGCTAGGTCCGGTACGGTACGTTGTAAAATACTGTATGAGGCCATCTCTGCATTACACCCTTTACAACAGGGGTGGGAAACTCTGATCCTGGAGGGCCAGGATCAGAGTTCAACACCTGACTCAAAACTTGAGCAGAGTTTGATGTTAAATTCTACACAATCTGCCAGTTAAGTGTGAAGAACCGTGGGCATCGTAACAAAAATAGGAAGAAATTATGGTATTTTCTCATAGTTTTTGGGCCAATTTTATGATTTTATTTGACAAAGTTAGTGAAAAGGCTATCTAAATGACTAGTATGACCATCCTAATGTGAATGTAAACAGACAAACTGCGCTGAACTCTCCTTTTAGTAAAGAAATGACAAACACTACACCATGAATCATTTCCTGCTGACACAGCGTGAACTTTAAAACAGCAGCAGAGCATGCTTCTGCATTTCAGTCCCACATTTGTGGTAATTCATTTAAGATTTAGCCTGTTGAGTCACATCGCGGTTTTGAATCATGAACTCGGCCTCTTTCTGTTCTCACCAGAAGGAAAACCACTCGCTACAATTCCCACTTTTTCACCTTTTAAAGGAAGAGAAAAAATGTGTTCCAATCTCAGAGGGTAGCTGGTGCTGATGTGTTGTTCATGCATCGAGGACGGAAAGAGCTTTGGAGGAATCTTATTTCTGGCTGGATGCTCAGCTGACGGGCTGCTGCAGAAGTCTGATCTGAACCCGATGAATCTGGATCTGCTCGTCCTGCTCTAACCCAACCTGCCAACAGGGGAGTGTTTTATAACATCCATCCAGACACGCCCCGGATTTGTTGTTCTGCTGAGGCGTTGCGATTGCAGAGCCAGGAGACGAGTTAAAAGAAGAGAAGGAGGGAGAGTTGAAACTGAACTGCTTTTGTGTGAGAGGAAAGAAAGTGAGAGGACGTTTTGGAGCAGCAGGAAGAAGACAGAGAACAATGTGACATATCATCCCTCTGGACACATTTCCAAACAACTGTCATGCAAATTCTATGGTTTTAGGGGCATTGTGAAATGGGCTGATGCATACCTACAAGTTTTCTTATTAATAAGAGGGGAAAAATAACAAAGCCCACAGTATTTTAATGTGCCAGGTTCCTCCCGCTTTCTGTGCTCATTCCTCCTTTACACAATGCTTATATCTGTGCTTGTGTGTTGCAGCTTCGCTCAGGGTCCACTGAAAGATGCACCCAACCTGATCTGCACGCCACACACAGCCTGGTACAGCGAGCAGGCTTCTCTTGAGATGAGGGAGGCGGCCGCCACAGAGATCCGAAGAGCCATCACTGGTACTTCAGCTGCCTTGACACATTAAAATTTTGTCATCTAACATCATAAATCCTTCTTATGCTACCGTCCATCGTGACCTATTCCTCAGCTTTCTCTCCCAGATGTCACATTTCCACTTCAATAGGCCCTCAGCAGCCTTTATTAAATCTGGACCTCTTAATAGATGTCATCATTAGCTCCCTGCCGAAGCGCAGAACGGAGCGCTTCCCGAGGGCCGGCCCCTCACAAAACATCCAGACTATTAAATGATCTCAATTTGCATTTGTGTATCCAAGCCTGATATGTTTGTCGGTTTGAACTCATTAACATTTTGCCACTATCTGGTCTCTTATCCCCTGTAACAAGTTGTGGCAGCAAAATGTGTGTGTGTGATTTAAATGTCTGTCACTGCTCTGCTTTAACTCTTAATGTGTGTCTTGTATGCCAGGCCGTATCCCCGACAGCCTACGAAACTGCGTCAATAAGGAGTTCTTTGTCACCACAGCACCATGGGCGGTTATGGATCAACCAGGCATTCACCCTGAGCTCAACGGCGCTGCTTACAGGTAACGGCTGGAAATGCAGGCGGCCAGCAAACATTTTCATATTAAAGAAATGTTACAATGAATATGTTATCGTTGAATTTCTCCATTTTATAATAAGCTTGCACAATATTAGACAAAAATGTGCTATAATTGCATATTGCGACAATCACGTAATTGTGATTAGGGATGAAGTGATACTGATGCCAGTATCAAGGCCAACAGTATGAGTATTCATAAAAGTGTTATTACAGAATAAACCAAAGCCGCCTAAATGAACACATTAATGCAAAGAGAGACACATTTTTAACACATTAATATAGAAAGAACAAAGTTTTTCCTCCTGATATTTACATCTCGGTGGCAGAAAAAACTTCTCATTGACATTCTGACAGTTTTCAAGCTGCAGGATGACTCATTGGAGTTACACAACTAACCACTAATCACATTATTCTGGTCCACACTCATTAACTCATGAACTGTAATGGGATTTATCAGTACTCTTATTGGTACTCAGGTGCAAGTACTTTGTACTGGAATCAGTGCATCCCTACTCGATTTATATAACCAAATATTTCTAAACATGGAGAAAACTCCAGGTATCACTTCGGCACCTTTGCACCCTGCAGCGCTCGTTAATTATCTCATGCTCGTGCAATACTTTTTAAAATATATTGTGCAGCCATGCTATATAGTCTAAACATCTTATTCAAACACGGCAGTGATTAGATAAAGTCTCCTGTAGAACATAGTGCCCATCCTCTCATTTGCTGAAAAAAAAAAAACAACTCTTTCCACTGACCAATGGGCCCATCTTGATCTCAGCATGTCCACCTCCATGTGCTTCTTTTACACAGCCAAGTGAACCAAACTCTCCCGGCTGTAACAACCGGCATCCCCCAAGACAAAATTAATGCCTAGATCAGGAGCAGGTAAATACGTCAGCCTGGATCAGACCCTCTCACCTGAGCTCACCTGATATGTGTGTGTGTCCCCTCCCCTCCTTTCTATAGTCTCCCCCTAAGCCACCCACCTGTTTGACTGAACTCAAAAGTAGAGCTGGATGCAGTGAATGTGTCCCAGTAAGCATGACATGAAGCCATTCGGACAGTTTTTCGGATGGTGTCATGCTTCATGGTTTCCTTCTCATGGCTTTATTTGGGCAGCTTTTCTTGGACTGAATGTCTCCAAACTGCATTTTCCTCCTACCCCCCCCCCTCCCCTCTCTGGTTGATGGGTGATTTAGCTGCCAGGGTTTTTCCTACCACACTGTTAAAATGTCGTTGCTCTTTTCCTCTCATTACTCTCAGGAGCTAAATCAGGAACTGATAACCTGTTTTAAGAACTATAAAGAATCATATTGTTCCAACTGATGCTGAATAAACCCCTTAATGGGGACAAAATTAAGTGATTATCAAGTATTCATAGACGACACAATGCTCTGATTAGAGCTTCTCAGATGTGTTTGTGTTTTTTTCTATTTATTTTCAGTAAGAAGTTCATTCATCCAGCCATTATCTGTATCGTTTAGTCCGGTGAATGGTTGTGGGCAGCTGAAACTTATCCCAGCAATCATTGGGTGAGAAGCGTGGTACACCCTTCATCACAGAGGGCACTAAGAAGTCTTTTACTCCTTTTTTAAAATAAATAATAATAAATCAAGATTAATTTGCTGCTGCAGCTTTAAAAAAAAATGATCAAAAGCAGTTTCCTGAAAAAGCTCCTGGGGTAGGACAGAGGCAGTATCATCCTCTTTCAGGTGATGGGAATGTGTGTTTAGTCATCTATGTGCACAAATAAACCTTTAACCCTCCTCCTCCTCCCCAGATACCCACCAGGTGTGGTTGGAGTGGCTCCTGGGGGCATCCCGGGGGCGTTAGAGGGCATGGTGCCTGGTGGGGTACCCATCGCCCACACCCTGCCCTCTGGTACACACCCTTCCCAGGCCCCGTCGCCCAACCAGCCTTCCAAACACGGCGAGACCAGAGAGCACCTCACTGAGCAATAGCAGCAGAAAGGATTAAAAACGTCTCATCTGACCCGATGAAGCTCAGAACCAACCGATCACAAAGCAACTGACCAACTGGGACCAAGAGACAGTGAAACAACACAACGCGGCTGCTTGTTAAATCAGCCAGCAGAACAGGAACAGAAGAAGTGTTCCAGGGAATTTGTACTTTTATTGTTTTTGTTTTTACTCCGTCTCTTTGGGTTCAGTACTGACTTTACTCTTTGATGGTTTTTTCCCCCCTTTTTTTTCTTCAGGACATGCCTATGATTGTGGACACAGAGTCCAGTGTTTTTAGTGCTCCGGGATTACCGATGAGGCTCTGTCCCTCCCACCTTGTACACATCAGAGCTCATGGGAGATATAGGCCCACTTAACACACCAAGGAAAGAACAAGAGAAAATAAAATAATAAAAACCTTTGGCATCATGTGCTACTGGACCTTATTACCCCACCTATCCTCTCCTGATCTTCCCCATTCTTGAACCCTCCTTATGTAACAAGTGTGTTGTTTAGGCCCCTGCCCCGTATTGCTTCAGAAGAGAATTATTTTTTCTTTCCATCATTAGTGTGAATGATTAAAATGGATTATCAACATATATATATTTATCATTTGTCGAATAAAAGGAAAAGCTCATCTGTTATTGTAATTTACAGTGGGTTTTAACCCTTTCCTGGCAGCAATGAGTCGAAAACCACAGCTGCAGTAGCATGTCTTCGCCACTAGAGGTCCCTGCTACACAGAGGAATGTCTTCTGCATCTGTGACCACTGAGACATCCAGTTTTTGAAGTCGCCAGTCTACACAAAACTTTGTACATTTGATTGTTGCTGAATTTTGAGGTGAAGTGAAATTAGAGGGTCCTGCCAGCTTACTGTTTTGTCATTAAGAGTTGCGATGGCAAGCTGCAAAAGGTCAGAGCATCAATGTCCAAACAGCAACGCAGAGAGAGATTTCCTCCCATCTATGAGCACATTTCAGAATAAAGGCAGGAAAGGGTTAAAGCAAACTTCAGTTATTAATGACTCAGGAAAACATTTTTTTGCAGATATTGTTTTTCCCATCAATTTTGTCTGGTAAAGGAAAAAAAAACTAAAGACAAATCTGGTTAGTTTAATATTTTCTCTCCTCCATCATCCTCTCTATTGTGGTATTTTTCTATAAAAAGGTGCATCCCACGTTTTTTGGTGTTAAAGAGTTTTGAGGAGTCCTGTTAGTTTTGTATTGCCTAGTTAAATGTTCCTATAACCATAGTCCTATGTGATCCACCCTCTCTCTTCACTCCTTTTATCATTTTTGTTCTATTGAAGGCCAGGTTTTATTGGGGCACCCTGTACTCTGTAAGAGCAATAGCTGAAACTCCTATGTAGTGTCCCAACAATAGCAGAAGAGGCAGCCAGCAGTATGTTTTTGTTTTTAGTGTGAGTATTTGTTTCTTGTACAAGGTGAACATTTAGCATTCAGTGCAGTTCAAATAAAAAGACCATTCTGAGAACCAGTTGTCTGCTACTTTTGATGATGTTTATGTTTTATATTTATGAGGACACCATGAAAGCTAAGAAATCATGTTGATTCAAAGCTTTTATTTTGTTTGTCGTTAAGCTTTTCTGAGTCCTGAAGTGTCAAATCACCATTTAGTTCAGTCCAACTCTGCCAAAAGGCAAACCCATCATGTTACTGTGTGATGTCGGTTTATTCTGACACACTTGCTGAAAGCAGAAAAAGACAAAACAGGCCTCTGAAGTTTTATATTCACATCATCATGTACAGCCTTGTTTTCAGCTTTCTCACCTGACCACAAGTCCCACAGGATGGTGAGCATTTTAAACGGGTAGTTCTTCCAGTCTCTGCAAGGCGACGACTCTGCAGCATCTTCACCACAACACGAGTTGCTCCTCCTCAATAAGATGCACTTGATATTGGGTCTTTTTGTTTGTGTCTCCTGTCTTGCTCGCCCAAACTGCTTATAATTTCCTTCCACATTCCAGCAATTTATTTGGATTTAGAGCCTTATTTTTACCACTTGTTAAAAGCTTCCTATCAAGTGCAACAGGACATGCACAGGAGGCGCTAAATCATAACTAAATTATAAAAAAATAAAATGCAACATTTCATTTATGTCCCATTCCATCAGAACAAACTGTTCCTATCCAGGACATCGCTGAAGACGGATCTTTCTTTTCTACTGCTGTTCATTTTTAAGCTCTGTCCTGCTATTCGCATGTTAACTGCTTATCTTAGAAGTAATAATAAAATGAATATAACCTAATTTTAAAGTATTTGAGTAGCCAAATTTCCCTCTTTCCTTCAGAGACAGATTCACATAAGATTGTATCCGTTTGATCATTTACCTCACCTCTATCATCATCCATGATGTTCTGCGTCTAATTAGCTGTGGAAAAACACCCATGAGTTCATCTTTCAGTAAAAAAAAATCAAATCTGAATGTGAAAAAAACAAAATCCAATTTAAGTTGATGCAAGTGAGTTAATTTTAATATTAATGCTCTTCACTGCAGGAGCCTGAGTGTTTGTTTACTCTTATTCCCCAGCATCACCACCACCCACTCTAACATGAACAGGAGCCAGCAAGTCTCATGTAAAAATGTCAGTAAACTTGAAGGTCATCCCCACCCACCCCTTCCCCTCACAGAAAATGGGCATTATCTGTGCAAAATAAAATACTTCAAGACTGAGTGGATCAAACAAAAACAGATAAAACAGGGCAGAACAAAAAGGTAGCGCCTGTGTGCTAAACACTCCTAATGAAATAAATAAATCAAACATCAAGTAGGGGGGTTGCAGAGGGATCAGCAATAAGGAAAACGGGTGCATTTAACCCTCTACATACATACATGAATTAGCATCTTTTGTTTTAAGCACAATTTCTGTCAGGCAAATGAAATTCCTCCTCTAGTGCAGCTTTGGGTTTTTCTTAAATAGAATACATATTCCTATATGTTCTAGTTGAAATGATTACTCGGTAACAACAAGGGAGAAATCAGAGTATATGAGGGAAGCAAGAGGACTTGATGTGCTTTTACGGGAGCAGTAATAAGGATTCTGTTTGATAGTGCTGGTATATTTTCTACCACAGAGCACACAGAACATGCGTTATTACAAGTGAAGGATTTACATTTTGGATAAAGGGGAAAAAAATAGCAAGGTAATCTCTCTCAGAGCCTTGAGTGTCCATTTTCAAGTTCTAATTTTGTCCTCTCTTCTTCCCCCACACTCACTCATCTTCATCCTCCTCCTCCTCGCCGTCAGAGAGAGAGGCACAGGGGCGGATCTGGCGGTATCTGTCCAACCACTTCTCCACCATCTGGGTCACCAAGGGGTGGTTGCGGCGGCGTGAGCTCTTTTGCATGGCGGCCAGCATGCCTCCTTCTGTTACGCAGCAGTCCAGCCACTCCCTCAGCAGCTTCTCCTGCTGCTCCTCGTTGCCCATCTGAGACACAAACAGGCGCATGTCAAAAAGGGTCACATCAACATTCAAGCTATAACAAAAAAAGATGAAGATGGTGGAGATATATTTGTCTTGTTTCAGATTATAATTTAGGTGAATAAAAAAACTACAGATTTTAGGAGAGGATAAGAAATCAAACTTAAAGAATTGTTTCCGTTTGTACCTCTTGAGCAGACAGAAAGTGAATGTGTAGCAGCTTCCTCTCACTGTCCACCAGCGGTAAGAAAGTGACTGTGACATCATCGTCAGTATTGAGGTTGGCGCCTGCACCACGATTGTCGTATCCATCATTCTCCATGGCCACTAGGGCTGAGAAGTGTCCCCGCGTGTAACCCAGAGCGATGGGGCTCTTCCAGCAGAAACTTTGCTCCCATAACAGAGGCAGATACACACCTAAAGACACACAAAGCAGATCAGACAAGCTAGCAGCTGCTGCACGCCCAAACACTGGAGGCACCTGGAAGAACAGGCTATCAAACACACACACTCAGATTTCAATGTGTGTGAATGTCAGCCAGGGCCGAGCACTGTATCAGATTTAACATCCGAAGCTTTTCAGCTGACTAGAAACAAATGGCCTACCATTGTGAGCAGTTCTGTGGTGTAGCTAGAAGTGCATTTGCCCTCTCCTGACTTCTACCATGACAACAATGCTCTTGATTGCAGCAGCTTTACACGTTTTTATCAAAATGGAGTTTGTTTTAAATAAATTTAATTGAACAAAGGTCTAGTTAAGACGTTCCAACTGTGCAGCATTCCTCTTTTGCTTCCACTGGTTTTCAGATACTGTATCCAGTTCCACAAATGACAAGCTAAAAGGTTCAAGAGTTCAATTACAGTGAACAATGTCATTTCATCTAAATAAATAGTAATAATAAATTATTATTATTATTATTATTATACACTCATTTGGCAGACGCTTTTATCTAAAGCAACTTACATGTTATTTTAAACACATTTTAACCATAGCTATTATAATCTAACATGCATGTCTTGTGGGTGGGAGGAAGCCGGAGAACCCGGAGAGAACCCACGCATACATGAGGAGAACATGCAAACTCCACCCAGAAAGGTCCCTGGACAACCCTCCCCAGCCGGGGCTCGAACCAGCAACCTTCTTGCTGTGAGGCTACAGTGCTAACCACTGCGCCACCATGCTGCTATTATTAGTAGTATTTGTAACTAATAAAAGATATTATTACAACAACAAAAATAATAACATTCAGCAAGATCCATCATATCATTACTAAAACTAACAAGCTGGAAGGAAATGCCAGCAATGCAAGGACAAAGCAACTCTATAAGAAATTGCATTATTATTGTTAATAATATAAAAATTAAGAATACCCTGCATGCCTTTGTGCTTTGGGTGACACAATGCTTCATTAATAAATTAAAAGCTTAAATGTTGAAAAAAAAGTGAACGTTTATGAAAATATTTTAAGCTGAAAGAAAGACTTACCTTGAAAACGAGTGTATCCTAACGTTTCCCCACGGAAACTTTTGTAGTATTTTACTCCGTAGACTATAATGGGTCTTCGAAGAATATGCGCGAGAACAAATATGTGTGTCTGCTCCAGGCTTGCCCCAGGCTAAAGAGAAAAACATTAACTTTCACTCATAATACCATAAGTTTACATGGTCACCACAAAACAAAGCGACAGATACTAAACTTATCAGAAAAAGAAACAATAGTTTAAATATCACAAAAGCACATTTTAGAATAGCTTTTACAGGAATATATACATCTATAACTTGTTTTATGCTTATAGGAGTTAAGCTACGCAAAATCTCCAGAAATTTCCCCAAACTCACACTATGAGGTGACAGGAATGCTAAGCAACATACAGTAAGACTCCAGTGGTATACTGGCTGCACAAAGCTGTATTATAAGCAGGCTGGCTAAACAGTTTGATAAATGAGACATCAATATTTATACCCATATGCACTTGTAATCTTATATTTACACACACACCAACTGAGTAGATATAAAACATAAAAGCAACTAAAAATAGTGACACAGCCAAGTACTGCAACACTACAGTGCTAAGTACATCTGCATACCAATCTGCTTTCTGCTTATTCAGTCTGCAGGATGAGACGTGCAGCTACTCTGAACTACTCTGCAGCAACAATAATTCATGTTAATTCCAGTCTTCTTTACATTTAGGCTGGGATATACATAGAATAAGTCAAACTTAGAACTATTCTGTCACTTTTGAAGCATCAGATGATGGTATCAAATGGCAGCTTCTGCTGGGTTTATGCTGCCAGTGAAGTTGCTCGGAGCTCAGTGCTTGTAATCCCAAGGTCACATGTAGAGATGGAGTGCTGCCTCAGCAGGCATGCCAGCCAAGTGGATCAGCTGTTCGTCAACCTACAACTCTCTCTTAGGGGGTCTACAATAATTGCTTGTGTCCTTGTCATTCACATATTATTCCTGTTTCACAGCAGCACTCGGGCAAAACAATTCCTTCCACTTTACTGGCACGACTGTAATGTTAAAACATTGGTTATTTAGCTTCCAACATCCTCTGTTTGCATCTGGGAGTTCGAAATTCCTTTGTGTAATTCCAATTTGGTGTCCTGGGTGCTCATTTATAAAGCTTGCTTACGCACAAAAAGCAGCGTAAGTGGATTTCTATGGAAAGTTTCTGATTTATAAAAACTAACGTGGCGGGAAAA
>JBAMHV010000023.1:6923005-6943074 GCA_037177535.1 Pseudomugil gertrudae
TACGCAAACTCTGGATTCTTGGCGTACGTTCAGTTTTAGTAAGAATCCTACGCAGAGTTTTATAAATGAGCACCCAGGTCTGTTTATTAGCCTAAACTGAATTGCTGAACATTAAGTGTTTTGAAGAGAGCTGCTGAAAAATGTGAATGGAGGACGTCCAAATCAGTGCCAAAGAAAACAAACAACTCACATCATGTTAGACATTTAAAGTATTTGACTGCAGGTGATGTAATATGGTGTTGCACGTGAAATATTTACAGAACCCCCCCCCAATTTCACATTTGTTTATAAAGGATCAGTTAGAGATGACTAATGATTAATTGTAACCTTCTTTTATTCCTCTTGCAATGTTTTTCACATTGATCTCAATGTATTTCTGTAATGTTTGCAGCACTACCACAGCTTCTTAAGACCTTTCTGTATGCATTTTTTTTAATAGTCTGCTTTGCATACCAGACAAAGACTTCCACTGGTTTAAACTGCAATAGAAAATTGTTGAATAGGAAAAAATGTAATACGTGCAAAGAAATTACATTTCTAAATATGTGCCAGGGGTAAAAAGAGTGGTTTTATTTAAGCTTCATTAGACACACATTAATTTTAGATATTTTTCCAACTTCTAAACCCTCATTACACATTCATGAGATGCTCATACGTTCACTTTCTAGGCCAACACAACACCCTGGAGTATCTTCTGTCTTTAAATTAATAGTTAAATGAAAGGAATATAATAAAGAAGATCGTCAGAAATTACCTGGCTGGCCAAAGACAGGATGAAAGCCCAGTCCTCCTGCCACTGCTCCTCTCTAAGGGAAAAATGTAAACCAAAGCTCTGCGAGTACCAGGACTCCCACTCCTTCCAACGTGTGTAAAACCTAAAGGGGGGGGAAGAGTTACAGATGATATTTGCTGCTCTTTTTATTCCAAATGGCCCTGCTTATATAACAAAGCTCAGTCTATAATCCTTCTGGAGTGAACATTATCAGAAAGTAGTGCATGTCTGAAGGTTTAAATTTCAATTAAATGCGCAACAACAAGATTTCTCATATCTTTGCTGAACACATTTAAAAAAAAAGTTATCATTGTTGAAATATCTTGGGAAATACCTCTGCAAATAGTCTGCAAATGAAATAATAAAAAAAAAAACAGTTCAATGCCTGTGAGGCTTTAATAATAATAATAATAATGCTGGTGACCTGTAAACAAGCCACTTCAGAACAGAACTGAGCAGTAATGGAAAAATCAACCTGAAAACACAGGTGAACAAAAACTGAAGACAAAAAGGGATCTTTAGGTAGGAGGAACAATATATCTTACTGAAACATTTTGCTTTAAGAGCAACAAGAACGATGATGAAATGCTTAGAATCCAAGAGGACAGTCGGCCAAAATATCTGGTGTTGGTGTTGATTCTTACCACAAACCCCAAAGGACACAAAGCACAGCTCTTTGCAGCACAGACTCTCTTTACCAGTCCACACTGGCAAGGAGTTGCTGCACACTCACCAGCTATTTTCACCAACTCCTTGCAAATGCCGACTGACATATCAATATCAAGACCAATCTCTTTTTTCCCCTTTTTTTAGAGATTATAGCATAGAAAATATAATATGCACAAAACAAGGTAAAAATCATACAAAAAATTATTAAAATTAATGTCAACAGACATACTCTGCATAATGGAACATAAAAACTTTGACAGTTCGCTTTAATCCAGATGTTTTGTGGGCTGCCTTTTGGGAGAATGCTGGTTTAACAGTAGGAACCAAATCATCAATAAGCGAGCCCAAACATAACACCACTACCCCTTACTGTCCCTCTGCATCGAGAGGAGCCAGATGAGGTGAATTTGGTTTGGTATTCCAGGCATGTCATTGTGGGAGCCCACCCTGGGGAAGACTCAGGCTGGAGGGACTGTTTCTCCCTACTGACCTAAATACCCCCCCTCCTGAAATAAGTAGGCAAATGTCATTGGGATGAGGGAAGTTTGGGCTTCCCTGCTTCTCCCATGACCAAATCGAGGTTAAGTGGCAGAGAATGGATTGATGAATTTTGGATAATATTCCGAACCAGCATATATATTTGGGTGTCTCACCAGTGGGAGCAGTCATGCAGGCTGTCATGGAGAGTCTTACGAAGCACAGAATCTTTGTCGTAGATGCCCCAGGTGGCCTGTAAAACTGAGTCCAACAAACAGTCTCCAGCTGTGCGGTTCCACAAGGCATAAAGACGACTGTCCAAGCGTGTGCCGAGCTCCAGGGACCAGTTGATAACTGGAGATTCCTCTTCCAATTCTATGCATGAGAGAAAAACTAATTATCAAAAGACAAACGGAGGGTGACAGTCTTCATCAGGCTAAGTTTCAAGTCAACGAGGATGATTGTTAAGGATATAAACCTCAGGGCAATGATAAACGGGCCGAAAATAACAATTCTAATAAAAATGGCCCTAAATCTATTCATAGACATTGGGTGCACCAGATATCCAGCTACCCTTTATCAGAGGCAAATTGCAAGTTGTGTAACCCGTTATAACCTGGATTGTTGTATTTCTTCATCACACTGAAATTTTTATAAAACATATCCCAATCTTTTAATGCAAAACATTTAAATCTTATTTCCCCAGTAACCCAGTTTATGATGGCTTAAATAGGCCGCAATGCTCCTCTGAATCATCAACACACAAGCTTGCATGAAGGTTCTGAAGCATTCCCAAGCGGCCACATTGAGAGTGTGATGTTGGTTGAGCATGTTGGAGGGAACACACTTAAGAAAAATAGAAAGAAAATGAAGCAAGAAATAGTGAACAGTAGTTGAAAAATGTCCAGACAAATCTATCAAATTTATAAACCACCTTAAATAAAAACATTTTCTATGAACTTATGCAGAAACCAGATATAAAAACATGAATAAATTCTCAGGTACCTTTTTGCACATCTCGATCCAGCACCTCATCAAACAACTTCTCCTGGACAGCAGGTGGCAAGTCCTCGATATCTGTAAAAGCAGATGTGTATTATAGGTTTTTAATGCTCATCATCAGGCTGAGCGCAACATAAAGGCACCAATAACGACCCACAGAGGGTATGTTCTTTGCAGTTCCACTCACTGAATGATGTTTTGTCAATCGCACGCTGTAAACAGCTCTGTGCAGCATGTTATGTTTCAGTGTGTATTGAACTGGACACATAACGCTAGAACACTGGTGGCCATTCTCTCTGGTTCAATAGTGAATGACGTTGGCTTTGTCAGAAAAGAACGACAGAAACAGAGCAAGAAAAAAAAAAGGGTGAACCCTGCAGCTGGCCTCAGGCCAATTTCAGTCTGCAATGAAACACTTGACATTGCACACTGACAAAGAAAAGAAATAAATCTATCAGTGAAGCCTGTGTAATCTTTTATCCCAGTGGCAATGACAGAGCTGAATTAGAATACTGGTTGTTCTCAAAAGCAAAGTGCATTTCAGTTTTATGATGACATGATGCCACAGGCACAAGGCTCACTAAGCAATGCTCCACAAGAAGGTTGTGAACCAGCCCTCCAGTTCCTCACTGAAGACAAGCATTCCCATTTTATACAACTTGCAATATTCAATATCATTAAAAGTAGACGCGTTTCTTAGTTGGCTATTATTTCATCTACAGGGATAACTAAACAGAAAGACGCACAGATAAACTAAACTTAAAGTAAAGAATAAAGATGCAGGGGGTTGTTATAGGTTTACAACAGGAATTACCCAATTATCAGGTTGTCAAAAGTACCTGCAGGCAGAGTGAAGGTGACAAGGTCAGTGAGGAAGTAACAGGCAAAATCTCCTTTGCGCTGATGTAGCGAAGCTGCGATTTCCCTACGGATTTGCTCCGTCAGCTCGGGACACACCATGGATGGGATACACTTTGCTGCCTGTTGGTTAACCTTACAGACAAACAGTACACACAGCTTATCTATAAGTCAAACATACACACATACACATGATTTAGTTTAAGTTTGTAGGTTAAAAACTTGTATTTTCTTTTCATTTATGTGGGGTCAACAATATGCTACCTGTTCTTCAGATATACTTACAGATGACAATGTGACCAATACTCATGTATTTCTTAGTGATGATCAAACACTGGTGTGCACACATAGTAAAGAGGTCATAGTTTGTCCTTCCTCAGTAGCTCATTTCACAATGCAGCATTCAGTATCTTTCCTTATCATTGATGGTCTCATTGCAAACTACATCAGCTCTGCATTATCATTCCATTAGGAAGCAATGAATGAAGCCAAGTTAATTCTCCACCTAATCTTCAAAGTGCACTTTAACTGTAATTATAGACATCTGCTATACATCGTCAACATTAATAGGCTGATGTGCACGACATTTTTAGTTTGGATACAATACTTTAAGCATAATTACATTATACCTAATCCACTCATTCTCATGTTTGGTCCATTAAAGAGCTGACAAGTATATAAATAGGGTTTAATCAAATGGCAACGTATCAAAGAAAGTTATTTTAATTCTAGCGTTGCAGTCAGACTTACTTCTGTCAACAGAATGGCGAGCATGTCTTGCCTCTGGAAGCGAATCGCTAAATGAACCAGGGTGAAGCCTACGTCAAAAGCTGAGGCCCGATTGAGTAGCTGCACCTCATCTGCTGTTAGCTGTCGGGCGATATCGCCACCGGATGACTTGTAGGCTTCTACTGCTGCCAGATCTCCTTCTACAACTCCTGTAGGAAAAGAAAAGAAGAAATAAAAAAACAGGTTATCTATGACCTAATCTGTGTATAATGCTGGAAATTTACTAGGACAACAAAAATTAACTCAAAATTATGCAGATGTTGATTCAGCCTCAGTATACAATTAATTTTTAGTAGAGTAAATGTTTTACTTTGGATTAGTTTGTATGGACTGGTAAGGAGGGATATTTCTAAACCTGCTGTTCCAAATACCAGTTTTCCTCATCTGGCAGGATAAAAATAAATAAATAAATACGTTACAAATACAAGGCAATGTACTTAATGAGGCACATACATTGAAAATGAATTTTAATTTAATTTTGGAGTTGCTTTAACTCAATCCACCTGCTTATAATAGAAGCAATATGTAGCAGAGACAGCTTGTCATGTTCCATGAGAGGACTAAAGTAATAGCCATCAGATGTTGACGATTCATCATGCACTTCACAACCCGTTTCCAGATAAATCTGCTATAAATCTTCAAGACAAGAGAGAATACAGATTTCTAGGTCTTTACGTCAATACCGATGACGTCTAGATGTAGCTGCTAGCTAACCTGGAGTGAGAACAGCTATCACACTGTCAGCTGAACAGACCGAGTAGTGTGGCTTATAGCACAAAGCTATAACAGAGCCATGTCAGACAGAGGACAGGCTGTGCAGATTAGCATCACCCCCACTCTTTTTTCACGTTGTCTCAACATCTGTTAGGAGTGAAATGCACAGCTAGGTGGTACATAGAGCACTGAAGCACTGACAACTTTAAATAGACACCCATTTGTGAAGTTATTTGTAACAGGGAAGGGGACAGTTACCTTGAGAGAAGTTGGCCTGAGAGTGCATCATCTCATTTTACACATGCCGGGTGACATTTCGTACACACAGATCCATAAATAGATGTCAAATTATTTTTGTAGGGATATTCTTTAGCTGCAGCAGTGCTAGAAGGGCATCATACAGGCACTTAATGCGGTAGAAATTAATGGTTATGTATTTTAGCTGGTTCTTAAAACAAGTAGTAAATTGTCCCCATTTCCTCTTATATTTCATTCTTGTGAGTCTCAAAAGTGTGAGTGTCAAAAGTAGGTTAAAACAGATTTGTTTCTATGTTATTGATATACCGCATAAAGCCCTAAAACCAAAGCACATTGCAGGTTTTATTATAATCTTTTTTTACCTAGCAGAATTTAAGCTAGGTGGTTGGTAAAAACAGCATGCAGCAGCATTTATCGTATCTAAAATACTGATTTTAAAAAACTCACCAGAAAAGACCACCACTCAATATAAAAAACACAATAAGAAAAAAAATAAGATTTAGGGTTTTACAAAAAAGAATAGAAATATGTATCCATCTAATATTTTTTACATGAAGCCATTTGATGTTTTAAATTCTGCTCTTTTTTTGCTTGGATCTTCATTCTTAATCTATCATAATCTTATTCTCAGAAGACTGAAAACTGATATGTACTTTGGAGTAAATGAGAAATGATCAGGAAATATAAAGACAAACCTTCACTGCTGGATTTCTCTAAATAATATAAGTTCTATAATCATTTATTAAGTCAGGTGTAGGGAGTTGCTTTTTAGTATTTGAAATTAATGACTTGATAAAATTCCTGATCATAGCTGTGTGTCCAGTCCAATCTCTTCTGCATATTATATAAAATCTAAAAATGACAACAGAGTAATGGTCTGGACGCCATGTTATGCTGAACACATTTACTCTACCAAGAGGAACTTTTTGGACACAAGCAAGGCCATAAGAGACTGTAGGCAACTTCTGTTTTATGATATACGTGGTGTGATAAATGATTGTGCAGCTCTAAGAGTGATTATGCATATCTGTAACCAATGCTGCAAAGTGATACATCCATTTAAGGTAGTTTTGTAGTCAAGGGTGACAGATATTTTTTAGCTACCGGTAATCAAATAGAACTTTAACTCATCAACTAATTATTCTGAGCATGAAAGAAAACTAAGATTTTTCCACAGGAATCATTGTGAAAAAAGTTAAATTGTACTAACTTCAGCTATGTTCCTTTTATAAAAAATATATACAAGATGTAATGACAAGAGTTGCAGGTTAGAGACTATAAAACAAAACGGAGGCTTGCTTCCTTTAGGAGGGAAGCAGAATCAATGGGAATTCAAGTTCAGAGCCCTACAACAACAAAAATATGGGGAAACAACAGAGTGAAGTGAGACCATGTTCGGAGACCTAAGGAAGTGCTTGGCGTCTTGTTCAAATTATGCTGCTTGACTAAGGAACTTCCTTCACTGACAAAAAATATTAGTCCAAAAGGTCAGGAAACAGCATGAACAGACATTTTAAAAAATACAAATATACAGAAGATTGTTTAAATTGAAGTTTTCAATAGGTAGAACTCATACAAAGACTTAAAAAAAATACTCTTAAGCTTTCCCAAAAGAAAAGTTTTCTACCCTGCAACAGCAACCTGTGAAGTACAATCCGTGCAAAGGTCACAAGTGCACTGCTGATCACAAGCTGCCTTCAAGGTTTGTTTTGTTTACTTCTTTTTTTTTTACCAGTTCTCTTGTTTTGTCAAGGCTATTTTTGCTTTCTGGAGGCTGCTGCTCAGCACATAAGCACCAGTGTTTACAGGGTCCGTTGACTGTGTGCCAGGGCAGACTCTGGTCCACAGGCACCACTCACACTGCGCAGCCCAGACAGCCCATTCATCCCCCAGCTGGGAAGCACTCACACCCTCTTAGTGTTTCAAAGATGCTCTTAGAAGCATAGGGCTTCAGTGATGTGTTGGATCAAATTCCTATCAGCCTTTTAAGATACACGCCTTTATTGTGATACCCTTAAACATCATTTACACTTTGCTGATTACAAGTTGAATCTCACCTTAGCTAATAGACTGCCAAAGCCCAATGTTTTCATATTGCCATATATTTGGAGTTTAAACAGGACATCTTGTTGTTCATTGACAAAACACCAAAATCAATGTGGGACCATTCAGAATAAAAAAACCACCACAAGCGAAAATAATAAAAACAATGTGTTTTAACCGATGCAGATACTTTAACTTTGGATCAGCTATTTAAATATTTTAGCCCCTGCTGTAATGATACAATAAAAAGTACAAAAACTCACCTGCACAAGCACTGAGAAACAGCCAGTCTGTTTTCTTCATCCTATTTCTAATCTGTTTCAGCTTTTTGAAGTCAACCTCCTGTTCCTCTTTACTCATAGCTCCAGCTGCAAGCTCTATCCTCTGGAAATCCATTTTGACATGTTCTTCCCTTTTGGCCATAGGAGGGGATCTCCTTTGGCCCTGGCTTCCACTGCAACTACCCCTCCATCGTGCCATGTCCTGTTCATTGATCAAAGGTGACGGCTCTGCAGATTCTGGTACCTCTATGGCTTCCTGGTTGTTAGGATTGGGGAGGTCACACACCACACATTTTGTAGTTATAGGCCAGTTCTGGTAAGTGCAAGCTGTACATGTCCAGTGCTGCTGGTGAGTGTTGAGTCTGTTCCTGTCATTGTACTCCTCACAAGTATCCACAGGAGAGTGAACAGTGGGGCGGCAACCTGCGTTTGAGCCCGAAGTTTGTGGGGATTCAGTGGGACTGCTGGTCCTTGGACGCTGACACAGGCACTGTGTGCAGCGAATAGCTCGAGGCCAGTTCAGATAGGTGCACATCTGGCAGGACCACTTATTGGCAATTTCAGCCATACTAGATGATCTGACTCTGGGTCTTGCACTAGAGTCAGGGCAGATAAGGATACTGCTTCCACTTTCCGTTCTAGGAGGATCCCATTCCAGACTGGGATCCAGGTCAGGGCTGTTTTTATAAGGTTCTTCTGTGATGATAGGACCTCTTAACCTTGGTGCACGGCACATTGTGCACTTAACTGCAGATGGCCAATTCTCGTAAGTGCAGTAGTCACAGGCCCACTTCACTCTCTGTTCAGTCATTGTGAGTCACTTCGTTTTGTTCTGTGAAATCCAATGAGATGTCAGTTATAATATAATAAATTAAATAAACTTTAACATAATAATAATGTCACATTGATAATACACAAATCAGTAAAGTGGGTAATCCAGTAGTTTACAACCTTGTATAGCATCAGTCATCTTCAATGACAAAGCGACAGTCCGAAATTTCATTGTAAATTAATTTGTCTACCTGCTGCTCATTATCTGTAACAGTATTGAGCGAGGATAACAGTCCCGATTTAATTCACATGACTAGGGTCAGCATAACGTTGCTGTGTGGTGATGTTTCAGTCTTTAGCCTAAGCTCGCTAGCTGGCATGCTAATCTCGTAGCATGTAAAACGTTAGCTAATGTGCAATTACACTATAAGCGAGTGTTTGAGGCTCAAAGACATGGGACATAACATAATTCTGAATATTTGCACAAAACTATACAGACTCTTACCGTTTCGTGACTTCGTTCGCCTCTCAAGCGCAGCTGAAAACCACAACAAACCCTTCTTATCCAATCCCTCCTCCTTCCTTCTGCTCAATCAAACCTTTCCCAATCCGAAGTGTTTCGACTCCTTTGGTTTCTCACATGTTTACCTTTACGGACACATTAACCCGTCGCAGGCCAAAACGCACATTGACAGGGTTTCCAAACTCCTCCAATCATGGTGTAAATCCAGAACTATCCATGGTATATGCTGCCTCCGTCTTGTTTAATGGCGGCGACAGCAACACAAATGAGAAACAGAGCCAAAGTAAACGCTAGCCTGCTTTCGTCACCAATCATCTGGCTGAGCTCGCAATCTGATTGGATAAAGGAAAAGTACTGTATTGCCTTCGTGAACTCCCGGAATATTCCTAAACACCGCGAGATTTCACGAAGACAAAAAAGCGTTTACATTATTTTGTCAACTATTCTTTTTTCACAGGTTTAAGCCTCATTCTGTATTTTAAGTCACAAATTTAAATATTGACCCGGCTGGAAATTAAACACAATTATGGGGCAATAATATGAACATTCAATGAATATCCGAGCTTTAAAAGAAACATGTGGTGTAAAGTTTACTTTAATAAAAGATTATATCGAGTAATGTAGAAAGATAATTTATACAAGTGTCATTATAGGAAAATTATGAGAAATCATTACAGTTATTGACCCTTTGGACACACCTCCTGTCAAAACGTCACGCGGAAAAACATGGCAGCTTCCTTGAGCCGGTTACACCACGTTTCGCTCCATGTTTCAAACGGGCAGAAATTAGCTAATGACCTTGTTTCCAAATACAAGTTTAATTTATTCGCTACTAGACTGACTGCTAAGTTTAAGCAGGTGGCTTTTAGGAAGGGAGCAGCAGTTTTCGTAGTAAATGAGGGCTTAAACCATAATGTGACGGGTCTGAATGAAAGGCTTCTTGGCGCAAAGGACAAATATGTAGTATATTCACGCCGGACTGACGTCGAGAAACACAAGCAGGATATTTCCTCGGCGTGTCTTTACGATGTTAGTCCACATCACCCGGTGGACTCTGTCAGTAACGTGTGTTTCGAGGTAGAGGATGTTGAAAGGTCGTTCAAGGTTCTCCGCTATTTGGGTTGTGATTTCCTGGTGCCTCCCACGACTATCGAGGACGAGAAAGGACTGGTTACCTTCTCAGTGGTTAAATCGGTTGTTGGAAACGTGTGCCACACACTTATTGACAAGACAAAATATGGGGGGATCTTTCTGCCCGGGTTTGATGTCACGGAAAAGGGTTGGTGCTTGGAAGAAGAGGACGTGTCTTGTCCAGTAACACATTTTGATCACGTTACTTACGCCTGTCCAAAGAATTCCACTCACCAGGTCATGCGGTGGTATGAGAAGCTGTTTGGTTTCAAGAGATTTTTCATTGATAGGTGAGAAACCTGGGTTCCACAAATAAGATGCTGTGTAAAAGTCTGGAGTAACTCATTATTAATCCATCTTTCCCACAGAAAAGGCAGAGGCATGGCAAATGCCACAAGAATTTGACTGAAAATTTGCAATGAAAATGTCAGTGATTATTGCTTCCTATAGAGCCTGGACCTCGACATTACCATGGCAGTAATTCCCAGTATTCCCAATTATGTTTTGGTTATTTTCCTGGCAATACATGTAGAAATAATGGGTGTGCAAGACTTCTGCATAATCCATTATGTTTTTGTTTGGTCTTAATTAAGCTTTAACATGTTTGTTTTTTCCTGCGTAGTAATGAAGATGTGGACGAAGGTTTTGTAGTAAACCAGGAAGGCGTTGGACTACGCCTCACTGCCATGCAGTACTGGAAATGCAGCAAAGCTGGCATCGCTCTTCCCTTTGCGGACAAGAAAGAGCCTGACTGCAAGTTTGTCATTGCAGAATCGCTACCTCAGCAAGGTTTTAATCATTTAAATTCATCCACATTTTATGATTGTACACTTTCTGCTTGCATTGCTCCTCTCACATGTACTTTGACTAATTTTAGGCAGAAACCAGGTCGACACCTTCCTGGAGGAACATAAGGCCCCGGGGATCCAGCACATTGCACTGTATACCAAAAACATTGTCACTACTGCACACCTAATGGCCGAAGCTGGTGTCCAGTTTTTCTCTCCTCCTCCAGCCTACTACACAGAGGTTTGGGTCACACAAAGTTGCAAAGCTCATTGTTTAATAAAGCAACAAAAAGTATACTAAGCTCCTGTAAGCATGTATAATGCATGCTGTAAGATTTCTCAAAGAGAATAAGAACTAGACTGGTGCTTATGTTTGAATCCTTGCAAGTGGCCCAGTTCATAATCAGTGTTTTCAGGGCTGTGACATCACCGGGCACAAAGAGGACAGGCCCTGCTTTGTACCAATAAACAGTGGAACAAAGTGTAACAACAACATCTGACACTGCATGCTTTAACCAAAGCTTAATGAAAAATATTTAGCCCATATCCAGAAAATATGTTCTACAATTTTTATTTCTATTATTATTAGGTCTATTGTTTCTATGTTGTCTTAAAGCTGCACACTGCTAAGCTAGGTCATGCCCTATTTTTGGCTTTATAGCCCTGTGAACAAAAAAATAAAGCACACACCTTCCTGATTGAGCTAATGCATACGTTTATTATACAGATACATCTCAGAAGATTAGAATATTATAAAAACAGTTCAATATTCTTCGTCAGTCATTTCAGAACATGAAACCCATGTATCATATAGATTCATTACACATAGAGTGAAACATTTCAACCAGTCCTTCCTTGAAATATTGATAATTGTGGCTTATAGATAATAAAAACCCAAAATGCAGTGTGGATTGAGTGGAAGGGAAAAGGGTGTGAGGAAAAGATGCACCAGCAAAAGGGATGACTGCAGCCTGGAGAAGATTGTCAAGCAACATCCATTCAAGAATTAGGGGGAGCTTCACAAGAAGTGGACTGAAGCTGGGCTCAGCGCAACAAAAACCACTACGTACAGATGTATCCTAGACATGGGCCACAAATGTCACATTCCTCGTGTCAAGCCACTCCTGAACCAGAGACAATGTCAGATAGTCTTACCTAGACAAAGGAGAAAAAGGACTGGACCGTTGTTTAGTGGTCTAAAGTCTTCTTTTCAGATGAAAGCAATTTGATTTGGAAATCCAGGTCCCAGAGTCTGTAGGAAGGGTGGAGAGGCACGGAATCCATGTTGCATGAAGTCCAGTGTGAAGTTTCCACAGTCAGTGATGATTTTGGGTGCCAGGAAATTTTAGAGCACTTCATGTTTCCTTCTGCTAACAAGCTTTATGGAGATGCCCATTTCATTTTCCAGCAGGACTGCACTGCCAAAGGTACCAAAAGACCATGGTGTTACTGTGCTGGATTGGCCAGCAAACTGACCTGATCTGAACCCCATAGCATGGAGAATCTGGGGATTATTGTCAAGAGGAAGATGAGAGACACCAGACCCAACAAAGTACACGGCATGAATGCTGCTATCAAAATAACCTGGGCTGCCTTTACACCTGAACAGTGTCGCACGCTGATTGTTTTCATGCCACATCGCATTGATGCAGGACTTCATGCAAAAGGAGACATTGCATTGTAGGTTTTCATTATCTATAAGCCACAATTATCAATATTTCAAGGAATGAATGGTTGAAATGTTTCACTCTGTATGCTAACTTTTGTCAAAGAAACTGGAAAATTCTAGTGACATTTTATGCAGAAGATATATTCTTCATTGGTTTATTAAGGTAATATTAATGCAAAGGGTTTTTACATTTCCAGCTAAACTGCTAAATGCTACCAATAATTGTTGACCGTGTTTAATTAACTTATTTATTAAAGTCTAGAAACCAGGTAGATTTTTAAAGAAATAATTTATTCATTAAAAATATTTTAGTTCTGTGCTCGCAGCGTAGTGTTGCATAATTGTGACCAGGACCAAATTTACAAACCAGTGTATCAGTAATTGTTTTGCACTTCCTGTGTGCTGTGGCAGGTGGGAAAACAGCAGGAAATAGAGGAAGCAGGACACAACCCCCAGATGCTGGCACAGCATGGCATTCTCCTGGATACAGACCTGCACCAGCATCCCTCATCTGTGAGTGCATTCTGCGACAACAGAAGGTAAAATGCAAACAGTAATCAATCATCTGCTGCCTCTTTTATGCTTGCGTCTTGTCAGTTTTCTTAAAAAGCCTGCTTCATTCACTATTCTACTACCTATTCTAAATTAGATTTAATAAGTATTTAGAAATGGCTTATACTGATTTAAGTAACAACCTATTAACTAAAATAAGGATGCTGCAGTGAGCATCTCATTATCTTTTTTTATTTTTTTCTTAAATTAATGTTTTAATACGGTTTCCTGGTGCAAAAGGTGGAGAATTTTTTAATTGTTGAAAAATGTAATAAAGCTATTAGCAATGAAGGCTTCGAGGAAACAGGCTGGGTTTGGGGTTTAGGGTTAGGGTCCATCACTGATATCTTCATGGGTTGGGTCATAAGACTAACCTCCTGTTCTTGCTGTGTTGTTCTCAGATACCTACTCCAGGTGTTCACCAAGCCCATATTTGCAGAAGACACCTTCTTCCTGGAGCTGATAGAGCGAAGAGGGGCGACGGGTTTTGGCGAGGGCAACATCAGGGCACTGTGGAGATCGGTGCAGGCGTATATGGAGCATGAGAGGGGGGAATCTCAACGAGATGGATCCCAAAAATCCATGCAAAATGCTCAGTCCTAGTCACTCCATTTCTTTAAGTGTAATTTGATTTCAGATGTGTTTTATACATCAGGATTATAGCACTTATTTCTGTGACAATTATTGGCCATGATATAAAGGAATTCAGCACAACAGATGCTGCATAGAATACTTGAAATGGAACAAGGAAAATACCCTTGTTAGCTGTAAAAGATTGTCTTTGTTCTCCCCGTATCAAAGCAAAACAAATGACTTCATAGCAAATGTTCCACAATAAATCTGTTACCCACAACAGACCATGAGGACCAATTAGTGTCTTTAAATCACATGCTCCGTCTCTCTTACTGCGTGTGTGAATGAAACTCAAATCTCTCCGGTTCTTTTAGGTAAATATTTGTGAGTCTCCATTTTAATGCTTGTATTACTCTGTTTCTGGAGATAATGATCCGATTTAGAGAATTTTCTTACACGTGAGCTTTCCAACTGCTGCTGGGTTGAATCAGTGAAGTTAAGAAACCTAACGTTAATCTTTACATGAATTGGCAAACGTGATTATTTGGAATTGAATTAATTTATTAGATATGTTATATATGTTACACATATTTTATACTTTCTTTTATTGGATTATTTTTACTGACCTTTTGTTTCTGATGTGGTCTTATTTCATGTCAAACAGTATCGGGCTACGCTGGCATCTTGATAAATATCTGTAAGGCAAGGCAAGTTTATTTATATAGCACCTTTCATGTACAGGACAGCTCAAAGTGCTGAGACTCTGTAGCCAAAATAAGAGTCTCAGATCAATATATTGTCTTAATGATGGACCAAAACTTCTTTTATTAAACTAACAGCAGTCCTAGCAATGGGTTTTATTAAAAGCCCGTGATTTAATGTATTAAAACGAAACTTTTTTTTATCAACTTAAGAAAGATGTACTTTGATGTTTACATAACAATAAATTACAGAATACTGACCATGTAACACAGAACCTCTATTTTAGCTCTAACAGTGTTTAGTAGATTTCAATCACTATTCGTTTATCTGATAGTTATCTTCATAAACACAGACACTGTCAGTTCAGAGGCCTCATTTTTTTCCAGATAACTCACCCATGTAGTCACCGTGAGCCGTTACTGGACAAACAGCTGCTGCTCTTCTCAGATGCTGAGATCTTAGTAATGCGCTGCTTTGGCAAAGTCTTGGTTTTAGAGCCTCTCAGAGGGGATCTTCAAACCCACAGAGATGTGCCAGTTCAATTAACTTGGCTATAAAACATTATAGGCAAGGATTAGTGGGTTAGATGAGAGGCAATTAAATTTAGATGGGAGTTTCATGAAGGCCATATGCTCTTTTTACGTGCAGACTGTAGCTGCAGTGTCCCACTGGGAAACACCAAAGGACAATTTCAGCAACAAGCACAGAAACAGGGATTGTTGAACTTGTGTACTTCTGCATTTTGACAAATGGTGTCAGTGTTTTTCCTTGAAACAGTCACTCAGTCACGCAGCCAAACCAAATTTTTACCCAGTTGAAAAACGCATTGAGAGTTTGTGCTGGCAGACACACTGACAAATTAATTTTAATGGCACAGGTGGAATTTTTTAATTGTTGAATCATCCTCAGAACTAATTTTGTGCTGCTTGATGAACAGAGATGAATATTTTCATTGCACTTGTTTAGAAGTATGACTGAGAAACTTCTACAGCTGATGTAACAGGAAATGTTATTAGTGACAGAGAGGATTAACCGTTCATTAAAGTCGAGAAGAGATGGCTTCTGTAACAGGAGTCCTTCAGCCATCTGTCCATAGCCAGTGAACCACAGATGGCATGCAGCATTCTGCATGGGTTCTCTGGAAGATCACTTCCTATTTACTGTCAGCCATATGAAAGCTATAGCTGCATTCACAAAGTCAATGACAGAAAACAAAACAACACTTTTATTCCTTATGCATGTATGATTTCTTACACTATAGTCTTTTTGTATTAAATGACTGTTGGACACTGCCCCCTGTGGATTTTATACTCACAACACACACTGCCAAATTTGTTGAGCTGCAAAACTCCCACCCTGTCACAGTACAAGCTGCTTTCATCTTCAAAAGTCATCTATGACGTTTGGGGGAGCCAAGTTTTTTCGGTTTGAAGTATTTGTTCTTATTTTAATACCCCCCACACTGTAGCCCACATAGTCTAGGACAAATCCTGAGTGCCTTTAAACAAAAAAGACAGACAGTCTAAAACCGAAGAGGACAGTCTGACAGTCTGAAGCAGATTAGAAGCACATAACAGATGTTAGTTCTTGATTAACAATAGTGTCTGCCAGGGGTGAGCCTCAAGCTCCCCACCCTTGTGAGGCCCAGTGTGGCAACTTCTGTCCACACAAAATATATAAGCTAACTGTGTATGATGTTATCAGACATATTTGTATTGTAGATTCTAGTAGAACTTATCCAATAAATTCCAATTACTTTCTGGTTTAATAAGCCCAGAATTGCTGTGCAAGCTGTTTTCTATCAACTCTCAATGTTAAAAATTCTTAAACATGCAGAAAGCTAAGCAAGTTATTATTGTATACATCAACCATTCTGAAAAACATCACTACTATTTTAAGACTGTTGATGAGTGCAAATTATTTAACAAGACAGAGAAAGAAGCACTGTCTGGATGACAAAGTATTCAGAAAGTTTTAGATAGACAGACAAATAAAAAATAATTTAAATTTTGTGTGTATGTCAGCATTTGAGTATCATCAAAATATTTTTGTGTATATGCACAAATAATATAACATGGAAAAATAAAATAATTTTGGATATTGATGAAAATCAAGAGACAGACTGAAGTTCATGGTTGAACATTTATTATAATAAAAACATTCATTTAGAAGCAGCTTGAAAAAGACAAGAACTTATTTCGTTAAAGTAATCGCGATTTATTTTACACAGTAATTCTGAAAATTACACACATTTAACATGTTGTTTATGTCATTCATTACAGCGTGTTGTGAAAGTACCTTGTCCGTATGCTCAGCTCAAAACTGTGATTACTTTTCATTACTTCAAGGTGGATTAGACCACTAAGTTACAGGCGCGGGGGTGACATGTTATATTAAAACATTTTAAAAGATAGAAAACTATTTCTTTTAACACCTCATTCCAGCTAAATACGAGTTATATAACTAATGAGTTAAATGCGAGAAACGAATACGTTAAAATATGTGTTTTATATATAAATGACTTATTAAACTCCCCTCTCGCTTGTCAAAAGTGGTTTTGCTCTTGTGTGTTGTCACCACAGACTCATTAGCGTGTAGTCTTGTTGGACAGTAGTACGCTGAGGCAATGTTGTAGTCTGGAGGAGTAGTCGAAGTGAGTTGCACGTCTTGCTTCCTGCCTTGTCTTGCCTTTCAGCTATAACAATACTCAGCATGGTCAACTTAAACTAACCAGCTTCCCGGTGTCGTTGTTGATTCCAGTCGCTCACCGTGATGCCCGTGAGTGGTGCTTTTTGGTCAAATAAGTTACTGCTTTACGGTAACTTCTCTGTAGCATCTGTTGTTGTTATTTCAGGAAGAGTGAGGGCAGATGTTCAGCCTGGCTTAAAAGTGTGTGACGCACTTAAAGGATCATTTTAATGATGTCTGAGTCGATTTGAAGTGACCAGTGGTGAACTATTTCTCAAAGTACAGCTCCAGTAGTTAGCTTAGCAACTTTTGCCCATGTGAACTGTGTCCCTTTTGTTTTGTCTGGCTTAATTCTCATATGAGTGCCTCTTGAACTGATTTTTGTCAGCCCCTTCATCTTGTTACAGTCTAATTTAAAAGGCAGAGTGTGAGAAAATGTTGAATTGAAGTTATTAAAAATGTATATCATATGTTTATCAAGTAATGATTGTGTGCCTGGCTTGTTAGGGAATTTACAATTAGTGTAAATTAAATTAGATTAGTCGCTTAAATGTTGCATTAACTGCTCTACATTTCACACGACAGACACTGTGATCTCAGTCTGGTTTCCTCCCATAGTAGAATCTTAAGTGATCTTTTGATACAATTATTTGTGGTAGGATTTAGTTTTTCAAAGTGTTGCTATAGTCTGTGCCAGTGCATTTCAATGTTAGTACATTTTTCCTCAGCATAATGTCAGAACTGATCAACTCGCATCCATCGCTCTGTTAATTCATTATCTATACCCATTTATTAAAATGCATGTGGCAGGGTGCTGGACACTGTCCCATTTGCTGTTGGATGAGACCAACAGTTTAAGTTCTCACTGGGATCCTAAACTCAATACATTGTTAAACTTGGATTCCTCAACGTGTCCCTAGTCTGTGTTTATATCTGTCAAAGTTCATTAGTAGCTTGAGCAGACCAGATTTTTGAGGGTTGCTGTTAAATGCACACATATTATTTTACATTTGCTGCATGCATATTTAATATTTTATCATTTGTAGCTTATGACCCCTCCATCAAGTTCAAAATCTTGTTTGCTCTGTGGTCTGTATGTGTAACATACTGCAAGCTCCCGTCACACTAGTTCTTTGCCAAACTCATTTCCCTTTCATGAGGGGTTTTGGAAAAGGGGTTTAAGGGACTGTTTGTGCTGGTTACTTGGACAAGCTCAGTTTTCAGGGGCCTTTCTTCTGAAACTGAGAGGCGTCCACCTGGAGGGCTGGAAATCTCATATGAAAAACTGTTAAACGCTTTTGCTCAAGTATAAGAAAAGCTCTCCATTATCACTGGTAGATGTTTAGACAAAATCTTGACTTGTGGATTGCACTAACCACATTACGAGATTGTTCACTTACCTGAAAAAATTAACTCTTTTCCTATATTTCTATTTAGTGTAGGTAATGATCTGTGAAAAAAGGTCTAGTTTCTGTATATTTCTTACATCTATGTTTATTTTATTTTGAAATAAGACAGAAATGGAGCAATATTCACCAGACCAGATCTGTTCTTTGTGGTCCATTTGCATGCAGTGGTATTCTTCTTAGGCTGTTGTGTCTTCAGCCTTGTGTAATTAAGAGACTTTGTTAGATTTAGCATTCAAGTGGACAACATTTCTCTCCAACTTGGACAGGTTTGCTGAAAGCCTTGATTAGAGAGCTCAACAACACTCTTGTTCTAGATGAATGTATACAGTGCAAGTGATTATGTATGAGATAATTAAACAACAGGCCTGCTTTAAAACGTAGGCCTCCCTGGCTGCCATGCATAGCCATGCTGAGCCTTTGTGTTTATGGTAAGTGGGCAGCTGCATGCCTGGGAGACCTTGGCTGTACCCCAGGCCCTCAACTGAGCCTGATAACTACTATTGAAGCCTTCCAGCCATGCTCATTTCTGACTATTCACTCACAGCTTAAAACATAGAGCGAGCCTCCTGCTTGACTTAGTCTAATATCTGTGAACTTATGGACAGCTGTGGGCTAGCCAGCACCCTGCAATGAGTTTCATAAATTTCTTTTCAGTCAACCTCAGTACTTAGCACCACCTGCTCTTTGCGGGAACTTAGTAATGACACCACCAACAAAGAAAGTTTCAGGTTTCAACAACATATTTTCACTGTGAAGAGCGACAGAAAAATGGCAGAACTGGCTGCTCATCTTCAGATGACATGTCGTTGAACCTTTATTACTTCAATGTATAAATGGATGTAAAAATAAAAGCGCTGCTTAAATTTGAGTCCAGACACGGAACATGCTTGCAACAGCTTGTGGTAACAAGAATTTAAGGGATGTGCATATTTTCTTCCAGTGAATCTTTCCTCAGAATAGGACAGCTAAGCTTTTATCCAGCATTCCTCTCACAAGTGGTGGAGTGATGAAGAGGAGCGCAAATCCTGAAATGGCCAGATCAGAAAAATCCTAGTTTTCAAGTCTGGCCATCTCAGGTGCTTAGCAGATGCTCTGATTATTGAGACGACCACAATCCTGGTATTGTTCAGAGCAGGGCACAGGGCCGACTACAGTTGTTTCAGAAGCTCAAGGTGGATGGAAATTCTGATTAAATCTGGACTATTGTATTCTAAGTTTTGTTTTAGTTTGTCAAGATGTAATCTTTTTAATGAGAAATGTGTATGTATATATATATATATATATATATATATATATATATATATGTTTTCCTTCAAAAAAAAAAAAATGCTCGTTGTGTCTCCTTTCGCTTATCACAGGGGTATGTACTACAGTCTTCTGCGGGTTGCATTCCATCAAGT
>JBAMHV010000023.1:6946743-6963950 GCA_037177535.1 Pseudomugil gertrudae
TTGTGTGAGCGAATGGGTGAATGTGTCGAATAGTGTTACAGCGCTTTGAGTGCACTGATGTGTAGAAAAGCGCTATACAAGTACAATACCATTTACCATATTACTGACATCTTAATGCTAAGTTGGAGATGGAAACACATATAAATCTTCACATTATTATGTAGCAGCAAATTGTACTTTTATTAATCGGTTTTATTATCGCTTTTATTATCTGTCTTGGAAAAAACACATTCAACCTCTCTCTTAAAAGGACTACATCAGAACTTTATATTTAGGAAAGAAGAACTGGTGTTTAATCTTGTTTCTCCAAAGTAACTTTATCTTTTCATATTTTAGGAAGGAAAATGTATCCACTGCTTTCTGTTGTTACTCTAAGTAATGAATATTATCCTAAGTAATCCTCCATTAAGCTCATCATTGCTGGGGTGTAAAAAAAACCAATGCCTCTGATTCTTAATGACCAGTACCTCTGTTCTACAGGAACTGTTGTCTCCTGTGAAAGGACCTATTGGACAGATGAAGAGCTATGTTTCAGTCTTAAGACAAAAAGCCAACATGTGTTAAGCAAAGCAACTGCATCCATTATTGTTACCAAATGGCTCTTAAAGATTGATTCAATATTTTAAAATGGCAAATTCTGTATAAACTAAATGTTATTGTTGGCATTAAGCACTTAGCGCAAGATATTGCAATGCCTAAGGACCACTGCTAACGTGGGGAGGTACTCATTTGTGTGTAGGACGTTTTGAGTAATCTGTGTTGGACATTGTTGAATATTGGGTTTGCCTCTGGCTTTAATGATGCATTTCAGACCCTCCATTCAGGGAAATGTTCTCCCTTATTATCTGTTTATATGGTTGACAGAATGTCAGATATGTACTAAATTCTAATCCTGTGCTCATTTTTGTGTGTCTGCTCAGAATTGGGTCGAGGAGTGAAGCACATTCCTGGAGGAGCTGAGGGAGTCTGTCTTAAGCTTATGAGAAACCAGCCTGCTCACAAGCCTGCTCATAACATGCCTATCATGATGACCTCCAGCTTAAGTTACCATTATTGGAACTGCTTGGGCCGTGAAGATGCGTTGCAATGGTGATCATTTACAAAAAAACACTGGAAAAGAAGGGTGCCGACGATGTAACATCCAAACATACGGATTTGGGCCCGGTGAGATGCTGTTTTCTACTTGTTTAAGCATGTTTGCGAAGCCCTGCCAAGAGGCTTCACCTAAACTTGTCTAAGAAGACTACCGGTGCTGGTCTGAATTAAGCACCTTGCTGACAACTTATTGGTCCAAATCAGATGCCGTCATGTGTTTTTTCTTATTCGGTCAACTCGAATAAGATGAGTTTTTACTTGTAGGTAAAGTAAACGAGCATTGCCTGAGAAACCCACAGGATGTGGTGTCAGTGAAGCAATGTGGGTGTTTCTTATTGGAATAAATAAGTTGGAATCGCTGATAATAACATAATAATACCTACACAGAGTCACACAAGTTTCAATTCTCCATTTTATTTCCCTTAACTTACCCAAAAATGACAATGGAGTATTTATTTGATTTTATTATGCTGACCAACTGAATCATTTCCTAGTTTCAATGCAGTAGTAACGTTATTACTGTCAGCACAGTCGGAAAATTCCCCCATTAATGTGGACTGAGTTTGTCTTGTCTGTCTCATGAGATGAGATTATTGCACTCAGCCTATCATGGTTAACTGTCTGTGTTGATGAGTTGCATTATAAACAATTATCCCCATACAAAGGTTTCCTTTTTATGTGGTTTGGGTTATTTTAATCTTTTCATCCTTTAAAATATTAGTTATCACTGGAGTTTCCTAATAAATTCTATTTAAGTGGCTTTTTGTTCAGAATCAGAATCATGTTTATTTCCAGGTAATTTTCATTACGAGGAATTTGTCTTGATTTGCCAGTGCCTACATAAATTACATAAAGAAATGTGAAACCTGTGAAATATGACACAAGCAGGTGCTGAGATGACATAAAACTGGAAAATATTTAAAGAGGGTAGAAAGAAGAACATGTATGTACATAAAATAAAAACCAGTAGTGTACAGTAATGTATTTACAGGAAGTGTGCTGACAGTTAAGAAGTTTTGCTGACTCTTCTGTATTATCATAGTTTCAGGTGCAGACCATGAGCCAAGGGGCGGCACTTTTCACTTGCGGACTCATGGGTAAGCATTTGATATCTGGTGTGATCAGTAAACGTAATATGGATCAAACTTTCTATGTCAATTCCTACAGTGTGTTTCATCGTCCATCCCAAATGACATAAAAAGTATTTAAATTCTTTAAATGAGCTTGTAGAGACCCGAACATGTTCGGTTTTGCTGCTAATTTGGAGGCAGTCATTGTAAATGTAATGTTGCAAAGGAATTACTGGCAGATTGGTTTTAAGCAGGGTTTGTTGCATGTGGTGGAAGGTTATCTGAAACATGTTTGACAGGTGGTTTTGCCTCCATAAATGTACACAAGTGTCTGCATGTTTGCAGTTATCATTAGCAGAAATCTCATAGCACTCCTACACACCTAAAAGCTGTGGACATGTCGACTCCATACTACTAATCTGGTTATGATTACCAAGGCCCAACTTTCCCTTTGCAGTAAAAAGCCTTTAGCGATTTCCCTGAGATTAAATACATTTTTACTTGGCACTGTGTGTGTATGACATAGGCAAGGCCAGAGAACACAGCACTACCCGCAGGCCTTTTGTTCTTTGTTCTGCCCGTGTATTGTCGATGGCATTTTGGGGATTTTTATCTCCAGAGAAGAATGGACCTTTTGCACACTGGAGGTGGATAGTTCCCTCAATGTTTAGCAACTGACTCAGAGTTGAGTGGCCTGTTCAGTTGGCTAATCTACTCAGACTAAATGATTTCTGGTACTTTCCTGCTGTTGTTCTGATGCAGAGCCACATCTGGTTGGATGTAAACTCTTAACAATAAACTCACAAGCTTTAGTAAGAATGAGGGCAACATTAAATTAGGAAATACACACACTTTTCAATATTGAATATTTTGATAATAACTTGTAAAAAAGCTAATTATATGGTGCTAATTTCAGTTAGCATGATTTTGGATAAATTGGGGCTGCATTGTGATTCCAAACTGGGTTGGAGAGCATGCACAACAGTTAAATGTCCTCTTATCGATGCACCTTGGCCTTCCTTATTTCATGTTAGATGATCTATGTCAGGGGTGTCAAACTCAGGTTCTCGAGGGCCAGTATCTAGCAGGTTTTTGTTGTCTCCATGTGCCAACACAGCAGACTGGAATTACTTAATAGGTTGACAAGAAGCTGTTTATTTGATTTGCATAAGGTGTGTTAGTGCAGGGAAACAGCAAAACATGCTGGATACCGGATACCGGACTGGAGCTTGACACATCTATGTAATAATATTTTTATATTGCCATTGCTGTAATGGTAAACCTTCTATACAATTTAGACCCCAGGTAAAAGTTTTTAGGATGATGATTGACATTTGCTGAAGGATAAAGAGGAAGTTGGACAATGAGCTCTGTCTTACAGTCAGCTGTGCATACAGAACTGGGACACCAAAGCAATACCCAGAGGACAGGATTTATTTTTAGTGTCAATTGCACAAAGCATTGAGTGGTTTCAGTTACTAGACTGGAGCGATATCATGTATGTTGTTGATGCTGATGTTGCCAGACTCTCATGACTCTAGAAGCTTCAGTTAAAAGCTGTCTTTGTTTCCGGCTTCAGAACTTCAAGCCTAAATTTATTCTCATATTGCTTACTGTTTCTCTGAGCTGCTTTACACACTTTGAAAAAAATATTTCCAATGGCTGTGATGATCATTACTGGGAGATTATTTACCCTAAATTAATATGATGTTACTTCCAGAATTTGATGGGTTAATATTGTATTGATTTAATATTTCAATTTATTTATTTTTCTATTTTACAGTTTAGTCATTAATGGAGTATTTTTGCAAATGAATCTTGTCTCTGTTGCAGAAACAAGCCGATGGTGTGAGGTGGGACACGGCTGTGCCATACAGCAGAAACCAGTTGGGACCAGCTTGGAGAACCTGTGGTACACAGAGGTACACAGAAGTTCTGCCCACTGGGACTGGGATGTTGGCTCCACTTCAAACACAATCACCAAATTGTTGCAAGACCTCAGCCTGACCGAGACGGCATCCTCGCACTCCACAGCTCCTCCCAGCAAGCGTCAGTGTAGATCTCTGTCTTGCTCAGAGGAGTTTGGTGGTTGCCGCTCCACCTGGCGCCCTCAGAGTTCTCGCGTGTGGACGGCCGTAGAGAAGAGAAGGTGCCACAGTGGAGGCAGCGTCCAGCGGGGCGGCATTGGAAATGTGCATCTTGGCTTCCCGGCCATGCAACGCAGCTCTAGCTTCAGCCTGCCTGCCCGCTCCAACACCTTGGAGCCTCCTTGCATCACCCAGCGCATTCAATGGCCTTCTGCCTTCACCAGCTTTACACCCTCTTCCCCGATGACTCTGCCCTCCAAGCCTTCGGCCCAGCCCTTCTACCTCTCTCATGAACAAATTTGCCTCCCTGAGCCTCGAGCATGCTCTCCACCCAGCTCTGCAGACTCAACTCCTGAGCTGGAGCGCCGTGGTGGACAGGGGGGTCTCTCCCGTAGTCGCTCGCAGCCGTGTGTCCTGAATGACAAAAAGATTGGGGTGAAGCGCAGGAGACCAGATGACACGCATAAACAGAGGCCTTCACTGGATCTAGCTAAAATGACCCAGGTTAGTGTTTTAATGTTTCACTTATATAAACTGCTAAACTAATTATAGTAACAAAGTTTGTATTTCTCATTTTATAGCATTTTAATACAATATATGCACAAGTCTTTTATACTTGTTTTTTTTTTCTACTGAATTTGTACCTGTTGTATAGCTTCATCTTAGCGGATTAGCATGTAGGTAGCAAATCCATTCATTTTAGCACAAGGTCCTCTTTCACAAGTGTCCTCAACTCACTGCTGAGACCATGTACATATTACTTGCTTTTCAGAGCTGTCATTTATAATCTGACTGAAATAAAAAATAAATTCAGGACTCGTTTACAAGCAGAAAATGATCTTAATAGATCAAACTGACTCATCCTTCTCACTGTTTAAAATGAGTTATTGGTGAGTAATCAGGCTTGATAAAGTCTATATTGTGAGTACTACTGACAAAATAAAATTACTAACAATGTTTTTTTCATTTTATTTTATTTTTTTATTAGTTTCAGCCAATAATTTATAGACAGGGTAATAATGCTGTCAGCCATTTAGCTCCCACTAGAGCAGAGTTAGCTTGGTTAGCATTTAGCTACATCCCCACCGCTTAGATCTCGTTCCTCAGAGTGCTAACCTCTTTACCCAATTTTTGTAGATTTTCTAGAGCGATGCCACCTGTGACGCTGCCAAGATAGTTACATAGGGACATCTCCCACTGAGCTTTACTTCAACTCCTCAGAAACCTACAGGTGTCTTCACGGAGACACTTTACCGATGTGCCTATCGGGGTGTGAGTGTGTGTGTGAATGGGTGGATGTGACTATGTAGTGTAAAGCGCTTTGAGTGGTCAATAAGACTGGAAAAGCGCTATATAAGTATGAGTCCATTTACCATTTACCATTTATCTTCTTTATCTTTTGCATACAGTCTGTGATCCTAGATGGAAAAAGTTGTATAGTGGGGTTTCTCAGTCTCAGGACACAGCTGGGCAGCAACACCTACAGAAATAAACATAATCACTGTCATTGTGCTGTCAAATTAGTCAGAAACGCAGAATATTAAGGTTGTAAAGTTATGTAATACTTCTGTAAAGTGTAGTTAAGTTATAGAAGTTTAAAATCTGATGATTCGTAATAGTTCAAATAGCAATATATATGTTTTCATTGGTATTAAACTCTTGAAACTCTCATTCTTAAGTAATTACTGTCTAGGAAATGGCCATTATGGTTGAAGGCTCTGCTAGTTTCATCAGACGCTGTCACATTTGCTTGTTACACACTGTTGTTGAGGCAATTTTCACCTTTCATGTTGGGTAAACAAACACTTCCAGTACAGGTCACGCCATTGTGTCCATTCTCTTCTAGCACACGTCAGTGTTTCTGCAGGGATCGTCATTAAAAGCTGTCGTCTGTGCAAGCTTATTCAGGGCCACATTCCATTATGTGGGTGTGTATGTGCACACGGAGAGACGATTGCAGAACTTCAGAAGATGGCTAGTAGCTTGCCTAGTATAAAAATATCTACATTGGACCAGGTTTTTAGGACTCAATCTGTTTTATCTCCACATCCTGGCAGGCGTTTTGTCTCTTTGCTCCACACACATGCCCCTGCCTGGATTATAAACTCAGAACTGGACTTGGCCCTTCTGAGAAAGTCATTCAGAGTTCAGCAGTGTCTTAACAACCACTGCTGTGACAGGACAAGCAGACGCCACGCAAGCTTCAAACAGATTTGAGGTCAGCGTGGAGAAAAACAGCCTTAGGCAAAGCAACTGACAATATTTTCACACAGCAGTGTCGGGGTGCTGGGTTCATTAGCAGTGGCTGTTTGTATATTGTTTTGTTTTTCTTCTAGGAACGGTGTTGTCGACATAGGTAGAAAAAATAAAGGGTTATTTTTATTAATCTTTTTTAACAAAGATACTTTAAAAGTATATTTTTCCCCTAGAATCTCTCCTTTTTGTTATTCTGTAATATTAGGGGGTGGAATGAGCTACGTGGGGACATTTATGGCTAAATAGCAGTTGAATTGAGTTAAAAAAAAATCTTGTAATAGGAGTAAGCTTGCTTGTCACTTACTGATTCAATGTGTGTGGCACTTTTTCAGGATTCAAAGTCACCTTACAGTGCTGAGTGTGGCCCAAAAGTGTTCTCTCGCCCATGCGGCATGCCACAGTGGTGTAATTTACTCGGAGAAACTGCCATCCTCTGCATGGTTCACTGTGCTGCTGTGAATGTCAGGAAGTAGAGCAGTTGTGGCAGTGGGTATAGATTGTTGCAAAGAAGGGAAGAGAGGGGCGGGGGGCTAAAGCATTATTGATTTCTGTAAATTCAGCTCGGCGGGCAGATCATTGCCACAATTGGAGCTTGTGAGTTATTGATTGAATTTTATGGATGGAGAGTCAAGGTCAGTATGGATGAGGAGTCCTAGATGGTTGCATTGTTATGTTGTGTTAGATGCATTGTCAAGGGTTTTCTTGGGCCATAATTCTTCCTCTGTAAAGCAACCTTTCTCCTGTGAGTTAGGGCTGTACTGCGTTTTGTTTATTTTGCTGTAGTCCAGACTACTTATGCCCTTATCAGTTTTGTCCTGTGGTCGGGGCCAGAAGTCTGGCTGTAGTGACTGAAGTGCAAATGCTGAGGACAGATATGTGACACTTGCTGGGTGTTGACAAATGTCCTCGCTTGACCAGAGCCAAGAAAAACGGCAAGGTTCCCTTTGATCTGCAGTTACCCGATGCAAAGACCTTTCTCGCTGCTGTTTGAGACTTGGATCATGACTTCGCACTTTAGCTTTCCTTCAGCTCGACCATTGACAACTTTAGCCTCTGTAGTTATGGTGTTTTAGGATGATAACTCTTATTTCAAATGGGAGCTGAAATTGTGAGTGAACTAACAAAGAATTAATAAAAAGTAAAGGTTTGAGCCTGAGCCTCCACAATTTCCTAGTTTTGTACTGTTCTTTGGGATTAAATGGTGGGTTTTTATTTATTTATTTTACATTTTCAGACTCCCTCGAGACATTTCTTAGCCCATTATAACCCGAATTGTTTGGACAAAATCTAATATTTAGGGATTTCTGAAAATCCTGACAGAATAGTCACATCAAGATAAAACCGTCTGAGAGCTGAAACGTCTGACTTTCATTGTAAATTGTCTTAATGCCCATGTTTATGGGTATCACATCAAATATGCCTCAAATGCACATTGAATTATTGTCAGAGCTCCCATTTTAACAGCTTTAAACTGTAAATTACTAAAAAGAAATTCCAGTTTTTATGGATATTCACTATCCGTATCTCCTTTTCTCACCTGTTTGCAGCTTCTCGCCCTAGGCACATTCATGTGTCAGTGTTTTTCCCCAGGGGCTTCACATAATTAGTCTTTAGACAAATGTATTGAAGATTAACTATTAAGAAATGGCATGTATGTTTGCTAAAGCCAAGATTTCCCAGCTTCCCTGTACCTCCTTGATTTTAAAAGTTATCCACAAACACTTGTGATCTTCAGACTTGAGTTGTGCTTTTGAGTTTTACATTTCAACAGTTTTAGAAATCTAAACTCCACTTTAATGTGTTGATTAGTAGCAGCTACAGTTCTTAAATGTGGCTGTGAGCTGCATCCCCAACAGTCCCATGCCTGTTAAATATTACATAAGCACAGAAATGACGGGAGGTTTCACAGAGGCCCTATTCTCTCTGCAGTGGTGAAGCATGAGGCAGCTGTCCTGACTTCTCCACATTAGCTATACAGATTGGATAAGCCCAGTCGTAAAGCTCCTCATTCCAGCTCGCACAGCTGTCACAGGACTTGCCTAGAGCAGCATTGGCATATGGGTATTTGCCTAAAAGAGTTTCTGGGATTCCCAGATGTATGTGGGCATTGTGCAGGGCCAGTAAAGGGCTCGCAGTGTCAAAAGGCCAACATGAATGATGGGTGCCCGCTGGGTATCTGACCACTTGCTGCCTGGGTTCCTCTCAGAACTGAGATCACAGCATTGTGGTGTCGCTATATCTCCAGTATGAAGTACAGTCTGAATTTATGCGCTTGAAATCTTGTTACATATTTATATTATTGTGGTTGTGCCCAGTGTCCAACGCTGACCTCACTCACCCACTTATTGTAACACAGAAGAGGGATTGTTTTCATCCCATGGCTGTATGAGTTTACTTCTGTTTGTGTCCTAATTGGAACTTGGGTCACAGTCCCGACTTGAAGAAAACATTGTTGATTTCTTCACTAAATATGTTGTCACCATGGAGACTCTAAACTTAACATTTGACATAGTTTTCTGGTGTATTTCTAAACAAACTAATCTGCTCTCTTTGCAGAAACTTCGGAATTTCCACAGCCTGAGCTGCCCTGGAATCACAGGCGAAGACCTGTGCGAGGCGAGCCAGACCCACACCGCTCTCAGGTGCGCTTCTCACTGCGATTCCGACGACTCGTCTGCAAACGAGCACAGCTTTGAGGACGCTCCGCCTCAGCCCAAAGACAGCGAGATCACCAGGAACCAGCCATCTGTGACCACAGAGGAGGCGGACTGGGACTCCACAGGCCGCGGCGACGCAACTCCAGGAACCACCAACGGGAAGGACAATGAGCCTCTGTGGGCGGGGCTGTGTAGCACGACAAAGGATGCGTATCAGCTGGGAGGCGAACTTGACATCGAGCAAATCGAGAGAAACTGATCTAAAGTATGATCCTCTTGTGGAAGCTCATTCAGGGGATTGAAGTTCAGCAGATGGTACAATCAACCGTATCGATAGTCTTAAGAGTGAAGCAAGTGAAGCGCTAATGCAGATAGCGTTCCAGCACTTGTCTTTTGTTTTCTTTTCTTGAGGAGTGACTAAACAGGACTACGTGTATGGGGACTCCATCTTGTCAGAAGTGACTCACCTCACTGTGTGATTTCTCAACTGTGTCTCAGGAGAAAAAGGAAGTCAGGGAGGACAGATCTGAGTGGAAATGCAACTTAAAGTGTAAAAAAAAATATATTAATGTTGGCTCAGAGCTTGGGGTCTCTAACATTTCTCTTTGACCCTGATTAGCCCGTTTGGGCTTTTTTGGAGAGAATTCACAGCAGGTTTGTATAAATTCTCTACACTAGAGTGTCCCTTTAATCTGACGTTCTTCACTAGCACATAGGTACATGATGGAGAGAAGCTGACACCGCTTCAAGAGATGCTGTTTGTAAATCCCTTTTCACTCTTACTGAGAAGCTACATGAACACAACAACCATAAAGTATACTGAAAAGCTTAACATTTCCCTCTGTTATTCAGGCTTAACTCTGACATTTATGTCCCTGAATGTCTGGAAGAAACTTTGAGATGCTACTAGGGTTAATATTCTTTTTACGATTTGTAACTACAGAGTTATGTAAACATGAGCATAATTTCTATACAAATAAACACAATTTTAAATGTGTCATTTGTAATCACATTATTTAAGTGTCCTCATCTGGGTCTTCTTGCACATTCAGACAGCATAGCTAACTTTAAATGCACCTCATTGCTTTATAATTTAAATAGAAGATGTAAGTCGGAAAGAATAAATGAATGGCATTTAGTTTGAGATTCTATGTGAACACACCTGAACTCTACAGGTAGTTTTAATGTGTTATCAAGAATCTGCTCATAGATTAGATAATTCAACACGCTTTTATTGCAGGACTTTTCTTAAGGCGATTATTCAGAGAGAATTCTTTCACAATTATTAACAGAGCACATGCAGTAACAGCAAGGTCATTGTTAGCAATGTCTTTAATGCAACAATGCAGACTGACCCAATTAAGTTGCAGAAGAAGACAATCGCAGCAGTGGTAGTGGTACTACTGATGGGCCTGTGTTTGTGTGCTGAAGCGGGCAGTGAGTGAGTAAGGGGAGGACGCTGGGCAAGGGTGGGAAGTCCGGTCCTTTTTCTTTCTTTCTTTTTCTTTCTTTTTTTTTGTGATGGCGGGTGGAGTGGTGGAGCAGAACGACGGTTCACCCCAGAGATCTCCCTCCCTCTCCGCTTTTGGAAACAAAAGGGGCTTTTTTCCTCTGAGGAGCACAGTGACGTGGGATGCGGCTGTGAATGTGGGCCATGTGTCAGGGGTGCTGCTGCCTCTCTGTTTGTCTGCTTTCCCCTCCTCGGCTTTAGTGCCTGTGCAGACCTCCAGAGTTTATACTGTTGTCAACCCCCCCTTATTCCTCATTCTCTACTCTGCTGATCGCACGCCCCTCCTGTATGTTTGCACTCACAATGATGCTTGACATTCTTTGAAAGTGTAAGAGGTGCTGTCAAGAGAGCAAAGTCACCCCACAAAAGACTGGCTGAGTAATTTGAAGATTGCTTGTCATGCTATTCTACAAGCTCAAAAACCACACAAAGAATATTTGTGGTGACTTTAGTTGCCTGCAAGGCCAGTGCATACTCTTGAAATGGATTATTATGTTGTATGAGAATCTTTTATGCAAGCACAGTGAGGTCATGTTAACGCTGTCAGCCACTTGCTGGTTAATACCTCTGCGTGCACGGAGTCAGGAAAGACACAGCTAAACACAGCCCTTGTTAAAGTTGCTGTGCAGCAGACTTACACACCGAGGGCCCCCAGCCTTTAATCAGTGGAGTGACAGAAGTGAAAGGAGGCTGTGTTCGAAGAAAAGATAGGCATACAACAGGCGGGGTGCACTGTGGCCGTGTTCTGCACTGCACTCGTCCACAACCCCCACCAGAATCGACACAACAGGGTGGTGGTCACTTTTAAACTATTACTGAAGGTTAAGCACGGTCCACTATAACAATAACTCCCACTATACTATATGCTTCAGCTTGTAGGGGACAAATGTCCTGCACTTTCCCAGCAGGGATGTTTGCTCTATTCTCATGATGCTAAAAATTTATGACAAAAATACAATTAGAGACTGCAGCAGTTCTTTGGTGTAAGCAATTTTACCATGTCATCAAGACTCCAAACAATTTCAGTTTAACAGAAAAAATAAAGCTTAAAACAATCTCTTCTCTCCCAGCGTAGATGATGTAGTAATAAGTAATTTTCTCAACTTTCTTCTTCAGCGTTGAATAGCGCAGGATGTCTAAACTGTACAGGTTCAGTCACTGTGGCTTAAAAAGTGTAATAACTTCCACAGAAGCTTTCTTGATGACAACTCTGAGCTCAAACCTAGACATAGCCATTCAATAAAATAGTTGAAGGATCTATGGTGCGAATTACATTGCCTTCCTTTCATTTTTATGAAACACAGCTGCACACCAATCACAGAAAAGAGCCCCAGCAGACAGATTGTTGTAAAAGTGAGGTCAGGCTGTAAGCCTTTAGACCTTTGGAATACCAAGATGGATAGTTTACACAGCATGGTGACATACGGCCACCATTTTGCATGGATTATATATACGCACATGCTCAGGAATGGCATCTTGGGGACATGTTTTGTGTCTGCAGAGCCGAGCCTCAGTAAGACTTTAGTGGGCAGTTGAGAAGGGGTCATGTCCCTTGAGGGGACTGTGACGACTGTGGCCACATTAGCAGAGTACAGACTGCTCTGTGTTTGAACTGAGACACTTCTCAGATTGCTTGTGAAGGCTGTCGGGCCGTGGTGGGGGTGATGGGTGGGAATGGGGAATAGCAGGTTTTGGCTCCAAACTTGACGACCTTTGAAGCTTTAAAGTCTTCCTCACACCACCGAGTGCGGTTGGTACGGCTTGCTCATGAAAAGGAAAGTGATGAAATATGGGGAAACCGTGTGGCTTGGCAAACAAGAGGCCTCTCTGCGTGGACCAGCAAGAAGGGAGGCAACAAATAACTGGCTGCTGTAAAAACAAATGCATGTTTTTATGAATAACGGTGCATTTAGTGCTGCAGGTGTGCAGTTTTGCCCGGTCAGCTGACCTGTCGTTTCCCGTCAAACAGGAAGACCCAAATGAGCGGAGATGAAAGTTCAAGGTAACGTGCAGCTGGCAGTTGTTAGGTGGCAGGTGTGCTACAAGAGCAGCAGTGTGCGTGCTGTGTAAAAGAGAAGCCTAACCCAAACAGATGACATACATACATGAATGTCAGCAGTCAGTGCAGAGAGCACTCTGCAAAAATGATTGCATGCTATGATCTCAGGGGCCTCGTTTCTCAAGGGGAGGGGAAAATAATCTATTTAATTTTGCAGTTATTCAAGAAATGGGATAATAAAATCAACTTGTTGCAGCCTTTGCAAACAGAATATTTGGAAACCACTAATCCTTTAAAACATAAATCCCAGCTTTGTCACAAGTCCTTTAATTAATGCAGACTTTTTGCGTATAATGTTTCCATGGGAAGTATTAATGCTGATTACTGGAGACTGGACTTTAAACATGATAATTTTTCAGTCCAAACAGACTTTTTCATCCCTGATGTGCCAATCGACACAAGACCAAAATGACATCATGCGCTTAATGATTGTGGGAGGAGAGGGAAGGAAGGGTGGGGATACTCTTGTGGACAGTCACAACCATGCTCTTGTGTGACTACAGAAGCAAATACAAATGTAGCTAAAGCATGCTATAAATCAAGTGAAATAAATGGGAAGGACTTTGCAAGAAAAGAAGCTTGGGAAAATGATGAGTTCATAGTTTTCCTTCCTGGATGTTTAGCCTATTTAACATCTGGAAAATAAGATTGAATGCTAGATTCAGGATCCAAGAGTTAACTATGTTGGGTTTTTTTATTCGCTTTCCCTTTTTCCCCCTAGAGTTGAGCAGATTTTTTTTTATCTGTAAAAACTTTCTGCTATGTAAGATGGTACATAAACTAGTAGAACCAGATTCTGTTGCTAAACAAGCATCAGGTGTACTAGAATACACTTTTATTGCTAATAAACAAGAATTGCAGTTAAATTATGCACGTCAAAACCCTGAACGCATTTTTAAGTACAAAGGTGAAATTTTGATCTACTAATCACCTTCAACAGCAGTTTCTATTGCTCAAGGATCTGACAACCTGTTAATATGCATTTTATATGGCAGTGAGATCATACATGTCCAGACATGTCTCCTGGAAATGAGGTCATCCCTATTATCTGAAAGGTAATCTTGTTCTGCAGCCTGTAGTGACTGAATGAATGAATGTGCTGCTCTGTAGTAGAAACAGCACTGTTTTCCTACCAAGGCAGCCTGTAATGGCTAAATTGTAACTCATGTGAAATGGGTGGATAGCTGAAAGCAGGCCTGAGAGGTGTAGTTAACAACTAGCCAGATTTGGTTATGTATGCTTGTATTTAAGGTGGTGATGAACTTGCCAAGAGAAGGTGTTAAATAACTATGTCCTAGATCCCACAGATATGGCACTTCCATAAACTGGAAAAAAAAAAATCGTAGCTAAAGCCAAGTAAGTTAATTCGAGAGCAGTCAAATACGTTTAATAGCTCCAACGAGGCAAACGGGCTGTAACATAATGGACAAAACACCCAGTCAAACAATGTGTATGCTGTTGAAAAACTGAGTACCAGCTGCTAGCACTTTGCTGCGTACATTAATATTTATTTCCGCATCAGATGTAGGAGGGGTAAACGGCTCAGACACGGTTTCATAATACTTCGTAGAATTTCATTACCTTTAATTGCCCAATAACATTGAAACTTGTGTGTCAGCTAATGGTGAAATGAACCAGAAAGTATTCAATGAATCACTTGGCAGTGGGCTTTTGTTCTTGTTGAATGTATTTAGTACACTGAAACCTTGCGGGCAGCAGTTGAGAATCATTTGTTTTACGCCCCACTTCCAAAGGCCTCAATGATCCATTTGGCACACTGAGGCCCCAATAACCAATTTTGTCCCCTCATCATTTAACCCAGACTTGTTATATAGACTAAAACTGATGAAAGCAGCTTTGACAACACAACTATAGGCAATCTCCCAGCAGAGGTAGTGTAAAGTCAAATAAATAAAGATAAGCAGTCATAGATTTGTGTTTCTTTATTCTGATGATGGAGAGCCTGCTTCATTTTTATTTACAGAGGGTGAAAACAAGCTCAAACACAAGCATAATTTATCACATTTGGCAGAGTTCTGCATTCATCATCTCTCAGACCAGCTCACTTCCCATTTCCACAGATCTGTTATTGTAAAACAAAAGCTGCTCCGACATAAATTCCAGTTTAAACCAGAACCAAGGTCAAACTTTCCCCAGTGCTTTAAGACCTTCAGCCCTTTAGTGACAATGATTCAGACAAACTCAAACACTTTCACAACAATAAAAAAGCATCACCGAAAATAAAATCTAAGCAAAAGTGTATTAGTTGCTAATTTGTGCTGCTGTTCATCATAAAACAGCTCGCTTACAGTCTTAATCAATACATGCTAAACCACAGCACACCTACGCTTTGTGCACATGTGCTATTGCAGTCTGACTGCAAACTGCAGTGTGTTGCAGGACAGCTTGGCAAATATTCTGCCCATGTAACACTAGCACACAGTCTGAACACATAGCGTTGTTCCCTCATCTAACTGTCAATCAGCAGCTGGTTACAGGCATGTTCGTGTCAGTTTGAGGTATCTTATCTATGCCAATCATGTACTGACAAATGCACAGTGCATCTCCAAAGCATTCAGAGTTTTCTCTTCTCAGACCTGCAAAAATAATTCCATTTGAGTTAGTAGAGCTGCTGATGGCTAAGTATCCCATGTTTGACAACCTTAAGTTGTGATAGTTTATGCAGGATACACAGTATATAGCTAGTTCTTGTACTGTTTTGACATTTTTGTTGAGTGAACACTTTTACAAGCTTATGTCAACACTACTGAATTACACAGAGTATCGTTCTAGGTTGCAGTGAGTGGAAAGTCCTCAGTCCACTTCCCCGTCAGTGCTTCCTCTGACTGAGGATCATGTCCACAGCCTGGGCCAGGTTGTCCACGATGCCATCAGCTTTCACCGTTGGGTGCTTCTCATCACTGGGTCTGCCGGAGAAACAGGAACAAACAACTGCAATAAAAGACTCTGTAAACATGCTGAAAGGAATCAGCCACATTAAACAACAACACCAAATGGATAAACAAAGAAAGGATATGAGTAAAGTAAATAAAGTCTGCAAAGGCAAAGACCAAACTGAGCTACATCTCAGCCTAGCTTCTTGAGCTTTTTGGCAGTAAACATAATATATTGGAACAAACAGCAATAAAATAAAGACCCTGGTTTTTAGGGAATTTTTGCTGAGTTGCTATCTCCCAATTAAAGGTATCCATGCAGATGCTTGCCAAAAGCCCATGCAGGGAAGTGCATGTTTCCCATCTTTATCACCAGCTGTCATACTGTGTTCCAGTATGGAATATCTGCAGGCAAATACAACAGACCAGCTGGGGAATTTCATGAGAATGCCAAAAATACCCAGTTCTAAAAGTAGTGTCAACAAAATAATGTTGTAGTGGTTTTAAAAAGGGGTTAGTGCCCGGCTAAAATGGACTATGAACCTAAGAGGCTACAGTAGGATTAGAAAGATGAACAAAATCACAACAAAGACTTAAAAACAAAACAAACTTTTCCATCACACATTATAAACTAGTTTGTTTAACATGTGCTTGTCAGGAGTAAGATGACTCAGTCAGCATTAACTAATATGGGAGGAATTGCCTGTAGAATTATGTAGCGACAGATGATGGTCAGTGACTCGTGGTGTTTCCCTGACATTCCCATCTGTCACAAACACAGTTTGTGTTTAGTGCAAATGAGGACTTAGTGTGTTAAAGGGACACTACATAACTTTTCCACTATAAAACTTATATTTCTGACTCAGTTTGATGGCACATTGATATCCATTATGTACTTTCAAGAGGCCATCTCTTTAACCTGAGGCAGAGAAACTGCACTTTACTACTTTTTGCCATCCATTTTGCAATATCACTTTGTTTTACTGCACACCATCACAAACCAGGATCTGGATATCAGCATACTGGTCATTTTGAACACACACTACATACTATTAATCTAAGAAACAGAAGAATTTATCAGAAGAAATGAAAAGAGAAAGAGAGAAAGCGACAGCGCATGATACAAGACAAGATTGAACACTGGACTGACTTTTATTTGCTGGTGAGAGCTCAGATAAGAGACAGGATGCAAGACATTTACCGAATTAACCCTTGTTAGTGGGCACAAACTCCACAAGTTCAACAGTGCAACTTTAAAGCAACACTACATAACTTTCCTCCCTTGGAATTTGCACACTACCAACACTACATATTTCAAACATGCACTGTGAGTAATTCTTAAAAAGAAAACAAAACACACAAAAAAAATGCAATTTGTTGGTGGAAGTGAAGAGAAATAAAGACAGAAAGGCACCAAACAAGAAATAAATATTAGAGAGTCAACATTAGAGAGACTTTTGTTAGCTGGAGAGTGCTCAGAGAAGATACCAGATACAAGATGGATGTTGAATTAGACAGGGCAAGTTTATTTGTATAGCACCTTTCATGTACAGGACAATTCAAATGGCTTTACTTGAAT
>JBAMHV010000023.1:6964126-6983212 GCA_037177535.1 Pseudomugil gertrudae
TTAGTGGGCACAAACTCCACAAGTTCAACAGTGCAACTTTAAAGCAACACTACATAACTTTCCTCCCTTGGAATTTGTCTTTCTAACTTATTTTAATAGCACACAAACATTTGGAATATATATTCCCAAAGCTACACCTCACAATTTTCTTCTGTCTTGGAACACATTGCAGTACCATTTTACTTTATGGCACCACATTGCACACTACCAACACTACATATTTCAAACATGCACTGGGAGTAATTCTTAAAAAGAAAACAAAACACACAAAAAAAAACGCAATTTGTTGGTGGAAGTGAAGAGAAATAAAGACAGAAAGGCACCAAACAAGAAATAAACATTAGAGAGTCAACATTAGAGAGACTTTTGTTAGCTGGAGAGTGCTCAGAGAAGATACCAGATACAAGATGAATGTTGAATTAGACAGGGCAAGTTTATTTGTATAGCACCTTTCATGTACAGGACAATTCAAATGGCTTTACTTGAATTAGTTGTCATTAGTGAAAATCTCAAAGAAAAAAATAGAGGTGCTTGGTTTTTAACAAGAAACCATAGTCCTGTTATTAGTTTCTGATAATTTTCTGTTAGCGGTTTTCACCATGTCATGTTGCTTGATCCTATCTCTTGCACCTTTTGGCTAAAGCTATTCACTCAGGGCTGACACAGTATGACAGATATTTAGTCAGGGATTGGAATGGCTATGCTGGGACCAGCACTGGGTTAAACATCTTGTGCTATAAAGCTTTAAACACCAAATCCAGGAGGGATCTTCTCACTGTGAAAGCCAATAATTCTAAACAGAATAATCTGTATCTACAAATCATAATGTAGTAACAATCAAATGACATATTATATGACATTTATTTCTTTGTGTTGCTCTTTGTGAATACTATTTTGGTTTCAAAATTGAAAAATGAGACAAAAACTGGCCGAGGCTAGAATCATAATTCTGTTGCTACCTGGGTTCCTAAAATGTGGGAAAGCAGCACAATTTTGGTCACCTCCTCACTGACTGCAACCTTTGTTTGGCTCAAGGCCCAGTGATGGATGCAGATATGGCTGTTTAATCAGCTGGTAGAGGAAATGTAATCCGTTTGGTGTGGCACCAGGCCCAGGCCAGCATGCAGGGCCCTTTTCCTCCCATCACATCAAAAGACATGGACGGCCCTTTCATTCATCCACAGGAGTCTTGTTCATTTATGAAGTTGAACCCAGAGATCCCCCTCCCTAGGACAGGCTCTGTGTGCTGCCTCTGTTTTCCAGTCACGGGTTGGAGCTCCAGATGGGGACTCTTTGTCTAGCCCTGGGTGTGCAGCACACAGCCCCATTAATCCTGCCTTCTGAGGGCTTGCAGAGGACCATTGCAAATATTTGTGAGCTGCCCAAATGTAGCGACAGAAAGAAGAGGCCTGGGGGTGGTGAGTGAGAGAGGTGTTGAATACTGAAGCCATGCTGAATACGGGGAAGCGGTGCCATGTGTTTACGCATGTCTGTCAGCTGCCAGCGCTTGGGTTATGTGAGCTGGTCCACTAATGGTTGGGGTGTTATGTCTCCTGTGCTGGGTTACTCCTGCACCCTTTTTTGCTTGAGGACTGATTGAGTTCACACACGCACATAGTGGCATGAACACACAAAGCAATTTAGTCACATGGTTCTTATGTTTCAAGCAGTGAAGCCAGTAGGATCAACCACAGTCTCTCTTACCTGGTGCACCTTAAAAATCCTATTGCCTCTGTACTTTAGGTATGCATGAATGCTTGTATGTGTGTGTGTATTCATTTTGCTGCTTTCCAACAGCTGCTATGAATAATGAAGGAGTAACCAGGTCAATGTGACCATGCAAAATTCAGCACAATGCATCTTGTGTTACCAGTGAGGTAATCTGTGACTCGCTGTGTTCTTCAGGTCAATGCAATATCAATACACGTGAATAGATAGGTTTGGTCCCAAAGCTTGACTGACACCACGCGGCCTTCACATGGGGGCGAGGTCAGCTGTGAGGTGGGCAGCAGCCAAAAATTTGGTTCAAAACAGCTGCTAACACGTATAAAGGACAAAATGCTTTGCCAGGAAGTTAGTAAATGATCAGAAGGCTTATGAAGTAGGTGGGCAAAGGATAACAGTAGCGGTCTGGATTTTTGATGAACTCGGTTAATGGTACAGGACAAGAGTAGATGGTTAAACCTAAATTGATTAAAACTATTCAGGTATCTGATTAACTATATGGTGATTTCTCAACATGGTGCCAAACATTAACCTGTTGCAGATTATGTAACAAAGCTTAGCGATGTTTTTACTAGCAAATGTGTGAAACAAAGTACTTGTTTCCATTTTCTTAGAATGAGGAACCAATATGTACAGATGCAACAGATTGTGTTCTATTAAACTACCAACACACCCTGAAAATGTAGAGCCTGTTTGGTTTAAACTGCACGGTTAAAACAACAGCATGGCATAGGGGCTGGGACATAACACTGGGCAAAGATCTTCAAAGTATTTTTTTTAAAACCCAGCTGGGTGACACCATGTTGTGGCAGTTTGAACTGTCACCACACACCAAACAGGTTCCTGGCATGAATCTTTCTGTGTGGAGTTTGCAAGTTCTCCCTGTGCCAATGTGGGTTTTAAAATGTTTTTATTTCCAGGCACTCCACCTTCCTTACAGTCTAACTAATGCATGTTAATTATTGCCCATTTGCACATCATCACTACCTGTACTATGAACTTTCTGATAAGGTTCACACACACTGGAGGTTAATTTTTCCTGTTGAATTATGAAACATGTATGTGTATTTGAAATGATTTGATTTTAGCTAAACCTCTTGCCAAACAGCAATCAATACATGTTATGAATAATCTGAATGATTGCTTCATGTGTTCTAAAAACAGGTACATAAACAAACAGTAGTTACAACATGTCAATAAAGTTATGCAAGCTAAAACAATATTGATATCATGCTAATACTGCTCAGGCAATATGAAAATATAGGATATTAGTGTGTCATATGGATAGTTATACTACATAAAACTAGCCTACAAACAGAGACGTACTACTGTAGTTTATGTTATCCAATAAATGAAATTGAATATAGATAGCTCATTGTGAGAAGAACACTGACTGCTGGGTGAAAGGCACTGCAATCCTCCCATATCTTAATGTTTAACGCACAGGGAAATACACATAGACTCTAAAATAATAAAAGTAAAGTAAAAGTTACATTTGAGGGCTTAAAATGATGAAACTCTCCTCTGAGTGCATGTACACATGCATGGTTTTTTTATGTCTATCTGATGTGTATGTATTTTTGTTTCTGGGGGATCTGAGAAGGTTTTGGCTTCTAGGTTGGTTGGTAACTCGGAACCGTTATTGTTAGGCATCTGGGCCCCTGTTTATAAGCTACAGATACTTCCTGGGGAGTCCCATTTTTGCTAAACATATTTTGATTAAATGTTATTTGTATTTGAATTAATCTGCAAAATAAAGGAACGTGAGAAAAGACAACAATACCCAGAGGAAATGTTGGTTTATACTTCTCTCTTAACATCTTTACATTTTTTGCTGGCTTGGCTTTTTGCTTGACAGAGTGCAGATGGAGCAGATAACGTGGCAACCTGTGGAAGTAGTGCATGACTTTGTGCAGTGTTTTGGTGTGAAGGCACAACATTCAGATAAAGTTTTAAAGAAAATGTTAAAATGCTAGCTGGAGTATGGATATCTTGTTATTTTTCTCCACAAAAAGCTAATGGCACACGACTCCAGCCAAGAGGTTACTCCACTTCTGACGGTGGTGGCAAGGTAAAGATAGACTTGTACATTTCTTTTTAATCAAAAGGAAGTCACATACACATGACTATCATGGGACATGATTTGGTAGGAACTATACAATACTTGTCCATGTTGGAGACAAAACACTGAGTTAAGCCATAAAATTTTACTATAAAACAAGATCTTTTGTTAAAATGTGTAATGTGTAATATAATGTTAGCCAGCTCTAAAACCATATATATTGCTTGTTCCTACCTACCATAAGATACAACCTATTTATGTCTAAAAAACAGTACAAGCAGGTAGCAGAGCCTATCCCAGCAGTCATTGGGCAAGAGGCAGTAGAAGTAGGAAGGGCTGTGGTGGATCTAAATCCCTGGACTTAGACATAGACGTTCAAAGGAACTGTTGGAGCCTTGGTTAACTAAGATTTTATATGTTTTCCTTCCTAATATGAATTTATTTACCAGCAGCTAATGCAGGCCAAAATGACCAGCTCTGTCTGAAGAATGCCATGAGAGGAAGTGCATTGCATTTGATTTCCAGCTGTGTCACATTGTTAACCGAGTGAAACTCACAAGTGAAAAGACAGTTGTCATATGTTAATCCTGAACAAACCCTACAGTTAAAAAAAAAACCCATTGAAAGTACTACGCAAAACGGTATTCTTTGAAAAAACTCCATTTGTGTGGATTTTGTAGCTTCAAAAGACTTTATAATGATATTAGTTTCAATTAGGAAACTCAAATTAATCCTACATAATCAATTAATTTCTATATTTTAGTTTCTTTTAACCATTATCCTGCAAAGACACACCCTCTACAGGTCAAAATACAGTTTTCTGATTTGTTTGATGTGTCAATAAAAAGCAGATCTTACGTTTCTGCTACCGATGAAAAAAAATAATGGTTCCATCATTAATCATTTAGCTTATCCCAACATATTTCCCTTTAGGTATTGCCAAGACTGTATCTCTAAAGATCTTTACAGATTATTAATGAATATAAATACGGTAAAATACTGTTAATTCTTATGAAAATGCCTTAAACTCTATTAGTACCTTAAAAATCACATACATGGCAACAAGGATGATTCAGATATGACTGACGTAGAAATTAGTTATCACAAAGCAGTTTTCACCAAAGACTTAATTAAACTGAGATGTATGGTTCACTCAACATATTTTATGTTTAGTTACTAAAGCACATTCAAGACGGGGCTTAAAAAAAAGAGGAAATGGGAGTAACAAGTACAAACTAAGAAACAGGGACATAACATAAAACACATACAAATAAATGCACATGCTATCATTAATAATCTGGTGCATTTTGCAACGTGAGCCGTCACTTGGTCACATGGAGAAGAATCCTATTTACCACCCTACCACCCTAAATATTGTTATTCAAGCCATTTTATTGTGTCGTTTTTCACACCAGACTGGTAAATATACTGTCAGCCAATAAATAAAACCTTTTCCCACAAAACAAACTATACAACCCTAACCCAAGGGGGGACATGACTTGATATCTATAGCCTTTATGTTCACCAAAGCCTTGTGGGTGACATCAGATGCTAACATTAGACAAAGCTTACTGCACTCACCCCAAGCCCGAGGGATGAAGGTGTGTAGCTGCTTGTTTTCTTTAAATCCGAGTTGCTATAGGAGCCTTGGCCCTAAGCGTGACCTAAGTTTGACTGGTACGAGTATGAATAAAAAAGTCACAAAGGTGATTAACTTTATATCAAGATCTTGAAAGAGTTAAAGGAAATATGAGAACAAATCCAGCAAGATGGAATAAAGTTGAGCCTCATTTTCATATCCCTTTACTCTTACCTGATACCTTTAAGGTACATCAACACCATGTTACATGTATGTTATGGCAACAGAAATGCCTGATATTAAATTAGCGTCCTCACATCTTCTGTTGTGTTTGTGGCCACGCAGCAACTATTATCACATTACACTACAAATGCTGTGTGATGTTGACTCACAATCAGCAAACAGCTGCAGTATGGCTTTCTCACTTCACACATATTACCCGTTCACGTTGACTTGGCCAGATAAAAGAGGGTTCCCGGGTCGCAGCATGAAGAAACATCTTTTTCCATCCTGTAGCTCAATGAAAACCTCCTGAGTGTAAATGCTTGTGTGTAAAGAGAAACAGAAAACAAACACTCATTGGAAACTTTTTGCTCGTCCCAACCACAAACATATCCATGACTTAGCAAGTAGGACATGAACAATTAAAGAATTCACTTTTACCCTCAGTATTGAATGTTATTCTATCACAAAAATGTGAAAAAGCCTTAATAAATACTTTAACTTGACTAGACTTCCTCTTATTTATTTAACCAGGCTTACCAGATCCACTTAGTCATTTCACAGCTGTGGATGTGGTGCTAACTGTGCTAAGCTTCATGCGAACCAGATGCAACCACAGTCTTCTCGTCCTCCTGGTATTATTATACGGCTCCTGATGACTTGATAAGTCTCCGTTTGTGTGCATGTGTCATAATTTGTTTGAATGTTATGACAGGAGAACAGCCCCGCTGAGTCACCTGCTCCTGATATAGAAATGTGAAACCATAGACACAAACAAATATGCACACATAAACCATGAAAGAAATTATGGTTCCAACAGAAACCAGGCAAAGGCCCAATTCCCTTCAGCCAACCAGCTTGAGAATTGGTAATTACTAGTGGGACTGCTTCCTCATTGAAACTACTAACGGTCTGTGTTCATGTATTTAAAAGGCAGTGCCATGTTTCTGTGTGCCATCTGTGAGCTGCAGTTCTTCTCTTGTCTTTCTCTCTCTCATGAGTGGAAAAGTACTTTTGAGAGGCTCAGCAGCAGTGTCTTAGTCAGCTTCTTTGTCTTGCCGTGAGAACCTGGTCTTGTTACGAAAAAAGACTCAGGTTAATTATTAATTTCCTATTGACTTTGAATGCACAGCAGGCTTTAGACAAGCCCACAGTTAAGAGGAAACTGTCACTCCAGGGTGGAGAGGGATGGCAGGCCAGGCATTTACACCCAGTGCAGTCTTATTAAGCTTTTTAACCTCCTTATTCAGCTACAACATATTCAACTATGATGTTGACTCAGTCTGTAACACATTGTTATACTATGAGCTCACATATGTGTAATCTGAACACAATTGTAACATAGTGGATAGACAAGTTTCACTTACAACATTTCTTTGTTGATGTTGTTACATCAGAAAAGCTAAAGCAGTCAGCCAAACTATAATAAGACTTTATATGATCTTGCTTTTCAGGTACGGTAACTATGCTATCCAATAAAACAACTCCCTATATTTGACTGTGAAGCACGCCTGTTATGACACTGTTGTGAAGTGGAGCTATACAAATAAAGTTTAATTGAATGTGGCTGTATAAGTTAGCTAAGCTAAAGATAGCATGGCTTCTTTTAGGTAAATATTAGCAATATAAAGATGTGAATGTCAGCAATATATGGTTCTTTATCAATTATTTTGTTTATTATAACTAAATATGGACAACATTTAAAAACAGCAAGAGAAGTAGCCAGTCTAACTTGCAGAGGGAGAACTTTATAGTCTTGCAGCTATGACTGAAAAGGCTGTTTCATCTAGATTTGTATCGTGTCTTAGTGACAGTTAAAAGCATCTGGGTGCATGCTGTGGTGTGTGGGTACAGCAGATCCATCAGATACACAGGGGCGAGGCCATTAAGAGACTTAAAAACAAATAAGAGAATTTTAAAATTGATCCAAAAATGAACAGGAAGTCAGTGGAGAGAGGCCAAAACTGGAGATATGTGCTCTTATTTTCTTGTGTGAGTTAAATTAAAACTTGACAATAGAGGAGAGAAGGTGAAAGTGAGACTGTGGGATTTGGATATGTTTCCACGGAGAATTTGGGGACTTTTTGTCCAAACTTCTGATGCTGTCCTCTGTTAAGTAAATTGAAATATACAGGCAGACAGCTAAAGCTCTCCCTAAAACCAAACAACAACAACAACTAACAATGAATATTCTGATATCTAATATAAAAATTGTAAATGCTGTGAACAAGACTAAATTAAATGAAAGATCAAGCGTATCGAGAAGTTTTCAAATGACAAAAAGATCTTTGGCTGTAGAACTGATTATATTTACATTCCCAAAAAAGTTCAGTCAGTTGGACATGGGATGAAAATATTAAAATAAATCAATTAGAGAGAATGATTAAAACTGTGGTTGCAGATGCCCATTATCACAACCTTCCTGCCTGTGTGTTTCTTGTTAAGTAGGAAACTTTTGTTTAAAACAACTAAATTCCTACGCACTCTCAAGGTTCACTCATTTGTAAACATTTTATCTCTGGGAATACTGAGGTAAAGATGGTGTTGCTGAACTGAACAGCCCACCCTCAGAAACAAACAGACAAACCTGGAGCAAAAAGCCATGAAAGAAAACCAAGCAGCACAATAAGATTTCACATGTTATCTATTTTTTTAAAAAGTGAAAGAGGTTTAATCTAGCATTAGAAATAAAAACCAGGGTAAGTTTAGATTCTGCTTTAGTTCAGAAGGCCATACTGTTAACCTCAGTATAATATTTTCCTTCAGAGGCAAAAAGACCTTAAATGACACATTCAGAAACACTGTGGCTGTTGAGCTGACAAGCTTTTGACAAGTTCACAGCCTCAGCAGAGACGATTGCTCTGAGATAACTTCCCTTCCTTCCCACACAGAAGAAATTAATGTGGAGCAGTTGTTAAGAAAACAGGGTGTGGGACAGTGTCGTTGTACTAGACACTAAAAATGCTTGCACTCTAGCCTGTGGAGGAAAAGGCTCTGCAAAGATCAAGACAACATGAAAGTGCAAAGACAGTGTGAGTCAGAGCAAACCTGCAAAGGCATGACTGAACACTGCATGCTATGCAAACAGCAGAGAATTAAAGGCGTTGTGGGAATAGTTGAAGTAAAACATAAATGTTGTCTTGAATAATAGCTTGCAACCTTAAAAGATAAATCGATCCCTGACTTATAGGCACTTGAAACCATGTATATTATCATAGCTATTGATGTTATAGGACACCGGTGGAGGAGTGAAAGATAAGCTAGGCTGAAATACAGTATGTACCTGAGAGTCAACCCAGTGGTATTTTTTAGCTTGTAAGAGGGATTAAACTGCAACTACAGCCTTGCACACAAGACATTGCCACCTTGTTCAGATTCAGTGTCACAGATCTGCAAAGGACAAAGCCGCTCCATAATCACTGCTGTCTTGTGATCTGTCTAACGTCTACCTGATTTCACCAGAGAGGAGATCTGATAGGTTGTTTATGTCAAATGGCAAGAGCATCGGTTTTCTGCACGGACACATATATAAGTATTTCATGAAGTTAATCATTCAGTTTACAAAAAAGGCCATTAAAATCTATTTTAATATAGATTTTTCTATCTTGTATTCAGAAAATGCATCAGTATTAATCTGATTATATTATATTATATTATTATAAATGAATAGAGATTTTCTTCTGCTTTAGATACATAATGTAATTAAAATTCCTAAATATCTTTTTTGATCAGCTGACACTGAGAGAGGCCGGTCTTATACCTACAGTTGCTCTGCTACAGCTTATGGGCTATTTACTTTACTAATGAGTCTTCTTTCCTCCCTCTAACTTTATTTGCACGAAAACCTGCAGTAAATCTCCTCTTGACATCCCTACTTGTGAAGCATCCGACTCTCACAGGGCTCATAACAAGAAGTTTGAGTCAAGCTGGACTTTTCAAATAATATCTCTGCGTTTAACTTAAACTGGTCAAATGGGACAAAAAGAAAAAAACAGATTATAGAAGGTTTCTTTTAAGTTATTTAAATATTTTGAAGTCTTCTTTCACAGAAATGAACTGTATCCCCAAAACAGAACTCCCTGATGTCTATAAAAAATACCAAATAGATCACATTACAGGACCTTGCGGTGGCATTGAGCCACATCCTTCGCACTTTGGTTCCACATCCGTCCCAGGCCTCCTGGTTCTAATGTCTCTGATAATAAGAGCAGCAGTTATTGTGATAGCTTTGAATATTTGCATAGCCACCATCTGGTGGGAACTGTGTGTTCTAACTGATGTTATTCTTTCTACTAAACTTGACGAGTGCGTGTGTGTATTTTTTGCATAAGTATAACAGCTTCATTGATAAGGTGTGTTAACCTCTGTACTTTATACCATACAATTCCCAGCATTCATAAAAATGCTGGAAAAGGGGGCAGTTATTGTTACTACATTTCATATCACTCAATAGTTGCAGTTCCTATTAAGAAGTTTGCTCAATGTAAGGGAGATTTTTCCTTCTTTAGCAACATGAGCATGACTAGTTTAGGTAGCATGAACAGCCCAGTTATGGCACAGTATAACTAATCTGCATGGTCATCACATGACCACTGACCCCTCACTACAGACCTCGTTTCCTGTTGTGTCCCCCAGTGACGGCTGCAGACAGAGAGGCCATGAACTAGGGTGCGGTTTTAGTAAACCAGCCCATGGTTTGTACCACCAGGGACTAACTCACTCTTTCTCTTGAGAGCTTTCATCTGGCTCAGCCTGCTTGTTTCCCAACATTGACATTAACAGTCAAGCACTGGCCACACGGGGAGTTTTACAGTGTAAACCATTTTGAAGATGGTTGCTGCTCTATTAAAATGTTTGCTGTGCGCTCTCTGCCAGATTCCTACGGGAATCAAGTGTGGACCTCTTTTATCTCACTGGGCTTTATTTAAAATATCCATCAATACTGTGTTGAACATACTCCAGTACAAAGCGTGCATATATGAATTCTAATTTTGGTGCAAAGAAGCAGCAGTAGCAATGAAAGTGCTTTACAAATAATACATGAAGGAGCAGTATAATATTAAGTTGATTTATTTAGCTTCAACGCTACTCGGTTCTGAGTTTCCTGAAGATAAGAAAGCAGAAACAAAGAGTAAAGAGTAAAACAGGTCACAGCCAGTGGGAGATCCATATGCAAAACAGAAAGCTTCCATCAGACCGCAGGACAAAGAGAGCAAGGACAGCATACTTAAACCCTGACTGCCCCGGCAGTAAGTCAAACTGATAACACCGTGACCAATAAAACGGAAACGCGCAAGGCTGTTGGGCTCTATTGTTCAATATTGTAGCCAGGTTGGAACGCTTTCTGGGTTTTCCTGTACTCCCACAAAAGCAAACAAACAAAGAAAGACTTAAAAAAACTAAACAGTCACTAATATCCCAGTTTAAAGCTGCAAGGATCAATATGTTTATATTAATATTGTCAATGTTAGTAACAGGAAACGGGTCATTTGGAGTGCCAAACATACAGAGAACAATCAACCAACTTTCCTGTCAGCAGTTTCTGCAGACATGATGGCATCTCTTGTTTTCACTGCTTCAGGTTTATCAAACTTCTTTGTGTCGGTCCAGCCATATCAGTCACATCAAACTTGGTGGCAGCCACAGCAGATAAATCATTGATAGCAACATGGACCACATGGTAGGTATATTAAAAGAGTAAGTAGCTGTTGAGTGGAAAATTTTGCAGCTTAAGAGCCAGAGACACACACCGCATGGCCAAAAGCAAAAGTCACCACCTGGATTTCCCTCAGCAAATGATCTATTGCGGCTTTGGCTGAGAAAGTCTAGGGTCAACAATAACATGTGTCCTAAAAAATAAGCTCAGCTGATTACCTAAATACACTAAATGTCCTGGTTTTCCAATAATATATGTCCTTATCTTCCTATGGGTTGCAGGCATGCTACAAGACAGCAGTGCCAGCATTCAAATAGTTAAAAAGTGGTTGAGGAAATCATAGCCTCAGACTATATCCCCACAGAGAACATTTCAGACATGGTAGAGAAGACTTGATGCAATAATGCTTAATAAAATAATCATGGCATGCATTCAAAGCTTAAGGCTATCTCACTAAATATTAGCGTGACAGCCCTAAACTGCTCGTACTCTCTGTTCCGCCTAAACTGCAATATCGATATATTTACATTTATTTAGCAATCAGTGTATATTCATGGTTATTTGATAATTATCACCCAATAAATTGGGTCATTATTATTATTTATGCAGCTTGACTTGGACTGTTCTCGCAGTGAGGGTTTGTTCCAAAATGGTGCCACATTAGCTGCAACCTGTTGCAATGCCATATCAGAGCTTCCCGTATATCCTGAGGTCTTCTATTGAACTCTTTTCCGTGACAACACTGATTTGGAAACATTTTTTCCACACTGCTTTGGATGTTCTGCTGCTGGAGTGAATTCCGCGGTTTATTTTGGCACTTCTCAACATTGGGTATGATGAGTAATCATGCCAACAGGAAAGTACTTTACACGAGGGAGGTCCTGATTGAGTTTTCCAAATCCCAAAATAAAGCCTTGAATGACGCCACAGATCCAGACACGTTGAAGAGGAGCCATCAGGGTTTCGAGCACGAGCAAAATAAAGACAAAGCAAGATTTCAAAACCTTCCTAAAATCGGTGTCAGACTGCAAACGGGAAAACGCAGCAAACAGGATGGTAAGAGAAGAGGAGGACGGATTGCAACGCTGGTTAACAGACTTGGATATTCTGCATAGAGCATCCCTGCAAACTGTTTAACTCAGAGAGTTTCTGGCCATTTTGTTTGTAAGGAAGTTTCACCTGTGTTACAAAAACAAGGCTGCATGTGATGACATCAGCTTAGTTGTTGCCAAGCTATGTGCACAATACAACAATACATTCATGCTAAAGCGGAGATTGCAACCGCACCTGTCTGTCTGCTACAATTCCAAACATCCAACAGTTTGACAGCTGATTTCTTGGTTTTTTTAAGAGAACTTTGTTTGACAAAAAGACACATTGAAGGGATAGTACTGAATACAATGTACTTGTGCCGACAGTACACTTAAGAGAGTATAAGCTACAGACAGTCCCTTTTGTCCGTACATGACAAACAGTGCTATTTACAAAGTGTTAGGATTTTATGAAGCTTTAATGTCCTGACAGCCGCTCAGCGCATAACTGCTGAACTGTAGGATTTAATGAACGCTGGGCCTGAGCAGTGCCAGCGTGTTGTTCTCATGCAGCTGATTAACATCAGCAGTCATACGCCCAGTCCAATTTCCAGCCAATTTTCACTGGTAGGCTCCACTTTCGAAACCTGTTCTGCATTACAGAGCAAAGGGTTCTCTGGCTCTGCTGATTTGCCATAACTTTGGCTCATTATCGAAGTAAAAGAGAAAGCTGAGTGATAGCAGAACTGCTCCATAACAACCCCTCCTATAATGTTCCTATAGTCCAACATCCAGTTATGCTAACACCTTTGATAGAATTTTGCTTGATTCTTACTTGGATTATATGAAGAGTTTGGCTTTATCAATCTATTTTTAGGACTTGTGTGAAGAACTAATAATGTTTTCTGACAAAGAGTAAGGTTACATGAAACTAAGCACACATGTATAATGAGAGGTTCATGTTTGACTCCTCCTACAGAGAAACCCACAGAAAGATGGAAAACAGGCTTGTGAACTCATCATAAAGATTTCCCTTCATTCATCAGTCTCATGACTTCACTGCACATGTCCTGAGACAGCAGAAAGGGGAAGCTCCTCAATCTGACCGATCAGGTTTACAAAATCTCTCAAGTGTAGCACCTTGGGGGGGGGGGACACTGAAGCTGTCTTATTCCAAGCCTGATGGGAACTGGAGGCCTGCACAGCATCTGGTTGACTTGGAAACAGCTGTGTTTTCACAGCTCTGACTGCGGGTTTATAGCAGCTCAAAGCAGGACTAGGTTCACTGGGCCCGTTTGGCTAAACAAAGTTAAATCTCATGTCTCCCCTGCAACTTAAAGTCCCACTGAAACACTTTCAATGTCCCAATTTTTCTTCCAATTTGCAAACATTGTGTAGAGTCAGCAGGTCTGAAATATCACGAGCTGGTTCTGTTTATAGAGTGAAAGACAGGTCGCTTTAAATTCATACCGTTTCCGACACTTTTCTGTTTCCAGTTGTGTCGCAGAGCAAAAAAAAAGCACACTGCAAACACAAGTCTCTTTTGTTACCACTCCCACATGATGAAGACGATGAATCAGCTACACATAGGAGGTGATGTGAGAGTTATTCCAAAACACAAACATCTTTGTCTTCCATTTTTTTCATTCAAATCCAACACCTTGAATGCAGTTCACAAACTCCGGTTCTTCTTGTATTTTTTTGTTCTATTCTAACCAGCTGCTCTCTTGTTAAAATAAAAAAATATGAGTAAACAGTTATATAAATAAAAAAACAGCTTTATCCTGTTTCCTTACATCTTATTTTGTTCAGAGCAATAGGAGATGAATTGAGTGAGACTTTACAGATAAAAGTAGTTCTGTCTGCCATCTTTGTGCAAAACCACATTATAAAACTGGCTCTATAAACTCACATACTGGCACAGATACAAAAGGGGGAACCCACACATGTAGATACATGTTACCCGAGTACACAAAAGCACAAGGAAGGGCAAATACACACCTACGTATTCATGCACAAGAACAACTGCACAAAGGCAGGAAAGGTTTAGTAGTGAGTAGCTGTGCTTTGAGTACAGGATTAAACATGATTGATGTTCAAGCACATACTTAGTGCTCTCTAGGTCACGTGACCAAAACCTGCATGACAGTTTGGAACAGCATAGCAGGTCATACTTTGCTACGACTTTCTGGTTTAGTGCCAAAAGCAACTGACTTTGCTGGGTGATGCAGGATGAGCGTGGTCGGGTATCTGCACGCTCAGATGTGTTCCCCTCCAGTGAGCTGGTATTGGCCTGGTACCGGTTGCCAGATTTGGTTAAGTTTTACATATGTGAGTGGGTTTAGGTCAGTTTAGAGTCAGAAATTAGAAGTTTAGTGTACTTTAGTAGAGACTGGTGGCAGCTTTAAGCCCAAAACTGTCTGGCTTCCCAGGAATGTTTGATATATAAGGAAGTGACTTCAGTGTGAACTACAGGCAATATGTTTTCACTGCTTTATACATACATCACTCTGTGATATGTATAATTTTAGCTTCTTGGGAGTTTTTACATTCTGATCCTACTCCAATTGCACTCTTGTTCCCTAACTCTGTGTTTTGTAGAGTTAAGTTGCCATTTTCTTTTTTATAGACCTGTTGTAACCAGTACAAAACCAAACAAATCAATATTAGCTGCCAGACTAGTACTGAGTATGTCCCAGATGAGTGGGTAAAAATAGAACTACAACACACATCTAAAACATTCATTTATCACTCATAAGTTTAAAATAATAAAATGGTTTTTTTCAGAAAAGGAATATTTCTCATGAGCATGTTTTAATGGTAAGTCTTTGAACTTTTGTGTTTTCACTGGCAATTTTCAGTCTAATTTGGCACATTTTTATCTTCATGATGCTATTTTTGTACAAGAGTTAGACAGATACGTTCCACTGTGGGGTCCCAGTAATCTATGCTGCAATGAGGCTTTCTGACCAAAACCACAAGTGTAAAATACAAAGTTTAAGATCTCCCTTTCATGCTCGTAATTGTTAAAACACATTAAAACTAAACACCAGACAGCAAATCTAATTCAAAACAACTTTCTATAGAACTTAGACTACACATTATACATAACACATATGAGATAATATGCAGTTCTCCTCCTTCTGCAGTCACTTTTCTGTTTTCCTCAAGCCACAAGTACAGCATCTATTCTCAAAAATAATCAACCATACGTTTCTGTAATTGCACCGTAAGAAGGTCTCCTCAGTAATCTCTAGGATCGCCCCCATAAATCCTTTCGACAATAAGGGCCCTGAGGTCAACGTGTGGAGAGCCTCGAGCTATTTTTAGTCAATTCTCAATCAAATAAACAAATCTGAAGAGTTAAGAATGAGGCGGCCACATGGAAGGAATTTTGACCCACACGTATGGTATAAGTGCACCCTCTTGTGGAAACCGAGCCAAATTCACAGAGATGATTTGAGAAGCCGTGCAGAACAAGGTTTGCAGCTGCAAATTTGATGATATTTTATACCTAAGGAGTTTGTAAGTAGCTTTTTATGAGGACATCACTGACCTGTATTTACCAGTCCTAACTTGCACACCCTTCATTCCACATTTTTGAGCTCCTCCAACATCATTTACAAGATCATCCCCAATCATCAGTACCTAAAATTAAGAAAGAAACAATATTAGTTTTGCAGGGGTCTGGGATTATAAAAATAGACCGGGGACATAAAATGCCAACTGCAGAGGGTGTGGTGTGAACTTCATTTTGAGAAATTATGGGATCTAAATGTCTTTTTTTAAACTAATGCAGTAGGGATGATATCAGGATGGAGGTTTGCAGTATAAACAATAGTAAGAAAATTTGCCAAAGATATCCGATTTGAGAAGTTATTGAAAATGTTTATTTTTAAAATTTTATTAAAGGACTGAAATAAAAATACCAGTCTCCAAGGAGAGGTTTAAGCAAGAGACTTCACAAATGCAGAATTTCAACTTCATTCCTGTGTGCAGATTCAATTTCAGCTTAGCATGCTTAGTTAATCAGTTAAAATAACTACAGACATGTCTCTGGAAATAAAATCCATTTTATACTGGGCCAGAAGGCTTTCACACCTCAGCTGAGCATGAGGCTTTAATACTACAGATCTGTTGCTAAGCTTCAAAACCATCACAGAAACATATTGGGATACTCTGCTCTTAGCACATAGAGGCAACAGGTTCATATAAGATAAGCTCAAATGTGGAAAAATCATAATTACATTATTTGTGGCAACTGTTGAGATGGCCACATTTTAACACCACAATTTAATGCACTGGGACTACCCAGTCTACACTGACTGTAGGTCTGCAGTGGGGATTGGTCAGTGGTATCGTCCCTTATCTTCAGTGTAGTTCCTGGCAGGGACCGACCTCCTGCCAGGACTTCTATGTCTGTTCTATGACAGGGAAGATGGCGAGAGCAGCACTGCTGCTCAGTGAGAACTGATGTGTGCTTTTACACCAGCCTCCACAGGTTTGTAATAATAATATCGGACAAGTTCACTAGATTTGTTGCCAGTCCCTTTTTAGAAAGTCAGTCGCAAAAAGGGACTGAACACCTGCTAAATATAGTCACGAGACTGGCAACCGTCTCTGAAGCAATGGTGGAGTTATACTTTCAGTGTTTGCTTGGATTTGCTTTAGAAAGCGTCAGATATATGTGTCATTTGGCACACAGGGAAAAATAACAATGTCACATTGGAAGATGATTTAAAACAATATTTTTTTGGCAATATAACGTTTTTTGTGATAATTTAGAGACAAAGATTAAATCAAAATTTAATATATTGCCTTGCACTAGCCCATGTTCAAAGTTGGAGTTTGAAAGCTCCTGTAAGTTTTTAATATATCTCCCTACTTTTACACACCTGACTCAACTAAAAAGGATTCATCAGCCAATGAAGTTCTGCACACTGACTCATTCATTTGAATCGGGTCCGTTGGACTAGGTATATATAAAAAAACCTGCAGGATTGTGGTTCTACACCCCTGCCCTAGTCCACTGAGTTAAAAAGAAAAGAAATAAAACACTATGTCAAGCCTAAAACTTTCCACCGACTTTGATGGAAATCTTTTAATAGTGATGGAAAAATGTGAACAAGAATGGATAAAAATACAAGCTGGGCTGTTTCTCTCAGTAAAGATTTTAGAAAAAGGGGAAAAAGAAGACTATAAAAACTCTACCCTGCACTTCTTGGCCGGAGCTCCCCTTGCACACATGAAAAACATTATAATAAATGATCCACCTCAAGCCTAAACCTTTTGAACCGCTTCTCTTTAGGAGGACCAAAACCTCATGCTACATGTTGTTATCCCATTTGCAGATGGGCTCATAGCGCCCCACAGAGACCATACATTATGTCTTTCTCTTTAAACAAGAAATGATTAAAATATCTAAGAAATGCAGGATGTCTCACACAATTAAATTAAATATCAAATATTTTAACCTCCACCCAAAAAACTGAGGACTAAATTTTAGTCCTAACTGTTTACATTTGGGGTAATATTTGTTACCTCGTGTGGTTGAAGCCCCATGTCACCGAGAACACTCTGGAAGAATGTAGGAGAAGGCTTCCCAATTACTTCTGCCTTCACATCACACGCATACTGGAAGAAACAAAAAGTTAATTTTAACAATTATTTAGTATATAACTGATATTACAGACTGTTGATAAATCATAGTATATTATACACCCAGTATACCTCAAGACCCTTCATATAAACCCCGACATCTAATTTCAGTCCATCTGTTTCCTTGTAGTATCTCCTAGGAAAGGAATAACATGAACATTTCTATTTCTGTTCAAAATAATTCAGATTTTATACTTTTTGAGTTAAAATAAGTAGTATTTTCATACCCTTGGCCCAGAGAGAATAGCACTGGCTTTTCCAGCCCTATGAGGACCCTGAATGCATAATTTAAGTTTTGGTAGGTAAAGTTTTCAGCTGCATCTCCGATGATCACACAGTTTGGATTGGTCTTGTCAACGCCATCAAACTCAGAGAGAAGTCCTGCAGAGGAGTAATTTAACACTTAATAAATCACTTATTAAATGTTTAGGTTTAGAAGTTCTTTATCAACTGTTTAATGTGGGCAGATTAATGCATAGAACTCGTGGAGGAGGGGAGCATTACCATCATGCACCAGCAGGTGGGGACGTAAGCCTCTCTCTTTGAGAACAGCTATGGCCGCAGGTGCCGGAGGGAAGACTTCAGGCGCTACAATGTCAAAACCCAGTCTTTGAAGTTTGCCAACAAACTTCTCTCTGGTGGCTTGGGTCTCATTGGTGCAGAAACGCAGCTGCAGGTCAGATGCTTTGAGCCTGGAAATAAGTGCTGACGTCAGATTGAAGTTAGGCTGCATATAATCACAAACAGTTTTTATACTGGTTAAAGAAAACAGAAAGCAGAGCTGCTGTTCGTTAACACGCACAAACTAGAAGCTGTTATTAATAAATGGCTGAATACTGAAAGCATGCACTTTGCTTCGAACTGAGCAAAGCGAACGTGCAAATCTTACAGAGAAAATGTCTCAAAACATCGCAATCATTCACTCACTTTTTCACAGCTTCGATCGAGCCAGGAATTGCAACTCCGTCACCTTCACCGCTTTCATATAAAACTCCACACAAGTCTAAAATGACACCTTTCAAACTGGTTGCACAGCTCGGCCAGTTCATGTCAGCCATTGCGCCGTCAAATGCGCATGCGCGTAACAGAAAGTACGTCCTGTCAAGCATAAGGATGCATTACACACATATATATATATATGTATGTATGTAAA
>JBAMHV010000023.1:6983312-7010487 GCA_037177535.1 Pseudomugil gertrudae
ATATTTATCTATGCTGTCAAATATCGCGCAAGTAAAAACTAAATATGTAAATCACAAAAACTAGCTAATTAATATTATAATAATGTGTTTATTGATGTATTAGTATTTAAGTTAGAATAAACAGAGTTTGGGTTTATTATGGGGGTTATTGTTTACTGTTATGCACACACTAGAAAATACATTTTTAATGACATCTTAATTTTTTTTGCCTCTGTTATTGTCCACTGGCAACAGGCAGGGTGGAATCTTGTTCCCATGATTTATTTAATATTTATGTAAATTAGTTATATTTGTAAATGTAACATTGGCTGTTTGGTTGATAGAATACTGGTTAACCATTTAATATATAAACAAGTGTTTTTCACTTATAATATATTGGTATATATTGCCAACTAGAGTGCTGTGTTATGTGCAAAAACCAATAAGATAAATGGCTTAATATTTCAGCATTTAAACTTTTTAATACAAGTCTTGAAGTCTGTCAAAGAATGAATATCTTGCACATAATTAAAAAATGGTTTCAGTGAAGATAATAAGTATAGACAATGTTCTGTAAGCTATAGGCTTACATGCAAAACACCTTTGCATGTGAGTTTAGTTTTTGCTGTTCTGAAATTAAAGTGTCCTTGTTTAAAGCTTATTGAACATCACTTTACACACACATACACACAGCTCATTTGTGGTTATTATATTTTTAAAAATCTGCCATGCGGAAGTATGTTATCTCTGCTATTCACCTGACTCTGTTAATAACAATTGTATTTGATACATCAGATACAGTTATGTATCATTTGTAAAAAAAAAAAAATGAGACAACTGATTGTTTCTGGTAAAACTGCTGGAACTATTTGATCTTTGCAATCACTGGAGCAAATTGCACCACGAAGGCGTATTCGATGACGTAAGCACGTAGGACAGCGCCCCCGAGCACGTCAGTCAAATAATCCGCGTCAGGACAGGACGCATCAAATTACAGACCGGCACAAGCATCAGTTGACAGGACATTTCCCCCTCTCCACTTTTCTCTGGTAATGTTTGAACATGTTTTATTTAATGTTTTTGTGTTACCTTTGAAAAGTTTAATAGATAATTTAGCGATGTTAACGAAAATATCGACTGCATGGATGTTGGCTAGCTCTTGTTAGCTACCTAAGCTATGCGGCTATTACTCATCGGAGGGGATGAGTATATATACGGATACAGTGTACGCTGAATAATGCTTTATGTATTTATACACCGATTGGCGTATTTAGGTCATATTTAATCTTATATAATCATTATTTTAGTTCAGTATTGTACATAATCTTCATATTCTGTTCTGAGCTAATATATTACCTAATAGCAGGTGATGTTGAAGAGCAACTCAGTTCAAACTCATGCTGTAGATCTTAATTTAGCACCTGGCTGTAATCAGTGGAGGCAGCTCCCCAGCAACCTATCATCTCTCAAGGACTGAGGGAGTTACTGGCAAAGGTTCACTCTCCTCTTATGGTATCTGTTTGCTTCAAGTAATTCTTAACTGTACAGGTTACTCATTACAAAACTTTGTCTATGTCATGTCACCCTCCCTTTAATTTAACAGGTGTACGTGACAACTGATGATCAATGATGCCACATTGAGATAAAATGAGTAGTTTTAATCGGGTTATTATAATAACTCCTAGTTCCCTTGGATCACCTCAGGGACAGAAGAACTTTATAGACTATCTAAATACCACTGATGTAAAATCCTCTCTAAACTGTGTTTTTTATTTGTACTCCTTAATCTTAGGGTTGGCAGCAGGAAGTAGAGTTGGTCTGAAATTGGTTCAGACTAAACCCAGATAGAAAAGACTAGAAACATACTGTAGAGTTTCCATCATAGACTGCATAGGGTTGCCATGCAGCTTTTTGACTATCTTTTGTGAGCTCATATCCAGTGAAGGTCTGCTCCTCCTTTGTGTTTAACGTGAAAGAGAAGCATGGGTCAGCAGACCTGAAAAGCCAGTGCGGTCTGTGGAATCTCACATTGCAGTTTAATTGTTTATTAGGCTCCACCGTAAATTACGTAATTATCCTCTTGTTACGGATAATGTTGCTCGCCTTTTTAAAAACGTATCTGTAATTTTATGTTTAACATTTAGCCTTAACTCAGACTAATCCAGTAATCATGCTACTGCTCCCTTTCCTTTATTTAAAATATTTTATGTTGTCACACAGTATCATTCTTGTATTACCTTTTTAAACAGTTTCCGTTGAGAAGGGATACACCCAACTTCTATTTCAACTTGCACAGGACTTTAATTCTTTGCATTATTGTCTTCCTACAAACGCTGTAACTAAAGCTTCTTCCACACAGAAAAAACGAATTAAAATCACATTGTTATCATTATTTGATACAGCTCTGCAGTCAGTGAGTACATGTTGCTAACTGAATATAATGCATTATATAATGTGAGATTATTTGTTACAGAATGTGAAATAACTCATTTATTCCAGGAGGGTGTAAAAAAAACATTTTGGTTAAAGGGCAAGAACAACTGGAAAATTTATGTAATGTCAATGGGGGGAGGGGGGAGGGCTGTCCTCATCTCACCTTTCAAGAAGTGATTTCGCAACAACTCAGTAATGCATTTATGAAAGATGTCTTGGAAGCAAAGCTAAAAAGCTGCTCCTCACAGTTTTTGTTTAGTTAAAAGTGTTGTTTTTGTCATTTGATAATAAAGTTTTTCAAACTGAATAGGAAAGAAAGTATGGTAGTATAATGTTAGTAGACTGAAGCCTGCCCCTATAAAAAGAACATGGAGTGTTTCAAAGTGTGATTGGGCTGCTAATAAAAAGCAATAAAAATGTTTCACTTTAGAAATAGTTTAGTTTTAGGTAGAAATAACTTTATTTATAGTTTTGTCAAGACACAGCACAGACAAATAAAAAAATAATTTCAGCATACTTGATTTGGGAATTAATGCAATTCGTTTGGCTTTTTAGATGTACCAATGTTTTTTTGTTTAATGTGGTTGTAGTTGCAAATAAATAGTATAATTTGACCAAAATAGGTATCAAAGATTTATAATGAAAAACACTATTTTGGAGGACAAAGGAGGCTAAAGAGAGTTTTCTTTTCATGTTTTAAAATGTTCTACTATTATATTTAACACCAGTGGCACTTGTCATATCCTTTTTTTGTTAGCATTTAACCATACAGACGTAGCATACATCATACAACATGAAGGGAATGATTTATCAGCTCGGCCGCAGCCTTAGCCGTGCCGCACCTGTTCTCCATCGGAGCCTGCACTCGAGTACACGTCTCACCTCCACTGCTGCATCCAAACTGAAGGCAGAACGCCCACTCACCTCAGAGGAAATCTACGCCCGGGAGGACAAATATGGCGCGCACAACTACCACCCCCTGCCCGTGGCCCTGGAGCGAGGAGAGGGTGAGTTCTGGTTTAATGCTGTCAATGACCATCACATGCTTAAAACCATCAGCAGCTCTTAAGGAGAGCTTTGTTTTCTTCCTAACTCTAGGCATCTATGTGTGGGATGTGGATGGGAACCGGTATTATGACTTCCTCAGTGCTTACAGTGCAGTAAACCAGGGACACTGCCACCCAAAGATCATTGCTGCACTCAATGCACAGGCATCTAAACTCACCCTGACTTCCAGAGCATTCTACAATGATGTGCTGGGAGCCTATGAGGAGTTTGTCACAAACATGTTTGGCTATGACAAAGTCTTACCCATGAATACAGGTAACACTTGATGCTGACTGTATGAAATGCTACTGGAAGATAACAGTAGATCTGATGACACTTTAATTTTCTTAAAATTAGGAGTTGAAGGTGGAGAGACCGCCTGCAAGCTTGCACGGAAGTGGGCCTACACTGTGAAGGGTGTTCCGAAAAATAAGGCCAAGATTATCTTTGCAAGTAAGTAATCATGTCCAATTGGAAAAACTGCAACCTTTTTGAGTAAAATTAGGCCAAGGTGTGACATTTGCATAATACTAAAGTAAGTCAGGAAACATGTAAACACACAACATAAAATTCTTTCTTGTTATTTAGATGGAAACTTCTGGGGGCGCACCATGGCAGCCATTTCCAGCTCCACTGACCCCAGCAGTTATGAGGGTTTTGGTCCCTACATGCCTGGCTTTGAACTCATCCCATTTAATGACATTCCTGCACTGGAGGTACAGCTAATTTCTGATGGCAGTAAAATATTATAGATAAAATTCTGCATCAGAGTGGTGTTTTTGGTGTTTTCATGCTGTGTGGAAAATCCTGTTTTATTTTTTTGTCTTGGTATATGTATTTTTTCTTTACATGGATTAGAGTGGTCTGCATGGTTCATTGTTATCTATACTGTTAACAGGAGTATTAAATGGATGAGTAAATGAAATGAACAATGTTTATTCATTCAGTCTTTTTCTTTTTTCTTCCTCTTTGGGCGTCTTCAGAAAGCTCTTCAGGACCAAAACGTTGCAGCCTTCATGGTGGAGCCCATCCAGGGGGAAGCTGGTGTGGTGGTGCCTGATCAGGGCTACCTCACTAAAGTCAGAGAACTTTGCACAAAATATAATGTAAGTATTAAAAACACGCACAGCAAAGTGTACATCAAATATTTTAAGGGATTTTTCTGTTTTTGGTACAGAAAAAATAAATTAATGCCAACTTTGTAAAACTGACAGTCTTAATATTTTTCATAGTATTTTAGCGTGGAATGGGTGCATCAATTTCAGCTTAAGGGCAAAAACGTTTAATGAATGAATTATTTAATTAATTGCATTTACAGGAAGGAATTAAAGTGTGTATTCACCCTTTATATTATGCATCCAAGCAGCCAGATTCTCTTTTTAAGCGATCTAGAGGAATATTTCTGCAGGCTCTCTAAAGGTCTTTCAAAGTTTCAAACTTCTTTTCACTTTTAGTCTTCTTATCGGACTGTTTTTGAAGGAGTGTGGTCTTATTTTTGTTTGCATAAAAAATGCTTCTAGTTCATGGGATGAAACTGCGTTGCTACAAATACAAAACAATTGAACAAAGAACAAACTCTTAAAGCAGCTACAGAAAAATACTTCATGATAAACAGCCATAAAAGTCACAAATGAATTCCAAAGAGTTTACCGGTACACGTTTGAGTATACATTCGACAGTTGAGTACATTGAATAATAAGTTTGTATTTTCCAGGCAATATATTATGAAGTCGGACTTAGACTTGCACAGTGCTGAGAATCATCATAGATGAAGACAGATTCTTTGGACTTTTTCAAAAGCTACATTAAATAAACCTTCAACTGTGCGTAGGAAAGTTAAACATTAACAGCCTTCCAGTACTTCATGCTAAGCAAATTTCAGTTGTGACATAATGTTCTTAACTTTTCTGAAAGGTTAAATTTGCGGGTGGGAAGTGTGACAGCTGCTTTTGATCGATTTTTAGTATGTACGGTTAATCCCTCTTTATCCAATTGACAAAATGGCTTGTAATACTAAGTTGTGGTTGCAAAAAGGTTAATATTACAGTTCATTGTGTCAAAAAGAAAAGTGTGCAGTTATTTTAATACACAAATTTTAATATTTATGTTGAAAGACATTTACGGGAAATTATTTCTCTTGTAAGGGTACAAGCGTCAGTTTCGCACTACGTGGTTATATCACCAATGTTATTATTGAAATTCTGTGTTTATCCAGGTGTTGTGGATTGCTGATGAGGTGCAGACAGGGTTGGCTCGGACCGGCCGGCGACTGGCTGTGGATCACGAGGGCGTTCGTCCAGATTTGGTGATCCTGGGCAAAGCTCTGTCTGGAGGAGTTTACCCTGTAAGCATTTACTCTGTCATTCATGTCTTACTTGTTTTTAGGAGATGCTAACTGTGCGGCATGTTCTGTTTGTTCCGGCAGGTGTCTGCAGTTCTGTGTGATGATGAGATAATGCTGACCATCAAGCCTGGGGAACACGGGTCCACATATGGAGGAAACCCTGTGGCTTGCCGTGTTGCTATTGCAGCACTGCAGGTAAGTGTTAAAGTTTATTCTTTCTTATTTGGGTTTGTATTTTGTAACCGTATCAGAACACTATCAAGTTGTAACGTATTACAGCCATTTCCCCCAATCAGATAGATCCTTTTATTTACATTAACCTCTCTAGTAAATCACTTTAATAGATTAGTAGCTAAATCATCTAACTTCCTAATTAAAAAGATATTAAATCATATTTCAGGTGATGGAGGAGGAGAAACTTGCAGAAAATGCTCAAAGGATGGGCGAGATCCTGCGGACTGAGCTGAGAAAACTACCTAAAGACATTGTGACAACAGTCAGAGGGAAAGGCCTCCTCAATGCCATTGTCATCAAAGAGACCAAAGGTATAGTTTCTGAAACGGCAGAGACATTTAGGTGAATAGAAAGTAAGCAAGTTTAATGACTAAATCTTCAAACTTACATTTTAATTAAAAAGTAAAAGAAGAAAAAACCCATTTCTGTTAAATGACCTCTTTAAAAGTAACAAAGTCAAGCCGTCTTTAAAATTGTATCTTGAAGTCACTTCTCTGACCTACGTCAAACGAATCCCCCCTCAGACTACGATGCCTGGAAGGTGTGCTTGCGTCTTCGGGACAGCGGACTGCTGGCCAAGCCCACCCATGGTGACATCATCCGGCTGGCTCCTCCACTCACCATCAAGGACGACGAGCTGCAGGAATGCGTTGATATCATCCAAAGAACCATCATGTCATTCTAAGTAATCCCTATTGCACCAACAAAATCAGCATTAGTGACTTTTAGATGAGCTAAAGCTTTTTAAAAAGTCACTAAAATCTATTTTAGTTGTTTTTATTTGAGTTGTTTGTCTTTAAAAGGCATTTCGATGGGAATTGCTGTTTGAGTACAGTATACAAAATAGTGTTTATAGTGTGTACTTCTATGAGGAAACATTGACACTGTTGTACAGAGAACTATTGCAAAGAGAGAACGCTTATGGCCTGTTATAGGAAATACTAGAAATGTATTTTTCTTGACATGAATATTTATATTTGCTTGTAATGACTGGTGTAATCAGTACATTATCTTTAAAGGAATCTTCTATTTTAAAAGGAAAAGTAGTTTTACTAACGAGGCATGCTGCATAATTAGAAAATATCCCAATTTAATTAAACAGAAACATGCAAATAAACCTCTAGAGGAGGGAAAAGATTATTTTTATTTCATAAAACACATGATACACGAGTTAAAAAAAAAAGTCAGAATTAGCCAAAAGGCTATTTTTCATCCATAGTCCCCTGTTATGGTAAAAGACCACAAAGAAACTCTAAATCATCTTCAGTTTCTTAGACTACCAAAGTTTACTACAATAAGTCATAACTTATATATCTAGCCACCTGAGTTATGCAGCTAAGCTGCTGTCAAACCATTTTGTTACATAAAACTTTAAACAGTATTATTTAGTTTTGAAAGCTTTAAATTTCTTTGAGATTATTTTAAAATGGTTTAATTGCACTTATGGTTGATCACCTCTAATTTATTGTCTAGCTGACCACATTGCACCTGTCATACAAGAGGTATGTGATGTTTTGTAAGCAGCTGAGTTCCTTAAACTGAAAAAAAACTGTATCAGAACAGATTTCGGTTCAGTGAAGAGAATAATTTGTTATATTGTTTATAAAACAAAACAAATACGATGTTTTGAAATGAATGTATGTTTAAAGGGAACAGTGCTAACTAGCTGGTTTTAGGTATTTGTGAGTTTGAATGTAAAGTTTTTTATGAAAGACGGCTCGAGTTGTTAAAATACAGTTGTTCCTCAAATAAATTATTCCTCTCCCGTTTTGTTGTCTTTTTTTGGGCTAAAGCTACATTAAATGTGATTTTGTTATCTCATGCTGCAGATACACTGAACACTGGCAGCTAAAATGGAAAGGGAATGAGAAATGAGAAAGACTTCCTCATTTCCAGATCAGATCGATTTGTAGTGCCTGTGATGTTGCCTTCAAGCTGGCAGAGATGAAACACTAGATGGCGCTATGCTCTTTGAAATGACTGGTTCTGGATATTTGGAAAATGTTGCATAAACAAAAACCTAATATTTAATGCAAAACTTTGAACTCAATCAGAAAATGCAGCCACTCAAAATAAATGCCACTAGTTAGTCAACTCCAAACCAGCAGCACCATATGGCCAATTAGATCTAATATGCAACTGCCACACAATCTGATGCTAGCTCACCAACTTAAACTACACCTGATTGCTGACCTCCACACACTACAATCTGTCTGACAAACACTTCATTCACCTCTACATAATAACAGAAAATATGTACATGTGACTCAGGGTATTTGTGAGTCATAATCAAACTTTACATCATGTTATTTGTGATTTAATCACTGAAATAGTCAGACACCAGTTATTTTTTAAATGTTAATATGCAGAAACCATCGCAATTTTGTCTCAGGTTTGTGAGACAAACCTGAGGGTCTTTAGGAAAACTTCTGGTTGCTCTACAATCAGGCAAAGGCGGTCAAAGTTAGAAGCCTTGAGTACAGCAGAAAAATTTCCCCACATCTGGGCTTGTAGATGGTCTTGCAGACAGTCATCTTGACCTCATGGCCTAGGTTATGCTTTGTCCTATCTAAAAATCTACCTACAGGGTATATCTTTATAAATTTTAAAGAATCACTTAAAAAACAGAGTCCAATTAAGGTGTAGAGATATCCCAAAGAATGTCTTTGTGAACTGGTAGAACACAAAAAAAGAGAGTGAATATCTCTAATAAAGCTGCAGCTTTTATGTTTGTGACATGTGAAGAGAAATGTTTTGTTCTTTTTAAATGTGCTGTAGAAGAAAACGATGTGTGCTGTAGCAGATTAATACAAAATTCATAGGATTTCAGAGTAGAAACGTCATCAAATCAACTGTTCCACAGTCTGACACCAGTAACAGATAAACAGTGACTCTTAGTGTTTGTCCAGACCAGACCTTTGATTTGCTCTGAGGTCATTAAACTTTTCCCTTTTTTTAAAACAGCCTATATTACCTCCCCTAACACTGGGCAGTCATGTAGCTCTAAGCATGCCTGTCTGGGAGTCAACAACTACAGCTTTTCTGGAGCTGTAGTTTTGTGCAAGCTCATTATTTTGCTCAGTAACCCACAAAAAAATGAACAGATAAAGATACTAACTTCATTTTGCTGTTTCAGTTCTAGTGATCAAATGTCTGTTATCATCCACACTGTATAAACAGATGTAGGGCTACAGTTCAGGGCAAAAGTGAACACAGCACTACAACCCTGGATGAGTCGTTATATCATATGAAGCGAGGCTGAGAGATGAGCCAAGTCCAGAGTTTGCTTGTGAAATATGAGTGGAATCCTGCTTGGCAGGAGAAATGAGGGTTATCACTAGGTGACATTGCGAAATGAACACACTTTGATCCTACACTCTGCTGAGAACCGAATCCTTCTCCACAGTAGGAAGACATACCTTATTCCACAAATGAGCTCCAGTTTTGGCAGAGGAGTGACAGGCAGTGGGTTCTGTGAGGATATGGGAACACAGAGGTCCACGTTCCAGCATGACTTCAACTGCTTCAGCCAAACCTAAAGATGCTCTTCTAAAGCTTCTCGCTACTTATCCCAACCACGGACTAGGTGCCAACAGCTCGGTCCATTTGAGCATGTGGTGCATGACTTGGTTCAAAGCCTGCTGTGTACTCCACGCTTCCTCACATCAACAGGGTCAAGAGAGGCTCATCCAGACTAAATGGCTACTGGTGTTCTGCTGTTTCAGCTCTTTGCTCCTCAACTCTTTATCTCTTCTCTGCTTTTCTTTGTCGCCACCTGACCTTCTTGTAATTCGTTATTTCTTGCTGTAATTCTGTTCTAACTCAGGAGGCTGTCAGATTGTGGTATTTAGCAAGGATGTTATCAAAGTACAGTGCCTGAAATTTAATTCAGGTGAAGTTACAGTTAAGGCCACCATGAATTAAATAGCTCTGTATCCATTAAATGTAAGGAGAGCAATGTGCCAGCTTGAGAATTATGACTGATGCAGTGGAGTCGGATGGGCTATTAATTCTTTTTTTTTTTAACTCTTCCACCACAAATAAATCACGGAAAATGTCCAGCCTGGCTGCCAATGCTCAAATTAATGGGCCTTTTGCATTACGTTTATGGCATCTGAGTGGCTTGATAAAATATATGTACATCCTTAAGGGTAAAGGACTCGTGACCTCTAAGGAGGGAAATTCACTGAGCATTTTTTCTCTGCTTCACCAAATATCTCTTGTAGTGCTCAGCTAAGGGGATATACATCGCTCAAGCACAGTAAGGTCCACTGAAGGACATGGTTTTTCCCTGCAAACCCAAGGCACACTGCAAGTGTGACTGAGAATGATTGTTCTGATCATTGTTACACATTCACCTCATTTAGTTTTGGATCAAATATCAAATGAGGTTCCTGTTGTTAAAAATAACCCAAATACTTGGAGATGGTCAGTATATGCAAAATGAATCCAGCTAAATCAGAATTAGTCTCTAACATGTGTTCATTTATGGAACAAAGCACAAACAACAGTATTAGCTGAAAACCCAAACAGCTGTAGTATTGATTAGGAAAGAGATGAATGTTATAAAAACCTGTAAACAAAGATAAAACTTCCTCTTAGAGACTGGTATGACCAACAGGGATGGATCTATAGTGAAACTTATTCAGTTTTATTCAGCATTTATGTGACCAATTTGTAGCAGTCAAAAGTTTGGACACAGTTTCCTATTAGATTTAATGGGAAATCACATCCAAACTTTTGACTGGTGGTATATCAACCCACATTGGGTGAATTTCACCTCAGCGCAATGTTCCCATACCATAGAAATGACACCAAAAAAAGGGCCCTTAAGGTATGCTGTCTCACATAAAGCCTCTTCAAACTCACAGAGAGCTGCTTCAACGGTTTGGTCTGAAATTTCCTGATAACTTTAACAGGAAGTACCTGGACGTAATACCAGAGGATATTTGAAATTATGTAAAATCATTTCACCCACTTTCATACCTACTGGACTGCAAGTGATTTTTAATCAAAGGTAGGTCACATGTTCTCATACAAATATTAATCAACACCAAGGGAATTGAGGAATAACTCATGTACTGGGTTACTGTGTGCATCTCTGGGCACTGTGGCACTGCATACCAAACATTAGGTAGTAACACTAAAGAGGATGACTCATGTACCTGTTCACTTCTATGGGCATCCTCCTCTCACTTTCCATTACAACATAAACATAATTTCATTAAATTATTCACAGCTGGGAACATTGTTTTTTTTTTGTCAATTTTGATTAGAGAAACATAATTAGACTCAACACTACACTGATTGTTGAATGTTGCCACAGCAGAGACTGACAGAAGAGGCGCTGCTAATGCCACAATCTGTGACCAGATTTGATTTTAATGATAATACTGAAGCTACATCAACGCTCATGTAAATGCTGGAAGTTATGAAATAGTTTATATATAAAAAGAATTTCTACTTATGTTATTTTCTACTTTTTTAATTTCCCTTCTTTAACACATCTAATTTAAATGAATGAATCACTGGAGCAGTAACTCCAACTTGGATGTATATACCAACCAGATATGATGCAGCATCACATTACAAAATTCAACATGTTGCAAAGAAAAAAATGCTTTAAAAACATAGAGTTAACAGCTTTATATATATATTTTATATTCACTACATATATCTCTTTTGATAATCTTATTCTTTGGAAATGAGCTTCAGTTTAAACAAATATCTGCATCGTTTTACTGTGGTAAATATGTACTGCACTCTCTTGCACTGTAGGTTAACTTTATACAGAGGCAAATTAAATGTCTGCAGCCCTACTCAATGACTATTTTGAATGGATGGATGTGCTGTGCCTGCTACAGATGAAGATTAGAAAAGCAGATGTCGGGTCATTCCTTTTTAAAGGATGGAAATGAAATGAAACAACAGTTTGAAGCCTCAAACCTACAGTATATAATGAAAAATTGCCAAAAGCACAAAGATAATCCACATTTTGGTTATGAAAACCACTGGTCAATAAAAAAGTTCAGACCTTAAATAACCACCTGCTAGATAAATTTAGTAACTATGGCTTTGCTCGTGTGAAGAACCCAGATTTAACTTTGTGCTGTAAATATGTACTTAATAAAAAAAGAAAATCACCATTATACAGAAAATTCTATTATTTTGATTGTAAACTTCAAACTTCAAAGTTGGGTCCTCTTTCACAGATATAGTAATAACATTTTAGGGGTTTCTTGAATATGGCTACCAAGAAAGAAAAAGATTATGAACAAAAACTAACAAACATATTTAGTCATGGTAATGGCTCATGCATTACATCACCCTTGGCAACTTTGTAATGCAGGCATCATAATATTTTAGCCGATTTGTTGCATTATAAAATAATTTTAGATTTAATTTGAGCTTTCCTAATCTGTTTAACATATACATCAGATGTGACTTAGACTCATTTTAATTAACTTAGAAACAAGCATATATTGAAGTAGGAGGTACTAATGATTTGCTTTAACCAATCGCATAGCACAGTAAAACAAGCACACACCTACAGTCTTGACTATAAAATATGCCTATGAGTAAGCAAGGAGGAGTAAACATAAGCCACAGAGAGCATTACTCCCTTCCACACTTGTGTCATGTAAGGTCAACCAAAGTAGCTGTCCACTGCCCCAGTCGAGTGCTGATACTTCAGAAGGACTATAAAACGCAAGACTGACCACAATAGCTGCAGACAAAGCCTCCTTGTTTACAGAGTTTGGAACTGAGGAGAGGGAAGAAAAGGACACTCTGGAAGCAGCTGCAGGGAGGAGGGGTGATGTAGGTCTCAACTTCCAAGAAAAAAATGACCAGGGGAAATGGGGACCATAATGGTACCCACAGGAATTCAAGTCTCAGGCCTGAATCACAGAAAGGTCATTATACATGTCCTACAACAGGTTTTAGAAAACCTTTATATAAGAAGACACACCGAGGAAGAGAATAGAAGTGGACAGAGGTGAAGGATAAATTAGCTCTGTACATATGGCATTTGTTTAGTTAGCAATGAGATAGGATATAGTAGGCTCTGTTTAGCTCAGGGGTAAAATAAATGTGTGTTGGTGCGTAGGGAGGTAGAGGCAGGAAAGACAGGCAACTTCAAGTATCACACAGATACTAGCATTGACAAGGACATTACAAGCCTGTGCTGGGAAAGCTGCCACAGAAGCTTTCAGTGTCATAAAGGATACGTCAGAACTTAAAGTATCTCTGTGGCACTCTCTGTCCGATGCAACACCACTTATCTATGAACAGCTGAACTCTGCAAACATAAAATGTCACTTTTTGGCTTTAGCCATTTCTGTCAATGTCTTTCTCCACAGGAGCCATCAAAGGTGCATTAAAGTGGTGAGATAATTCACAGTGCTGCTTTTATTAATGCTAACAAGCTGCAACTATGTAAAAAAAGATTTTAAAAGAGGTTGTCCTTGGCCTGAGGGTGAAGAAGCTCTCCACTCATCATGAGCCTGAGGTGAAATGAATCAGTAATGTTGTCCCTGTTCATTGTCTCAGCTAATTAACTGCTAATGAGGGATGTCAAATTTCATTTTATAAACCCGGTCATAAGCGCAGTGAATTAAATGGGTGTTTTGGTCAGTACATAAACTGAGGATGGCTGCTCATTTATATCTGCACTGAGGGAATGGGAATCTAAAAACAAGAGGCTGTTGTAATATAACCCACTACACTAAACTGCTTTAAATGTATTGAAATATGGTGTTATGGAGGTAAAACCCAGTTTAACCATTTACATACAGAAACCTTACTGCTGTTTGGGAAAGTAAAGTAAGAACAAAACTAGGGATAATTGTGTTTGGTAGATTATTTCTTTGTAAGAATGGTTCGTGCCAGACAGCATGCCTGAGCTGGTACAAGTGTTCAAAGCAGGACTGCAGGCAAGCTATTCAAATCAAATCAAATCAAACTTTATTTATAAAGCGCTTTTCATGCCACAGGCAACACAAAGTGCTGTACATGATAAAATCAATTAAATTAAAACACACAAACAGACAACATGGCAATAAAATCCCATCCCCCATTGCATTCACTGACCCACAGGTATGCATATACACAAAGACAGACGACCCCACGCCCATCCCACCCAACTCGGACCCACCCCCAACTGTCTCTGTCTCTTAACTAAAACTAATTAAATAGTGACTAAAATGAGAAAATAAATGAATAAAAACATCTGGCTCGACTGGCTCAAAACAACATACTAACCTCTTCACTACCCAATTCTGTTTAGTCTAAGATAAACCTCACGCTGAGTGGGAGAGCTTTGTCATGTTGGAGGTTAGAGCTCAGTCCCAGAGTATGGAGAGATATGGTTTGCCACTGACCGCAGAGTTTCATCTCCACTTCAAGATCTCTTTAAGTGATGACTAAAATTGTTTTTCTGATGAAGGATGTGATATTGCAGGATTCCCCCCTGCACCATCACATCATCTTCACCAAAAACTGTTGCTGCAATTAACATAGCAATCTGCATCTTCTCCACACCCTTAGACTGCAGAATGTAGCAGGGTCCATGCTCACAGGTGCAACCATCACATTGCAACCATCACATTGCCAACACCACGAGGAATCAGAAGCACGGAACAAGAGTCAAGAGCAGAATAAGCTGTTTGGCATCAGCTGAGAAGATATGAACAAATTTCCATGGGTTCAAGTGAGATGCTCAACTCTGCAGCTCATCCTACAATTGTATTTTCCTTACAAACGTGGCTCAGTTTAAAAGAGAAATGTTAAAAAGTAAAGTCATAATGAATGGTTGTAATCTGTAGGCCTTCAGGCAGGACACTAACATTTATTATTAATTAATTCATCATTTTAGAATGCAAAAGCAACAGCCTGATGAAGTCGTTCTCAGAAAAGATGTTATATCTTTGTTTGTATGTTCTTTATTTATTCCATTCATCTCAATTAGTTTATGGTTAATTTTTTAAAAACTTCTTTGCACAGGTTTGGATGCTGTGCTGCTTAAGGGATTTCTGCTGTTAATTCAGGCTCTTTACAATATCTGTGGTAACCATGCCAACATGAAAGTCATTGACATGATGAAGCAGCTGACTGAGCCTTTCAAAGCCCTGCTCATCACAGGTGTGTGTGTATGTAGAAAAGGAGCCAAATGCAGGCATAGCTCTTGAGGAAGGCAGATGGAAGAATGAGGAAGAATAAATGAACTGCTGATGCAGCTGTCCAAGGAAAAAGAAAAATCTAAAACACGGTAAACAAATCTGATAGGGGAAAAAAATTACATGTAAACACAACCATACAACAGGGAAACGACAAGTGCCTGGCATGGAATAAAGGAAAACCTTGTCTAAAATACACTGAGGTAAGTGATGACTAAAGCACTGCAGGTAAGGTAATATTGTAGGAAAATGTGTGTGTTGGGAGGAAGGAGGGCAGTAAACTATAAAACCAGGAGCAGACTGAAATATGACAGCAGAAGTTAGGAGTATGAACAGGAGCAAAATATAGAGCAAGGTGGAGGAAGATCATTCCTTGATCATCATGGGAAATGTGAGGTCATTGGCATATAAAATAAATGAGTCTGGAGCACACACAATGATGCAGTGTAAATATCTGTTTTATGAAGCTGTGACTGCAATAACATTTTCCAGACTGAAGCTCGTTTCTACATAGCAATCAAACCGAATGAGGAAACGGAGACTGTAGCTAAAGAGATTAGAATAAAAGAGGAGGGACAGGAGTGCTTTTCAGGATAACATGGTGTAATCCTGGAGATATTAGCAGCTGTGCGTCTTCGATATTGAACTGATAACTATGTTGTTTTGGTAGCTCTTATCTATTAAAGAGGGAAAACTGGTAACACAGTCATGCTACTGTCCCCCACTTTTTGTAATCATGCAGCTCAGTCAACTACAAAACTGCATGAAATGAAAAATACTTTATTTATCCCAGTATAGCCAATCCAAGGTTAGACAGAAACATACATGACATACAGAGTGTTATACTTTGTACTGCAGCTCCAAACAGAATCCTACAGCAGTGGAGGGTTTGTGAACATATTCCTAAACTGTTTCATAATGACATTAGAGGTGATACTATAGATCTTGAACTAATGTTCTTCCAGCAGACTATGCTTAGTCAGGGGTTAATGGCTTTGCTGGTTGTAAATTAGGCAGTGATATCTGTGTCTGATAGAAACACAACAGAGGGTGATGTTTTAATTAAAAGTTAGATGCTGTTTCCTCAAAAGCAGTCTCTCTTGACACATGGAGGGTAGGCGGGAGCTCACACACTCATACATACACACAAGCATGCACTGGAAAATGATTACAAGTGCAGTTGACATGGCAGCAAAATCTTCCCCCTCAGTTTGCGAGGAAAAGACAAGTATGCGAAATTCCTTACACATTCGAGTGAATGTGTGGGTTTTGAAGGCTGCAGATGCCAAGGATTTTGCCAGGTATTAACTGGAACACATTCACATAATTTTTTATTCTTTGTTCCTTTCCTTTATGTAAATCAAATCCCTCACCGGAAAACACTGATGAATGCAATCACACAGGCTGTGGAGAAATTGTGTCATTACAGCTTTCTTGCATTTTTAACTTAAAATTCTGGCTCATGCATCTACAGAATTCAAAGACACTCTGCAGAGCTTTGATCCTTTTCATGCCCTACTCAGTCCTGCCGAGGCAGCACATTCAGAGCCCATGATATGTTTGCAACACACTACTGTGGGAAATTTAAAACTATCCCCACTGTTTTGTCCCACTCAGTGCTTGAGTTTATCGGCACCTTGGCTCTGACTGCCCCGTAGGACGCAACACAATAAAAGAAAATCCAGCAGGAGGATTGCATGGCACCTGCACTATGTCACTGAAATGTACTGACAGCATTTCAGTCCAATAATGTCAATAATGACGGTAACTCCCCTCTCTTTTTAAAAGAGGATTGCCAAAAAAGCTTGTGGATTCATTTGTTTTTAAATAGAAATGACTGTTTTCATTCAAAATTCCTCCTTGAGGTAAAATTTATAGTAATATTAATCATGATTACATACACATGAGCTACTTTATTAGCTTTATTTAACTATTTAGCTGCTTGTTGATACAAAAAGCTAAAATATGACAGTAAACTAGTCTATTTAACCATTTATGGTATAGAAAACTTGTGAATTTCAAACTGAACATGTGAATGATTGGGAAAAGGATTTATTGTAAAATACAAAGAAATGTACAGGCGGCTGAAATGAGTCTCCTCCGCAGAGATAGGGTGAGAACCTCGGCCATTCCAGAGGGGCTCAGAGTAGAGCTTCTGCTCCTTCACATGGAGTTTCTTCACATGGTTAGGATCCCTCCTGGATGAGGTATTCTGGCCATGTCCCTGAGAGAGAAGACCCCGGGGGAAACCAAGGACACGCTGGACCGATTACATCTTGTGGCTGGCCTGGGAACGCCTTGGGATCCCCCCCCGATGAGCTGGTGACTGTGGCTGGGGAGAGGGAAGTCTGGGCATCCCTCTTTAGGCTGCTGCCCCTGTGACCTGACTTGGTGGTGGAAAATGGATGGATATAATGTACATAAAAAGTGGCTTGTGAGTGTATATTATTTTAACAACACATTACATAATGTTTCTGTTAGTTTTTGGGGAATAGCTGTTTTCAAAGTATAAATGCATCTTTTTAAAAGAATGAAAAGTGCAATGTTCCACCTTCCTTAAAATGTCTGTTTGTTTTCTGTTGGCACTACATGACATTGACATGACATGTCATGATAGGATGACATTTTTACCGTGTTATGAAATCTGTCAATTTGTGTGTATAACTGTTGTAACTGATGCCAATCAAACCTGTGACTCTTTGCTGAATAAATACAAGTTATTAAAGGAGTTATGTCACCTTCAGGTAATTGCTCAGATTTTGAAGAGACTACCCCTTGTTAGATGACTGCAACCCCAAATGTTTATATAAGTGCGTAAAAGTTAAACTAATCGATATTTTTGATATTTACAACATACTGAATGTCTTAAGATCTCTGAGGTTTCATTTAGCAGTTTTTCAGTTCGGTGATTCTGTGTGATTTAACAAAACAATCAGTGTTTCCTTCACACATGACTATAATAGCAATTTATATTGTGCCAAGTTATTTGTTTTACAAGCTATTAAGCAGATAGATTGGGAACATTTTGCTATTGTTTGTTTGCAGTGATGATGACTGGGTAGTTTTTGCAGAAGTATGTTCTGCAACAGACCCTACTCCATCTCTTTTAGTCTAAATGGCTACAACATACAATTGAAAAACATCTCAGTGTAATTTAGGAGGTAATTGTCTGTTTCCAAAAATAAAATTGGTTGTTTTTCATGTCAACACTTGTCATTGTTAATAATTTAGGTTAAATTGACATTTGATGTGTCTGGAAAGGTGGGTGCGGGTGGGGGTTGTGTGCATCCGTCAAAATTAATTTTTTACCTGAGGCTTGAGTAATAGTGGATTTATTTAGCACTTTTCAGGTCAGCCAAAGTATTTGTACTTTTAATTCATATTTAATTCAGTCCAGTCACACACTGGCACAGCATGTGCACTGGTGCTAATATTTTCTGTGTTTGTTGTAAAAATGTTTGTAGACAAACCAATAATTACTTTTACTGAATAAATAAATATTTACAATAAATAATCTGACATAAATGCTAAATTGACTCTTTTGTACTGTGTAAAAACTTTCTATTTGTTACATTTTTCATTTCACCTTTATTCACACAAATAAATCTTAGTGAGTCATTTTTGAAAGGAAGCTGTTTAAAATAAAGGTAACTGTGGGGGTTGGCGAGCTTTTTCTATCCTGTAGGAGAGGACAGAAAGCATATGAAATAACATAAATCTTTTTAAGAGGTGTTGTCACAGGAAGACAATTCACCAACTTATTGATTTCTTTCTCAGTGTCTGAGCTTAACAACAAAAACAAACACTTTACACTCTTCAATGATTGCTGTGCATCCTGTTACTTCTCAACGTTTATTGATTCTCAACATATTTTCTTTCTATCAATGATTTTGACAGTTAAAGTTAGGACATTGTGGAATAATTCATTCTTACAAATCCTGGGGTGTAGTTTTAGGGAATTTTCTTTCAATGTCATTCCAAGAATATTTGCTGCAAAGTCAACGGAAACACTGAAAAAAGGTGGAGAGAAACCAGGGCAACATAAATGTACTCACTTGCCACTTTATTAGGTACACATGCTCAATAGCTCGTTAACACAAACCGCAACTACACATGACAGCGACTACATACAGTCAGCTCAGCTGGTCAAGAGGACCTGCTGAAGTCCAAACTAAGCATTAGCAAGGGGAGAAGAGGGGTTTAAAGTGACTTTGTGTGTGACAAGACTGTTTGTACCAAACAGACTGTCTGTATATTTGAGAAACTAACAATATAATGGGATTATTTTTGGCACCTAATTTGAGGGTTTGCAGAGAACGCTCTGAAAGAAAAAAAATCCAGTAAGCAGCAGTTGTCTAGATAAAACTACTGTATCAATGTCAAAGGTCAGAGGAGAAGGGGCATTACTGGTTGGAGTTTATGGAAAGGCAATGTAACAGCTTCTGAAGCATTGTTGCTGATGTCCATCAATGTTCCCATCTTCTATTGGTTGTTTCCAATTAAATATGATCAAGTGAAAGTTATTTATAAGCACATTTAAGCCAACAGATGTTGACCAAAGTGCTGTATAGTTTAAAATAACAAAAACAAATTTGAACAACTACCAAATAAAAAAAATGTCTGTCACCAGTGTGTTTGAACCAGAAGCATCTAATATAACATACCATCTCACGAAGCTCAAATGATTTAAATTGGTTTCTTGAACATGAAAATGAGTTCATTGTAGTACTCCCCTAGCCTCCACAAACATCAGATCTCCAACCAATCCAACTACAGGATGTGGTAGAACAGGATATTTGTATCATGGATGTGCATGTGATGGATGTGACACTCTCATGTCAATATAGACCATAGCCATAGAGAAATGTACCCAACATCTTGTTGAATCTATGTTATAAAGAATTATGGCAGTTCCGAAGGGGAAAAGGGGTCAAACCTGACACCAGCAAAGTGTAACTAATGAAATAGCATTTACCAGTTTGTTAGTCATTTCACTGACAGTAAAAACCAAACAAAGCATAATTTCACTTTAGGGAGACATGTGATAAGTTATGAGACACTAAAGAGGCTGACTCTTGTTCCGGGTCATACTGGTCAGTCACTTCTCTGCACTGGGGTCACTTTTCTCACACACAGACAAGGATGCTCTGTATTATTTCATAATCTTATCCATCCAGCGTGCAGAGATGCCGGACTGAATGGATATTTGTATGCCCTTGGTGTGGCTGTGACACAAGCCGAAGCCCCCTCCCCTTTCTCTCTTTCTCATCGCCATGAAGAATTTTATGTGACAGATTGTGGAATAAAAAGCACTAGTACTCTCAAACAAATGTAGATGAATTTAACCATTTTTAGATACCCAATGGAGAGAACCCCCATGAGGGGATTACTCACTCAGGCAACTTGTTTACTGATGCAAATGTTCTGTGATTTGCAAGAAGCCAAAGACAAAATGAGACCGCAAGCTTGACTATGGAAGGACTGAGAATTCACATAAATGTGTTATTTTTTTATCTCATGCTAGTAAGATTGTGAAAGTAGGGTTCAATGTTAGTGTGTGTGAGAGGTCCTTCCCTCACACACGCACACATATTTTCACATGACAAAAGCTGCAATTTGTGATGGAGATGAGTGCCAACCTGCATATCTCCACTCTGTTTGTAGTTAAGGGAATCATTAACTTATCCTCATGCTGTATTTTGCTGCAGCTCTGGCTCCGACAGACAGTCTCACTCAGTGTGAAATGACTTAACATGGTCAATTTTTAAATGCATTTTTTCAACAATGACTATATTTATGGCCGGAATAGCTCCATTTGCAAGCTTTACCACACTCATTCCCAGTTTTACTTCCAAATGAGACAGATGCCCTTCAGAACCTTAAAGTAGCTCTTATGTTAAAGTATTTTATTTATTCTGTAATTGGGGTGCAAATAGGGACAAATAAATTTGGACAACCTGTCATAGTCAGTTAATTTGCAACTAATTTTAGATTAAATGAAATTATGCAAAGGTACACTTCACATGCCTGAGTTCAAGGGAATGCAACACATAAATCACCGTATGTTGCTTTACGTGTTCCACATCAAAACAATCATGTGCCGGATGATGTTTGTAACTGTTTGACTTTTTACATCACACAACCGTTTTTGTTGTAATAATCAGTCCATTCCTCTGGAACCATTTCTTTTAGTCCCAAGTATCTGACACATACCAGGCCAAGGACAGAAGACCTAAGTTCCTGAAAAATATTCCTGCGATAAAACTTCAGCTAAAATGTTTATATGTAAGTGTGTGTGTTTTAAACTATCCATCCAAGAAAATGTACTTATTTAGCCAGAGTCATGAAAAACAAATTCTCTATTGGGAAATCATCATTCAATCACTGTGTGAAAACAGCACCGTGGCTGGGACTGAAACCTTTGTAAAGTTTTTGCACCACAGCTGCAATGTTTTAAACCGGAAGCTCATTTGTTGGCACTCCTAGGCAGCTGAACAACAAATGGAAGATCCTTTTTAAAGTGGACTCTGATTGCTTTGTGACTGTCAGACTGAGGCTGGACACATTGCATCTGGTTGAAAGTTTTGTAACTACCACTAAATATAAGCTCAGAAGTATCCAAACCAGTTACATTCCTTTTCCAGCTTGACACCAGTAATTTACAGTGATTCAATGTCTGAGAAAAAAGAGCAAGTGAAACCAATGAGCATTACATTGTCCACAAAAACTTTGACCTTTTCTCCAAATGTTTAGTGGCTGAATTTGCTTTTAAATTTTCTGTCAGAGACGATATGTTTTTGTTTGCCCTGACAAATGCTGCTTCCTTGGTTAAGGACTAAGAGCTAACAACGATGCTGAGCATTACATCGTTTTTAGTTCCTAAAATCCAAAAAAACAATCTTACTATTGTGTCTCATGAAGGTCACTTTCCGGTTAGCACTCTGAATTGGAACAAAGAAGTGGGGGGCAAAACAACACAGCATCAAAGTGATCCAGCACTGGAAAGCCTTTCCTTCACTTCTCTTCTTGTCCATCCATTAGCAGGGAATTCATGGTGTGCCAAGTTTGGGACTGAACCCTTGATAGATAGCAGGTAATGCTATCCACCCTGACATTTTCCCAGTAAAACGTAATCACTGGAATTTAAGCTACATTTCTTCTGGGGTGGGTAAAGGCCAGGATAAAAATAAAGGTGGCAGGCTTTCTAAAACATGCTTTTACCATGTTGGATAAGGGGTTGTGGTGACAGAATGTAAATGGAGTGTATTTCCTGAGACTTGCCGCTTCGGTTTTACACTGTATATTCTGCTGTTCTATTAATGAGGGAGTGCTTGAGTGGCAGAGAATAGATGGGATCAATGGCTGAATGAACATCAGTGTGGGCCATGATGAAGTGTAGAATGGTCAGACAACCATGGAAAAAGGTCTTGTCAATGAACACATGAAGAACATCTTTTATGCCTGCTCTTATAAATAATGAAAGATGCACCACTAAGAGAAAATGTTGGCTTGTTTATTGCATAGACTGGGAAAGTTTTCGTAGACTGATTCTTATCTCTTTAAAAAAAAATCCAATGGAAGTAGAAGAAATGCAATTACAAAAGACTTGTCAAGGTCCTTAAAAGGAAAGAGTAAAAAAAAAAAAATCTGCCAAGCTTGTGTGGGCAGTATTAGGCCAACATCCATCCCTAGTGGAGAAAGGGTGGGGGTGGAACATAAAGAACCCCAGCTTCTTTGTTAGGATGTGAAAGATGGACAATGCAACTACTGTGTGCTGAGAGCAGGAGCCATGCTGCGACTGGTTCCATAAGACTGGCAAAGCTTGTCACAATTACGTCTTTCTTTTGTTGAGTTCTTTCATTTTCTACCATCCTGCCCTGCTTTTCTCATTTTTCCCCCTTTTCCCATTTCCATCCCTTTTCCATTCTCTTTGGCTATTCTAAGCGTCACTTTTCAAAGTGATGTTTTGTCCTAGCACCTCCTCTTCATTTCAGAGTGCTCCAGCTCAATGCCTTGCAGTAACCACTCAGGACAGCAACAAACAGTCCAATCATGCCACAGTAATTGCCAATACAGTTTCAAAAGTCTATACTTGAGGCTGCTTTCATTGTTATATAGTTTGTTTTGGGGGTTGTGTCTACCATTGCTCTTTCTGTAACTTCATTATACTTTAGAATTTTGTGTTTTTGACCTCTGAATTTGGCTCATATTTTAATCGTACATTCAATAACAATAAATAGTAACAATAACAGCCCCACATAAAGCATGTCTCTAATTGTGGCATGGCTGGGAATGATAGATTAGCTTTGGTTTGATGTGATCTGTGCTTTCAACTCCGGCCTATTTGTCTGCCCTAAAATAATCTTTATTAGAATATACAATACTGTGCATATTTGCCATAAAAAGACTTAGGATCAAGCCTGTTCTCAGTTCATTGTCACTTTTTAGGATATGTACAAAGTGTACTTTTGAAGCCAGCGATACAAAAGCCAAAGCAATGTTAGATCCGTCTACAGACACAGTTGATGTAATCCTGGAGTAGAAAACAAGAGACAAAGATTTCAAAGGAAGGTTGCTGAGGAGGTAAAGAAGCCCTGTTCCCCAAATTCCTCTTTTCACATGTCAGTTTGGTTAGAAATGACAAAAATATGTCCATACTCATCAAACTAAGACTATGACCTCAAATTTAATGTAAAATTAGATTTAACATGCCTTTTCTTGGAGGAGATTGACATGGAATTTTCCCCTTAAATGACACATTCTTCTGGTTTTGAGAGTTAAAAAAGTTTCAGCTACTTGGAAGGGCTGTCTGACAACAATGCTGAGTGAGATACTCTAAATATAGATGCACACTGAAGCAAATAGATTCTTTTCTCTTTCAGGTGGACATTTTTACTGCTTCATTCGCTCTTCCTTACAAAACAAAAACAGTGACTAACACATGTTTATCTGTGCTTTGCATCTGTGTTGGCAACCCTGCATGCTTCTTCAAACTGGAGGTGTGCCAATGCAATCTTCTGCAGGTAATAGACTATGGATAAATACCTCACAGGATACAACTCCACTTCAAAGAAAAGACACTATCCTTCTAAAACAGCTCGAAGCCACAGTGTACTTGAATTGGATTGTAATACCAGCCTGTAGATGCATTTACTCCACACAAAGCAGCGGCTCTCCAAGAAGACCTCCGGGCGAGAGAAGAACTGGAACAGCATGCACAAAGTATAAAATGAGGTTGTGGTGCTTGTGCGGTCAGATGCACTTGAAGTGTTAATGAAAAAAAAAGTGTGCATAAAATTCTTCACATAAATGTAGAGGCAGACAGCTGTGGAATATGACAGCACTTAAAGCGGAGGAGCTATTTTTTATTGAACAAAGCCAGAATATCCACACAGTGGACCCAACAATCTCCAGCTTGTAATCCATGTGGTAGCTGTGTTTTTGCTTCATCCGTTGAGTATCATGTTTATAAAATTTAAATAACTTGAAGATTTTTAGTTTGGAATATGTGAGCGTTTGGACACTATTTGTCTATTTGAGGACACAAATCCAGAGTGTGTGAAAGACACGGAGACAAATGAGTATGTGTTGCTATTGTAGTGCAAAAACCAGCATGCTTGATCAACTTTATGAATTCAACAGTATTGTAATTTTCACAATATTGATTTTAATGCAGTTGCACTTAAAGTGAATGTCTGTTGTTTCAAATCAAAATGATTTTGAGAAAATGGACAAAAATGCCCTGAAAGAAAAAGCAGATTTAAACTGGGAATGAAGCTGTCTGTGTGAATTTGCTTTGCTTTTGCTGTGCTCCATGTGAGCAAAGCTTCAGGCAAATATTTTGTTTTTGTGAAGGGAACTAAAGCAAGGACGGAATAAGAAACTAAAGAAAAAAGGAAAAATGTATTATATAACTTCTTTAGTTGTGCACCTTGCATTAGGAGGATTGAGGGTTGAGTACAAACAAGTGTAAGTTTATCTTATAAGCCAGCATTTGCGTAACCTTTTAGATACCTCAGACATGAATATTGCATTTAGTTTGACCCTAAACAGGGATGATTTGTAAAAGCAATCATCATCAGCAGTGAAGTCAACCCTGCCTTCAACAGCGTGTGTGTGTTCTTAATGATGCAGCAACACATTAAGATATTTTTTTGGTTACTTCAAATAAACCAGTTACAAAGCAATGTTTATTTTGTTGTGTTCCTGTGTTGTTTCCACCCCAGCATCTCAGCGGTGTGATGAGGACTTCACCTTTTCTTTCACCCCCACAGTGAGGTGTGTCTTCATTGTGAGGAGGACGATGCTGTCAACGAGACGGCGTCTAAATGATGAGATAGGACAAGGGCAATGACTTAACTCATTCTCACCTGCAGGGGAAGTCAGTATGAGTGTGTGCGTGACTCATATCGGTGTAAATCTGTATAATTCTCAGGTGCTCACCTTCAACTACCTTCAGAATACAGTGGAGAGGTCTGACTTGGATTTAGCTATCATTTGCTATCTCTTAAAATGCAGTTGTGTTTTGATTTTTTTTACTTTTTTGTCAGTATTTATTTATTGTTCTGTACTGTGGTACATATGAAGTGTAGTAATGTGGAGGTCCTCAGTTGGTTTTTCAGCTGCTTATTTGAGTCAATACTCAAAAACTTTTTTATTTAGTTCATTTCTAATCTGGAGGAAGATGAATAAATGTAATCAACAGTCCTGGCATCCAAAAAGAAAAAAAAACAAAAAACAACAACAACAATAAACAAGTGTGTAGATAAAAATAACTGTTTTTATTTATTTAGAATTTCTATCTCATATTTGTACTTGAAAAAGAAAACCCATGCATTCTGGCTTGACTTCCAATAAACCTATATAATGTAAAATTATGTAAAATAAAACTACTGAAATGCAGCTGAGAACAGGTGGCACCTTATCCTGGATTTTAATACACTGTATGTGAGTGTTTCAGCTTCTCTGAGCCTTTCTGGGAGTTTGTTCCAGACATGTGGAGCATAGAAGCTTAATGCAGTGTCTCCATATTTGCTTCTGACCCTGGAAACTGAAAAAAAAGTGCATCCAGATGACCTGAGGGGTCTGCTAGGTTCATACTGGGTCAATACGTCTCCAATGTGTTTTGGAGCTTTATAAACCAGCAACAGAACACTAAAGTCTGTCCTCTGATGCACAGGCAGCCAGTATAAAGACCTCAGAACTGGACTGATGTAGTCCACTTTCTTGGTCTTGGTGAGGACTCCAGCAACAGAGTTCAGAATTAGCTGCAGTAATAAAACTAATAGCAAGAATTAGAAGAATAGAGAGATACAAAAAAGGGTGCAAAAGTCTTTATACTTTTTGTTTCTACAAAACAAGAACAAAATGAGTGTGGCATACTGTGTAGAACAAAAATATTACAATTTTTTTTAAAGGTGCATTAAAAAGTGACTGTAAAGTTAAATAAAATTCTAATGCTGTGGAAACTCTGATTTGTCACAGAGTAGACTTTCTTCAAGTTGCCTCGTATTACTTTTCTTCCACTGTTAAATTCTTCTCCAGCACAGCCACAGAAAGATCTTGATATGGTCGCTGCTATTTGGGTGTTTTTGGAGCCATGCAAATTTGAAAAAGAGGTGGAAGCTAGAAAAAGATAACTATCTTAAAAAGAAGAATACCACTATGTCTTTTTTCACCAGCACATCAATAAAAAGTCTAACAAATATCATACTATTATAGCATGCAGGAGCCAGGAACATAACATAACATGACAGGTCAAAACCCAACACAAATTTGTATTATTTTAATATATTTTCCTATATATGTTGCATGGAATATCCAGTGGGGCAAAAAAGTATTTAGTCAGCCACCAATTGTGCAAGTTCTCCCACTTAAAAAGATGTGAGAGGCCTGTAATTTTCATCATAGGTATACCTCAACTATGAGAGACAAAATGAGAAAAAAAAATCCAGAAAATCAC
>JBAMHV010000023.1:7010587-7028359 GCA_037177535.1 Pseudomugil gertrudae
CTCTGTCATTGCCAACAAAGGGTATATAACAAAGTATTGAGATGAACTTTTGTTATTGACCAAATACTTATTTTCCATCATAATTTGCAAATAAATTCTTTAAAAATCAGACAATGTGATTTTCTGGATTTTTTTTTCCTCATTTTGTCTCTCATAGTTGAGGTATACCTATGATGAAAATTACAGGCCTTTCTCATCTTTTTAAGTGGGAGAACTTGCACAATTGGTGACTGACTAAATACTTTTTTGCCCCACTGTCATTATCAGCTAATAAAAACATTTCTGTTTGACTAATTTACGAATTCTGGTGTCTTGGCAGAGTCATGAGTCAAAGCTTTTCCTCAGTGACTAATCGTAACACCTGCACAAGAGATCATTTAGAAAAAGAAATGCCATTCATAGAGTAAGCTACAGCTCTTTATTTTTCAATTTGAATATATGGTACTATGAAAAACTAATAGCTTGAGGGCATATTTATGCCTTTTTAGTGCTGGAAAAATGTATCATTTGCTAAGCTGACATTTTAAATCCATCAAATGTCAAAACTGCCATTGGCCTTAAAAACCAAGCCAAATAAAACGTGCAACAAAATCAAGCTAATCAAGCAATAGCTGAAACCATTGTTGTTTAGTCAATCACAGAGCCAAAGCAAAGGGAATATGCTTCTGTTCAAATCCTTACAAGCCAAAGAGTTGTGTAAAGTAGGTCAGAAGAAATGACAACTGGAGGGGGAGATGATGGTCAGTGTAGAGTGATGGATAAATCATCGTGGGTAGCGAGGCGATAGGCAAACAACTCTCCTGTGCCAATTGTGAAGGAGGGACTATAAAAAAGAGCAGAGGCATTGCAGTGCATTCTGGGAATTATCAAGTGATGGTAACTCACTAATGAAATGGAAAACATTTACACATTCACCTTTGGAGAGCTGGGAGGTAAAGACAGATCTCAGTTAATTTCCGCCCACTTCAAAGGAACAAACACACTGATGGCATAACGGCATTTGGGTCAAACCTCCTTATCGACTTTAGGTCATTAAGGTGCCACACTGGCTTTCACTGTAAATAGCCCACCAGGGTTGAACGCCTTTCCTAATGAGCGTCTCCACCGCTGCCAGCACTGCAGTACTTGTTTGATGGCAAACCTTGAAATGCATTATTCTGTTCCAGAGTGAAGCAACAAACAATAAGCGGAAGCAAAAAGAGTGCAGGGCACACAATCAGGCCCTGCTAATCCAGAGTATGAATAAAACATTAGTGGAAGGTTTTTGCACCATGTCTCTCAGTGGACTTTAGAAAAAAAAACAACTTTTTGGAGCACTTAGTGATAATGCAGCAGGAGACTTTATGAACAGCTCATTTTGCACTGCATGTATTCTGCTAAACATGCAGGGTCCCAGAGGGAGTGAGGCAGAAGGCTGAAAATGTGACTTTGAATATGAAATAATACAGGATAATATGACTTCACCATCATATTAGCTCAGCCTCTAATGAATGTTAGATAGTCCTGAAAGGCTCTGAAAACCTATTTCTTCAACAAGATTTTTTATATAGAAGATATTGGAAGGCATGTTGCAAAATGGGAGCTTTTCTTGATTTATACTTTTGCCTTTTTCTGCCTTGACTGAGACGGCTATGAATGTAATTTTTGTTAAAAGTAATCTCATAAAATATAATGTCAGTGAATCATTTTGGGAATCTTTGTTTGCTCTTATGATTGTAAATGGAAAATGTGGGCAAGTATTAAAAGACGCTTCAAAATCCAACCTGTCAGCTGGTTTGTTCCAAACAAGGATAAAAAACATAGATAAGCAGCATTTTTTTCCAAATGGGAAATTATGTTAAAAAATCTAAATTACTTCATGCAGTAATATCTGCACTGTTGGCATGGTTAGTGGATGTGCAATGCAAATAGGCCTGGCTTTTTGTCAAAGCTGTACAGTGGAATGGTTCATCTCTTAGAAATCCTCTCTTGATTGCATACTTCCATGATAGTGTCATGATCCCTCTGCAATTTTCCTGCAGCTCTGTGAAATCTCTGAGAGGTTTGCTGTTCCACCAGCTTGCCCTCACCTTGGTGACAGGCCAAGCCAGAGTTTACATCCATGAGAGGCCCCAGGTTTTCATATTACAACATCAGACATTCCTAAGGCTTTGCTGTACACTACCCTGACTGTTGAGACTGTTGGGCTGTTGGAAAGTGCTTAAAATAGTTTTTGGGGGAGACACTTCTATAATGGTACCCCTCAGGGGTCCACCAGACTAGGAGGAACAAAACCACATAAACACTGCTCTTGTACTGTGAATCTTGGCTATTGAACATGGATATGATTGTTTACATGTTTATTTGAAGCAACTTTAATTACCTCCTATGCATAAACTGGAAAGTCTTTTAAAGTTTAATTTATTTCCTACATAAAAGTTGCCAAATAAAAAATGTCCTGCTTGACTAGAAGATGCAAAAGCTTTTCAGCATGTAAGTGTAGGCTCAGCAGGAGCCAGAACTGTGGATCTTTAATGCAGTCTTTGTTCCTGCTGTCTTATCTAACAGTTTCTGTTCTAACCTTGTCCAGAGGGAATCCTGCTTTAAAGAAAAACTGTGATAGATGAGCTACAGGAGACAACAACTGACAGGCTTCACTATCAAAGGTTTAACCTCTGATAAGCTTCATGCATGAGGTTCAGAGACACAAACACAAGAACAGTCAGTCTCCAGAGTCTCCAGCTTGAAATGCACACACACACACACACACATACATACATATTATACGCATACAGGAGCTGACAACTGTGGTGGCAGTCAGTTATCTCTCTTAATTTTTCATGAGACTTTGAAAAGCTTTTTAAAAGCAACCCCTCAAAGGGAATTATAAAAACCACATTCAAATTTACAGTAAGTTTGACAACTAACCCTGCAGAGCCTCTTTTAAAACTTCCCCGAATGAGACACTGCAGATTGTCTCAATTACTTCCCAGGGTGAATCAAAAGGCCTGTTTTCAACCATCTCATGCAACACCATGTACATGTGCAAACAAACTCCACAAAAAGTCGGAACCTGCACGGATGAGAGTGATTAAGCTCAGATCGGCCTGGAATTGCTGTTTAAACATTGAAGGATAGAAAGGATTGCTGAGCGTGGCATGAGCAGATAAACTCCTGGTATGAGCCAATAAATGGAATCACCATCCCTGTAAACACAGCAGCATATCAGCATTATGTTTAGATTAAGTTCCATAGAGCCTGTTTGGATTATATTGCTTCATTGTTGATATTATGGACATATATTACAGTTGGATTTTCCACAAGTAGAGAGAAAAATGTAATCAGTCTATTCATGCACTAGCGGGTTCTTTACAGTCTGCTCCAGTTCACACTGCCACATCTAAATAAAATGCTTCTCCCAGTCTAAGCGACACATTCACAGCCTTAGTAGGTCAAAACACCTGCCTTAGATATTCTGCAATAACCATAAACCAGCTGCAGAACTACGAGTTCAGCGAGGAATGTGGTTTTTTTTTCACTTGCAGCTAACAAAGAGGTGGGAAATTCATGAGTCAAAAGAAATTGTGCACAGGAAAATAGAGTGATTTTATTAGATGCACAGCAGGCTTAGAATACTATGGCAGTCTAGCCCTCTGACCCCTCTGTGTGATGGTGTTAGGGAGTGTTTCAGACAGCAGCTAATATGCAGCAAGCTGCAAGTTTCTGGAATTCTGGGTTTGTTCAATCTCCTCTTGACAGCAGAGCCATTGCCTTGATTGCCTCACACCCCTCCCTCCCCCCCCCCCCAGCCACCATCCCTTCACTCTTTGGACCTGAATAGCTTCTCCAGTGAAGCACCAAGACAGCGATTATGCAGAGGGACGTGTGCTTGGAGAACACCAATTACCCTGATGTGCCTTTTCATGTTTGCACATTGTTGAGAAGTGTACGGGCTGGTGCCCCAGAAGTACACAACAGTGCACATGTCTGAAGAGGTGTTGCTGGGACCGTTTCTGCAAGAACTCCCTAACAAAAGAAACAAAACACTATTATGATTGTCACAGGAAGAATCATGAATAAGAATGTTTATAGAATTTGCCAAAATTTCTGTGTTGGACAAGGAAAAGTAGAGAAAGAAGCCTTACAGTAGGCTACCCCATGATGCTGGAATGAGCGATTGATTATTCTCTAATCTAAAACAGTTATCAGTCTGCATGTTTTAGGATCAAATGCTAATCCAAGTGTTTTGCCTGCTCTGTGCAACTGTTATGTTTTCAGTTTGTGGGAGCATTAGAGAACAGCTACTTGGAACGGGGGAATGAGAAGAGCAAATGTTTCAATAATAATAATAATGATAAGGCAGATTCAATTCTTAATTTTCAAAACTGCAATAGCTTAGCATCAGACAGTTTCACATACTGGATCCATGTATTGCAGTTCATGCAGTACACAGTGTTGCAACATGGATTGTGTGTGTGATGTATTAAGCCACATGCTAATCAAAAACAACAAATCTGAAAATTTGTCCTTTAGCTTAGGTAGAAACTCTGCTTCAAAAACCCTGCCTCCTAATATAAGATTCAGTGCTTTTTATATTTATATTTGAAGCAATAACTATACAAATAATCCAGATGAAACTATTGCCTCTTTCCAAGCTGCCATGCTTACTGTAACCCACTCAAAGACAGAACTTGTGTAACAATGGGCTGCTAAAAGCTCAAAGCCTGAAATGCTGATTATTTTATCATCATATCTGCAACAACATCTATTTGGATAACTGTTAAGTCAGTTTAAAAGAAAAAAGTCAAGTTTTCTGATGCTTGTTGAACTCATTTATAATTTTTTTTCCATAAACTTTCTTTTTACCTCTCCCCTTAAACACCTGACATACAGTATGTCTGTCCAGTACTTTTACTTGAGTTATTGAAGTCCACTTTGATTCGAACACTTTACAGAACCTGTCTTTAAACTTCCATTTCAACCCCAAATCATTTTTTTAAGTTAGCATTTGTATAGTGCTGGTAGTTTATTGTGACCTGCAAAAAATAGATGACCCCACATAAACTCTGTACCACTGACCTTTTAGATCCTCTGTGCTGTTAATAGCCTCATTAGCTCTGGACTGATGAGGTACTCACATTCTTTGTGGCTCAGAGGAAAGAGAAAAATTCAGAGGGAGGAAACCTGCACCATTTTACCGTTTTGCAGCTGTATGCTAAATTGCAGAATAACTGCATTTTATTGTATGCTTTAAATTGTAATTTTGGATGTAAAAGCAAACTGCCAAACTAAATATGTAACTTCATGATGCCATAAAATTATAATAAGCTGTATCCTGGTTTAGTTCTTTAATACTATAATTTTGACAAACTCATTGTGTTTTAGGTACTGAAATAATCATTACTGCTTCGAAAACAGAGAACATGCACATATATCAGAAAGATTTTCTACATAAAGGTCCAAACTAGTAGTACCAATATTTTCACATTTATTAACAACCCCGCGGACGATTTATAATAAAAAAGTGATGTCTAGTGGAAGAAACGGTACAGTTTCACTTTAGGTTATAATGCCACAGACATGCCTCTAGGTTTGTTTGTTTCAAGGTTGCAGGAGGAGATAGCAGCTGTAAAGCGCCGGAGTGCTTTCCAGAGGGATTTACTCCATAATACCTCTATCTAACCTCCCAGGCTGAAAAACAATCATGTGCGAGCTGGAGGTCCCAGAGCATCTGCTTCCAGTAATAGGACCGGCCTCTGCCCAGTAGAGATGTGCATGCATAGTGTAGGCTTTATAGAGTATTGCTTTGTCAGTCCTAACCCAATAGGCTGAAAGGCTCAAGCTGAACTCAAACCTCAGGCAGAATCTTAGTCGGGATTAAATAGAAGATTTAGGGAGATTCACCTTGTAATACTGACTTGAAGATGTGTTAAGTGCGTTTGCATAAATGTTGCACAGATAAAACTCCAATTATTTAAAATGCTTCATAAATTGTAAATGTAAAAAACAAACATTATGTTTACATCAGTTTCATTACGTTCCAAACAACTGTCCAAATCAGAAACAGTTAATTTGTGTTGGGAATGAGAATTAGCAGTCTCTTTCATCTCTACAAAGAATTTGACTCCGTTAGCTCATTGTTTAAGGTCTCTACCTGCATTTTTATTACTCCAATGCTTTTGCTAACTGGGATACGTTCAGATGTTGAATGCAAAAGCTCTCAGCAATATTCTTATGAAATTACAATTTAGTGAAAACAAGGCTGCAGGTATCCAACACTAATATCCACAACTCACAAAGATGTATTTTGCAAAACCAAAGAGAATCCATTGATATAACAGATAAATATATTCTATTATACCAAATAGAACTTCAGTTGTTACAAAACCAGATAACTAATCTCATGTTGGCCAAATAATACAAGTTAAACTATTCTGAAATACACATTGTTGGTGTGCAAACTGATTATTGGGTTTTTTTGTGTGTGCAACATTAGTAGCAAAAGTAGCTTGTGATTGGTCAATTATTTCTCCACATTTATTACCAGTTGGTGTTGTATTACATATTATTGAAAATGTATGGGTGTGTCTATATGCGATGCCACAGTAGTAGAGCAAAAACCAAACATTTTCTACGTGATTTCAGCTGTGTGCAGAAGATCCATGTGCAGCAAAAGCAGCTTGGTGCCTTTTTTCCCATGCTGGTAAGGCAAGGCAAAGGTAAATGTATTTGTATAGCACCTTTCGTGTACAAGACAATTCAAAGTGCTTTACTTAAAAACAGCAAAAGCATTACAGATGTAAAGAAGAATAAAAACAGCAAAAATCACAATAAAAAAAAAAAATCACAAAATAAATAAAAAGTCATTAAAAGCAAGAACCGATGAAGTTACCGTGCAAGTGTCATCCATAAAAAGAGAAAAAGATTTTAGTCTGGATTTAAAAGTGTGTACATTTGGTGAAAGTTAATGTAAAGAGAAAGCAGTATGGTCACATTTTTCTGTGGGACAGCGTCCTAAACAGCAACCAGTAATTGTTGATGATGGTTGAATTGGTCACTTTAGCATGTACAGAACATCCAAGTTGATCGAAAATGTGTTCTTCTAGATTAAAAGGAAATAGATCATGCTTTTAAGTCCTTTCTTTTAACATGTAAATCATTCATTTATTGTCTGTATAAAGAATAACCGCAATGCGTCTGAATTCCTGCTTATTTGTGCTCCACACAAACACCTTATAACCCTGTTCTGAGGTGCATCTTCAGAGACTCGTTTTGGTGCCGTCTCTTTAAATGTTAATGAGGTCTGTCATGCCCCGCCCCCCTTCAGGTCATAGAAAGTTCAACTCTACCCTGTTCCGCCATGTTTGTAGCTTGATAGCAGCGACACGCATATCTTCTGACAGAGAAACAATTCATTGGTAAGTTTACTATAAATGTTAACATATCAGATTTACAAATTTGTTTACCTGGAAGTCCAAAACCTTATTTAGCAGACCCACAGCAAATACTGTACCATATTTGATAAAAAAAAACAAAACAACATAATTGAGAATGGAGAAAATTAAACAAACTCAAAAATATGACCAAAAAGAATATAAAGATAAATGCACAGCATCAGGAGGGAATAAATTGACATTTTCTGCTTTTCTAAACACTTAAAAGTGCACAAAAACATATTTAAAGTAATAAAAATGGGGGATTTGCATGAATTGTACCCTTTAAAGTTTGGTCTCACAGCAGCCCTTTTTGGCTCCAATCCTAAATTCAGAAGCAACTCTGTGGATTCTGGAGAGAGAGTGTCATCGTCCTGGAGGATGGAGTCCCAGATACAGAAATTAGATTGCTACTGGCTCCAAAATTCTATTCATATATGCTTATCTGTGACATGGATCACCAACTGCAGGCCACGAGGGGTATTCTGCAGGTATTAAATGTTTCCCCGACTACAACACACCTGATTTAAACAAACTGGATCTCTGCAACTTGTTATCAAGTTGTGCTCAAGTTTGTTAATGACCTATTCATTTAAATCAGGTGTGGTGCTGCAGGGATGCATCCAGTACCTTTGGGACTGGAGTTGGTGATCTCCAGTCTAAGAATTAGGTGTCAATCATGCATCCCTGACTGGCATACACGAAGCTGCACTTAAATTTCACAGAGTAAATACCAGCAGCAGAATACTGCAGGGGATTTTGACACATTTTTAGGGAGCACTGCTAACACACTTACCCGTGATGGAAGCATGATCCCTACTGGTTGCACCACATTACCCTGGGAACACTTCCCTGCTTGTTAAATTCTGTCAGACTTCATCACACCTGATTCAAATTAACTGAACTGCTCATCAAGTTCTTTGCAAGATGGCTAATGAGTCATTCATTTGAGTCAGGTGTGTATGAAAGCATCTAAAACATGCAGGGCAGTGGAAGGAGCAGGATTAGGGCACAAAATGTCTTTAATTTGAATGATATGTTTATAATTTTTACACAATTTGTTTGACATGTAACATGTCAATGTACATCATGCGAGGTAATGCAGAAAAATAAGGTGAGCTGCTTTGAAAAGGTCTTAAGGACATAAAATGTCAGATATAATTGATTCTTTGCCATTAAAGCGTAAGTCTATGCACAACACAAACCATAATGTCAGAGTAACACACAATTGGTTGGCAAAGATAATAGCACAGACACGGTTGTCTTGCAGAGGCACACTGCACCCACTTCACAGATTCATGCTTCTCAGATCCATGAATAAAAAGAGTTGCAAAAATACTTAAAACAAACCCAAACAAATACATCTCTTCAGCTGTAGGAGGGTAAATAATGGGCAACAACATGTCTTTAAAATAGGTACTTATATAAACCACCTGCAGAAAGCTGTGCAATAAGAAGGTTTTCTGTAATAATAAACAAAACAAAACCAAAATAAGAAGGAAAAACAGTGAAAAAACAACAAAAAGGAAGCATTAATGAAGTAGAACCAAAAAAACTGAACCAATGAGAGCACAGAACTGTCTAAAAGCAAGTGGCCTCAGTTTCACCTGTCTGTCTTGTTACATAAGGTGCCATACACTGCAATTCCTTTTCAGATGGCTTTTTTTTTTACAAAGTGTTTCCTTCCACCAACATGGACGCTTTCATTTGAATTTTGCTTCAGGAGAAGTGACAGAAGTAACTTGGTGCACTTCAGGAAAGTTTTCAGTCTTTTTCAATTTATAGTTAAAGTGTTTTTCCCCAAAGACAGTCACAGTGTGCTGTCAATCATACTTCTCAGAGAGAAAGAAAATGGATTCAACAGGTCAGAGTGTTAGGAAAGGATTGGCCAAAACAAAAGAAATAAAAATAGCAGGAGTTGTGAGGAAAAACAACGATAAAAAAGCTGAAAATACCGGATTTCCTTCAGTTGCACAGAGTAAGAACACAAATAAATCCTCATCATGCATCATAACACGATGATAAAATGCAGCTGACATGAAGATGACTATGCAACAATTGAAGCAACATTAAAAATATTCTGCATTTTATAATACAGGTCTTTCCTTTTTATTTAAAAATGTTCTACTTCAACAATTAATGAGTGAAACTTTAAGAAACAACTCTTTGTCAGGTTAACCTGCAAGAATCAAGAGCTAATGCCACACAAAACTAAGTTCTGGATTTTAATTAGAGTTTTAATGAGAAGGATGCATGAAAACAGTGCAAGTTAATTTAGGCTGCATCATTAATCAAAGAAATTGCTGTGATTAAGAGCTTGAGTGAAGCTGATAGATGGCACTTTCACAAAAAGGCCAAAGATATGCAATCCCATGTGTGACATTTGCCTATAAATGGAATATAAAAACACATGAGATTGTCCACAGTGAAGGCTATGTCTTAATTCATGAATATGCATAAGTTGAAGTTGAAATAGCATCTGGCTTATGAGCAACTCTGCACAGATGGATCCTTATTGACTTTCTTTTATCCTCTCAGGTCAGTTAGACTTTGATTCCTTCTGCAGATTATTTCATAGAAATGATGACAGAGTTCGTGCAAAGTAAGAAAACATTCTTGTAAGTCTTAGATAACATAACGGTTCTAACCTGTAGGTGTGGTTGTAGATGTGTGAGAAACAGCATGTATCGACTCACAGAGATCAATATCGGCTTTTATCTAATCTGGTTTAACATCCTGTGTGTGATCGTGTCATTCAAGAACGCACTCTCACACTGAAACCATGATCATGAGTAGAAGTTTTAATATCCACAGTGTTAGAGTTTAGATTCTAAACTCTAACACATGTCTCCTTCTTCTAAACTTTAGAAGAAGGAGACATGCTTATTCCATTCATAAACAAGCGAGTGTGTTTATCCTGCCAGTTCCTCTCCTTTTCATGTTTCCTCTCATGCCACATCCAGCAGCTTTGTGCACTTTTTAGTGCTTAAGGGTGCAGCTGCCACCACAGCTGCAGAACACAATGCTGACCTTGAGTCAGATAAATGAGGAAGAAATTCTGCATAGATGTTGCTAAACACTGTACCAACAGCTCAAAAACCTGACATCAGCACTAACTGGAGAGCAGTTTCCAGTCAAATGTGGCCTTTTTGCTTTCCACGTTAGAGAAACATGACCACAGAGAATGTTGCTGCGACCAGCAACAGAGCCCCTCACATGTTTGTAAGTGGCCTCAAATATATTTCTATCAACGTGTGGTGACTGTCCAATGCAGCAGAGTTAAAACCTGATCACATCCTGATGCCTTCTGTCAAAAGAAAGACATGTGATGTGGCTGTCATACTTTAATAAAGCATTGTTACAAACATCTACCCAATAAAATAGACTCATTTTAGTGAATTTGTTATTGCGTTTAGAGTTTTCTTACAAATAACTTCTTTATGTGTCTCATGAGAACTTATGCAAGCTGTTTATACAATTGCCTGTTTTTTTATTTGCAGCAGGATGTAAGCAGCTTGAATATTTCTGCAGAACAGTTGCATGTAATGTATTTCACTACAGCTTTCTGGTAGCTGTGATAAGGCTGATTTTATTTTTTATCTTTATATGTCCATGTATGTTGTTTTTTTTACATTCCAGAAAATATATCATGACTAATACAAGCAAACATCTTGCATCTTGGATGCTCATCTTGCATACAAGTGTACCAAACAACAATATATAGATCCCAGTTTCAAACAAAGAGGATGGGTTGAAGCAGTGAAGAACTGACCTTAGCAGAAACCATTGTTTACTGGGAGACATATAAAAAAACAACAAAGTATAAGGACGCTTTTTAGAGCAGACAGAAAATAACTTCTGCGCAGTTCGAGGACATAGACCCAAAGTTTTGCATATCTTTACTGATATCCTCTCTGAGTGTCAGCAGAGGTCAAGAAGTAGATGTGCATCTGTGTGCAGCACTGGTGAAGCATCATCCCAGGATATTGAGAGCAGGTGAGGTGTGGAAAGGTTAAAAAATGTCATCAATAAATTAGATTAAATGTCTGTTTGTTTATTTGCATGTGGGTGACCATAGGGGGAGGGTGTTGACGTGTCAAAGCATACTGAACCCCTATATTTTTCATGATATGCTCATCAGTATGTGAGAAAGAGGGGCTGCACAGCAAATAAGAGGTTAACAGATGCAATATGCATTTACAGTACCAATGCTTCTTATATAGAAGACGCCTGCAGTTATTATTTCAATTTTGTCAAGACAGATTCCCAGAGCCATAAAAAACAAATGACTGGTCAATGAACACGTCTAGAGTGTTGCTGTTACTCGCACTACCAGTGTATTCAGCATTGCCAGTTAATTCAACACGCTTATCTGGTGTCTTGTCTGCTGGTGAGAAGGTTCACTCCAATAGGTTCCTAAGTGTTGCAAATGAGTGCACAAGACAAGCGCTGGCAGCGATGACAGAAAGCTAATGGCTAATTTAACACTTCGCTCGTAATCTTCTCTCATTTGTCATCCACATCTCTCTGAACAAGTCCAGGTGGATTAAAAAGCAAGCTGTTTGTGTTGTGTTGAGTTCAGATGCTATTTTGTTTGTCCAGACACTGATGTATAATTCTCTTATACACCGAACTGACATGAAGAATCAGACCTTCTTTAGCATGCTTGGTTAGAAAGTGAGCCTTTCCTTGTACTTGGAGCAAAATCGAGCAGATTAGAGTCACATCCGCTGCAAAATAGCAGCCAAGAGACGAGAAAGTCAAGATAAAAGTTATTTAAGATGACAACTTATCATATTAATGTTAGTGGAGGTAACGCTTCCTGTTGAGTCTTGGTTACGTCTAAAATAATGTTTTTTGGACAATTTTACTTGGTTTTAACAACGCTTCTCAACAAGGTATGTCAAAGCATGGTGAGTTTATTTCTCCTGCACATTTCATGTACAAGAGAACTCGAAGTTCTTTACATAAAACCTTAAAAACATTACAGCAAGGTGCAAAAGTAATGTCAGAAATAGGATAATTAGTACTAACAGAGACTAAAACATATTAAATAAAAACAAAACAAGACCTGTACATCTGTACCAAAAAAATCCATAACATTACTATCACATTAGCTCCTTCTGTTCCCAATCCAAACAATATGAACACAAATCTGGAATTAATTATCTAAAATGATACTAATGTGTGGTTGTTTTCTTGCCCCTGTTTTGATGGCACAAATAAAAAAACCTGTAGACTTGTGCAGTGTTTTCACCGTGGCCTGCTCAGAGTATTGGAAATAACTGAATCATTCTACTGGACAAACTATCAGCACACTGAAGGACATAATTGCCCACACTGATATATCTGTCAAAGCTGCTTGTAATATCACCCAACCGCTGCATAATTTGCAATGCTCTATGCATATCATTAAGATGATACACCACAGGTTCTGTTTGCTTTCAAAGGAAGAGGCAGAAGAGGAGGAAAGAGAAAGCAAATAGCAATTTAATCCCGTAAAATATTTTAGTTTGTCTCATGGTTGATGGCATATGAATAAAAATGATCCTTATTCACCGGGACTCTATTATATTCTGCTTTAAAATCAGATCATTTATAATGTCTTCTTCTGGGTTTCACAGGATTCTAGATTCAAGTAAGAGATGCTAAACTGCTCTTTTTGGACATATGTAGCATATTTCTAATGTTGTCTATTAAATCTGACCTATCTTCACTCATCTTTTGATATTGTTGTTGTGTTTGTAGGTTAATTTACAGTGTCTGTCTCATTGTATACAAAAATTGTTGTCCAGCAGCATGTGCCAGAATAAGCATTTCAGAAGGGTAAATGGCAAAGCAGCGGAAATTAAATCTAAACACACACTCTAACTGAGAACAAAGAGAGTGACGGCAGAGAGGTTGGGCGAGACTTCAGTATAGAGCACAATTTATCTGATTTAATTCAATAGATATTTGCAGAAGAGAAACTTACCCTCTAAAAGCAATTTAACTTCTGAAAAACAGCCTGAATGTGCATTTGTATGTCGAGTGAGTCTTGCATGGAAGATATGAGGCAGTTGTAGGCTGTTTTAGAGCTCAGTAAGGGACACACAGCAGAGCCCACTTTGAACTTAATATCCCAGTTTTTCACTGTCACAGACAGTAGGCATCATCTCAATGTTTCCCCATGAAAACAACCCGGACTAACCATTATCGGACAATGAAGCCTTTGGCTTTACTGTATGGTGGGCAAAACCCCTGGGGATGAGATAAGATGTGAGGGTGGATTTGGCTCTCAAAGCTGTAAATCTTTTTTACATGCCCCCACCCCTCTCGGCTCACGTTGGAGGTTGTTGCTGTCTGAGCTAATTGGCTAAAAGGGCTCTCCCTGCTCGGGGCTATGAAAAGAAAATGAGCAGCAGAAAGTGATTGGTTTTGCCCACAGGAGTTCGGAAGATGACAGACAGTTGAAATGGGGATGGAGATGCATTTACATATATCAGGATTTGCTGATCAATGAAGAATCATTTATTAATGTGCAGTGTGCATCACAAATATAAATGTAAGTTTAAAGGAATTTTTTGCTTTTTAATTGTCATTTCTCCTGAGAGATCAACACCTATTTCACATCTGCACAGTATATCTGAAGCTAAAGGTGTGTTGATAGGCCATCAGGGTACATCCTGGACAGGTCCCCACTCCATCACAGAGAGACAAACAACTGTGCATCCTTTATGACTCTATAAAAGGAAGTCAGCATAACCACACATGCATGGGGAGAAAACGCAAACATGCAAAACAAGGTTAGAACCAGGAGCCTCCATGTTTCTTGTACAATGCTAGGTGCACGTGACCACAGGAGTTTTTAACAGTGGGATTTTTCCTTCTTTTTAACATGAGGTTTGATTTGGGTTTTGTCCAGCACTTGAAATATTGTCACTGAGTTGTGTCATTAATGTTTAGTTTTATATTTATAATTTTTTTTCTCAATTATTGGGATTTAAAACAAAAATTTACATGGAATTTCTTTTATTTTTAAAGTCCTACTATTTCTTTGCCAGATCCACAATCACCATAGAAACAAAGGGACTATTAGTGCATATTTGGCATTTAGACAAGGAGATAAAATCAGTGAAATCTTCATTCTAAAAATGCCCAAAATATTTTGTTTCTGTAACCTAGAAGTGGGTTTGGCTGTACATTTTGCTTGACTTGTCTCATGTACTCAGACACACTTTTAGCATATGGTGGATCATAGAAATTATATCCCACATCAGCTCATTGTTTACATGGAAGCACAAAATCCTCTTGTTTTCACTGTAGAATTCCTCAGCTGCAGCCTAGAAGTGCTGATAAGCTTATAGTTTGATGCGATATGCCCTGTTCTGATTCATGATGAAATGACTGATGAGAGAATGTCCATGACTTTTGGAAAATTTAGGACACAGGTTTGGATATTTGTGATCTATTTTTATGACTATTTTTAAAAACACATATAATATGACACTAAAAAAGATTTATTCCAAAGTCTATCCATCTTTTTTCTTTATTTTATTCCCATTCAGTGTTGCGGCTATTTCTAAAATATGAGTTAAAAAGATTTTAAGACTGTTTATTGCACTAAACTGTGAAGACCATACACGTTCATTAATGCGGAGTTACACTGATAAGTATTTAAAATCAACACAGATAGTGTATCCTGGAACACATGTTTTGGAAACAGCAGCTCTGAGGTTAATAATGTCCTTGAACATGTGCTCATGTCTGTTTCAGTCAGCAACTGGGTGCTGCTGCTGCTGCCACACCTAAATGAGTGTGAAACAGCAAGCCCCCATGATAATGCTCAAGAGAGATGAGATGTGTGTGTTTGTTTTAGAGTATAGAAGGACTCAAGGTTACGTCTAGTTTGTGAATAAAGGAGGCACAAATCTCACCTCTGCACTGCTCCCTCTGAATCAATATACACAGGCACATCATAATGGAACAAGTCAAGTCATTTGAGAATGAATCCCCTGTGGCAGCTTTTAATTAGATTTAGGTTTAATTAGGATCCCAGGTGTGTCACATCTGTCTGCAATGTCATTGTCTTAGACTAAGTTTAAGCCATGACATGGTGATTGAGAGTGAAACCTTTTCTTTGCTTTGATTATTTTAATTATTTTGGCCTGATATGTAGTTATTGCTGCAATGAAGAAGACAATTAGGTCCTAATAAAAAAACAAAGAAGAAAAAGCACTGGGATCTGAGCACCTGTGAAAAGTATTTTTCCTTTTAATTATTATTATTATTATTGAACATTTTGACTATAAATTAATTGAGAACCATCACAGAGAATCAGAGTAATTCATATCCTAATGTTCAAGCCAATGAGTTGAGATATTCCTGAATATTTACTACATGTGCTGTTTTTCTGTGATGAAGAAGAACTGTCCATTAGCTGAGATTCATCAGCAGATCAGATTGTTGCCTTTTATCTACACACATAAACATATTCAGGCAAATAAAGAAGGAAAAAGGTTTCACTACTGGCATGGAATAGCTCTCTGCATAACTGGTGCATACTACACAATGAAGAGAAGCTTTTAATTGCAAAACAGATGATTCATGAATGAAAATATTCACAAACCTTTGCTGTATAATCTTCATTCCTCCACAGGATGTAGTATAAGCAACATCTCCAGACCTCCTATAATAATAACATTGATTTTTGTCATTTTTTGATGAAAACTCTGTCCACTCCCTGTTTCCTTTGCTTGTTTATTCTAGATCCCCCATCCCTTTTCCCATATTCCACCAGCTGTGAGTGAAAACAACTCACTGTTAATGGAGGATGTGAAGTCATCCGCTTGGCAGGGGAACACAGGTTGGCACCTGGATGAAGCAGCTGTCTCACAATTTGTGAGTGACAGATTGCAGTTAGGGATCCTGGATGGGCAGAAACACTGCCAAGCAGACAGCAGCACACTGGATACCAGCCACTCAATTAATCTTCAGCACCATCAGCCTCACAGCCATTCTGTCTTGGCCACTACTTCAGCACAGATTTACTCACCTGTAATCTCACTCCAAACCGGAAGAGAGGAGCCCACTTACACAACCCCCACATTTCCATTCCTATAAAAACACAAGCACAAATCCTAGTGATTTGATGCCTGACAGGTTCCATAACTTAAGTCTTGCACAATGTATTTCTACTGTAATTTGATCAATAATCTATTGCACAGGTGGTTGATTTTGGCCGCCTGTGAATAATGTGCTGCCCACTCATAATTCAAAGTTCCAGTACATGTCTCCTTCAATACATTCCTGGCCTGTCAGTCTGCTGACCTGAATCCATTTTTATTTGTTTTGGCATGATGAAGTAAGTGTGTTTAAATTTTAGCTGAAACAATCAAGTGATTTGAACAAACTTTTAACCACTATTATTTATATAGGGAGGGTTTTGGAGTTAAAGCTGAAGCACAATTAAATATACAAATCAAGTTAAGTCAAGGTAATAATGAATCATACATAACTCAGCTCTAACTCAAAATCCTCCCTGCAAAACAAAGAGGCAGGTGATCGGCAGTGTTTAACAACTTTACATGTTCAAACGATACTGTAAGAAAATGTATAGTTGTGTTAGTCTGACCAACATCAAACTTTTAAAATGCTTGTAAACATGTTAATCCTTTTTAAAATCATATAGAATCAAATCTTTTATAACTAGACACAGAATCCCAGAAGGTCCAATAACTTTGGACGTAAATACCTGTGAAAAGTTACATTTCCCCAAAATGTGCTTTGCATTTAATCAGCTGATACCCCCTAAACTAAAATTGGAACTGCAAAGCAGTTTATTAAAACTAATTTTCTACTTCTGGTTTTGCTAAACATTTCCAGGTTGTCTCTTTTGTTGAAGAATTGTGAGAAGACACCCCCAATAAATCCTGAACAATCACTAGCTTTTGGCCAGTAATATAACAGCAATGAGCAAAGTCACTTAGAAACACATTGCAGATCTGTAAAACTGGGTAAACTGGGCAGGTGAGTCAGGCATTAATAGGCAGCCTCATTAAAGCCTGATATTAATTAACCCTGCCTGCAGTGTGCACCTAATAAAAAATTCCTTCCTAGTATATGGATAGGTGTTGATGTGTTATTTTCAAATTAGTTACTAAATTTGACATTAGTGAGTTATCAAATGCATTCCACCTGATGAAGGATAAATAAATATATGATCAAATTTAAATGTACTAAAACTGTAAGTTTCAAGGCTCAGGCAAAATGATGGTAGAGCTTAACAAAATATTCATAATACGTCCATCCATCCATCCATTTTCTTCCGCTTATCTGAGGTCGGGTCGCGGGGGCAGCAGCCTAAGGAGGGAAGCCCAGA
>JBAMHV010000023.1:7029232-7051006 GCA_037177535.1 Pseudomugil gertrudae
CACCGATCCGCCTGTCGATCTCACGCTCCATTCCCCCCTCACTCGTGAACAAGACCCCGAGATACTTAAACTCCTCCGTAAATATTATAATAGTTTAGGAATATTTTTGTAGAATGAAGATTAATTAATTAAATTAAAAGGCAACTATTATTGGAAATATAAAAGCAGCACCACAAACCTCTCAAGCTAAAGGTGGGAAATACTCTGTATATTTCTTTGTACATATACAATCAGAAGACACACGGAAAACTTCTCACATCACAGAAGAAGTTTAAAATATTTCCGTTTCGAGTGACTTCACAATTCAGCCTGGATGAACAGACACATGACTCACTGTGCCAATCTGAAAGAGAAATTGTGAAATTCATGTTAGGCTTAAAGAACAACCAAGCAATGTCGCTGGGCACGTTCTGCAAAGAGGTGCATCGCACTGAAACCGTTCAGGATGAGGCTTTGTCACAGAATGTGTACAAGAAATGTTCAGAGAGCAAATTAGTGGTTTTCCTGTGACCTATTTCATGAAAGTAACTACAAACATAACACCAGCATCCTGCCCTACACAGTACATTTCAATGGCAATGAAGAAGGTAGAAAAAAAGGAATGTAAGCTGTTGGAGTGACTGAACCTGTGGATGAGCCTACAGAATAAACCTAAACCTCAAAACCAAAAAGAAAAAGAAAAACACTTATGAACATCAGTGGAAAATGTAGCAACACAATATCAGGAGCTGCAGTATTATTTTTTTTTTAGGTTTAATAGGTTTACCTTTATGACAACTGTGAGGAGGTGATTTTTTTTTAAACTCATCCATTTAGATGTTTGACATAATTATGGACATGTCCTTTTGATAGATTTCCAATATTCGTGGCAAGAAGGCAGAGTGGAGCACAAATATTGTTTTTAGCAGCTAACAGCACAACTTAACTTTAGCCCACCCACCTTCTTAGCTCAATCAAATCTGAGTTAGCTCCTAGCTACAGGCAGCTTGGAGTTTCACACACACAGCTCCACTCACTCTTACCTCCAACTCTGCCCATTTTTGTACTTTCCGAGAGCAATGGCATGAGTGATACTGCCGAGATGGGAACCAAAAGAACCTCCCAACAGTTTAACTTTTTGCTCTTAAAAACCAACTAGGATGCTCCGTCTGTCTTTTATATGTAATCTATGCTTGTTACACGAACCAAGTCCCACTAAAAAGAGGCCATTTCTTGCATGAGGAACATGCTGGCACCAAACCTACCTACGAAAGTGAGTTTTGACATCAGTATGTATAATATTGAGGCTACTGTCCAAGCATGTAGTGTCTGCAAGTGTCTAAAACCTCACCAACAAAAGGAAATCATGAAATTGTAGCTGTCCATGACACACCCTGGTCTGTTATTGCTTCAGACATATCTGAATGGAACAACCACCGTGATCTTTTACTTGAGTCATACTTGGGATGGTTTGAAATTGACCAGCTTAGCAGTTTATCATACCTATGTGTAATCAACAAGCTAAAATGACTCTTTTCAGTGTCATACTATGGAAGCTGTTTCAGACTACAGCATACATGAATCAGAATTTCCATGAATTTACCAAATCATGGGACATTGATCATATGACAACTCGTATAACAGCCTCAGTAAGACGGGGGAGTATGAAATGGGAAATTTACTATAAATATAAAGATAAACTATACAGAACTATGAAAAATTGTACCCAAATGTGTTGAGCATCTGCAACATGCTATATAATAAGATCATGAATTAACCTGAACAAAGTTTTTTGTCCAGATGGACTCAAACAGTCCTGTATGTATGTAAAGAGCTGTTAAAGATAGTAGCAAAAGCAACAGTCATCATTAAATCCCAGCTACAACAAGTACTTAAAGGCCATGACAAAACAGTAATGGAAAAAAGAAGGTGGGGTGATCCATGATCATATGTGGCAGAGATTGATGGACACACAAACACATGATTGTTTTAGCTCATTTGTTCATGTACATCTTCCTATGCTTATTATAGGCTACTTAATCAAAAGTTAGGGCAGACAGGAAAATGTGTCCAAACTTTTGACTGGTAGTGTAAGAGCATAACCCAGTGCTCTTGCTCCAACAAGTAGGTCTTTGTTGTTGCCGCTACTAATGGAGAATAACACAGGTCAAGGTTCATCTTGACTCTGGATCATCCATCCAGAAGCCTGTCCCCTATTGGGCGAGAAGTGGGGTACACTGTTTTTGGACAGTGGAAGGAAGCTAGAATACCCAGAGAGAAGCACTGAAAGGTCACCGTCCGAGACGAGACTTGAATAAGCAACCTTTTCGGTGTGAGGCTAACCACTACACCACCGTGCAGATGACTGGAAAATTAAACTAAAAAGATGGTAGATCATATAGGTTTTCTCACACAGTGCATACTATCAAGGTATCAGGTGGAGTAAGGGCAGTGTTCCAGTTACATGGCCACATTAAGCTGAAACCATTCAACTGTGCATGTGCAGACCTTTAGGTCATAGTGCTGTTGTTATTTAGCCATGGTAATAATTCCAAATTTGATTAGTAGTACTTAAAGGAACCAAGAAAGGGCTTGTTTTTAAAGAGGATTTCACTTATGCATTATTATCAGACCATTGGCCATTTCAGCACATTTGACAAATGTTTAATTTATTGTACTATGTCCTACTTTAGAGTAAGATGTAACATTTGCTGTGCAGTTAAACATTGAAAACCAGCATCTGTCTTGCCTGTCTTGTATTATTCCAGCTGCTATAGGTTGGGCACATTAACTGACAAATGGAAAAAAAATGTGTAGGATAACTAAATTAATTGTATTTATAATCATTTATTTAAAATGTTAACATTAGTTCTTCTGTCAGTGATACAGTTTAAACATTTTTAATCAGAGTAGTTTTAATGACATAGAAAATAAAGCTGTTTTTTTTTCCACATTTACCACCAGCAATATTTGGTGAATTCCAGCGCACCCGCTGTCACTTTACCTGACATTAAGCAACTGTTTGCACCTGAAACTTTATAAAGTATTCATCCAATATACAATACCTTTGCTTTCATGATCTTTGTGACCTTCTGCTCTATAAAAAGCCCCTGTGATCGTAGACCTCTTCGATGAAATAGGATATAAGTTCCTCTTGTTGGACTTCATATTTAATGAAAAGGCTGTTTTTAGGCACTCTGCTAGCTCAGAGAGGAATTCTTCGGTATGTTGACCCATTAGAAACCATGTTCATTTCTACACAGTTAAATGTAAAGGTTAAGGGCATTATTCTGTTGTTGAAGTAATTTATGCATACTGTGACTCTTCCAAGTTAAACCAATTATCTATGTTTGATATGTGACCAGAACATTAGTGAGGCCTTGTGCCTGTCTAATCAGCCTTAATCACACTTATTTGCATGGAAATTGATATTGATTTGTGGAAAAACTGCCACACAGCTGTGAGGTGAAAACATTTCCCGTTTACCCTTAATTCTTTTCTCCCACTCTGCATCAGCAGGGCAGCCCGGTTAAAAGGTGATCATGTCATGTCTGTGCTTCGTATCAGACTGTTTAATACGATGCACAGGGAACATGAGCCCCCGAGGTTCACCTGAAACACTGAGCACAAGAACTGAAGTGAGCTGAATGAAAAATAACGTAGAAATGCAATGCAGATTTCACAGCTCTGCACCACTTCAAAAGCATCTGTGTGGTCTCAAACATAAATATCACAAAAATACCTCTGTGTGGTGTCGAACCAACAGCAGATTGGTTGTTTCCTGTCACGCAAGTAACAAGACACGTCAAAGCAAAAGGCTGAAAATGATCCAGATGTGACTGACAGGTTTCCATTACTGTGCGCTAATGTGGTGTGGAGTTTATTTACATAAACATTTGAAATGTCATTAAATCACCAGAAAGTGCAAATGTAGAAGAATGGTATGCACTCTGATTTACCTCCAGCCCTGTCGGCTCATTACGGTGTCTCGGTTGGAATTCAGTTACTTTTTGGTGTCTCATTAAAACCACTGTCTAATTCCAACAAGGTATGTTAAACAATACTGTGAAAAATATCCACCAAAACAGAGTTTTTCCATTACAAATGTTAGAAATGTGTCCACCTATTTTAAAATGTTTTTCATTTGTCAAAGCGTCTTTGTTAAACTGACTTCACTGGGAGTATAATAATTATACTATAATACCAGAATCCAGATGCCTACATGTAGAATGATATGGCAACAATAACAACCATTTTGGGTCTGAGGTGAAATGTCTTTGGGAAACAAGAAAATGACCAGTTGCCTGTACTTATAGCTGTAGTTCTTATATTATAACTGGATTTACCAGAATAACTGAAAATCAGCAACACATATACAATGAAAGCAAAGCACATGAATAATAACCAATAAATGTAATATTTTTCCATCATCTTCCATTTCCTAAGTCTCTTTAACTGATTATTATTTGAACCATCGGTGCTTTGGAAACAGAATTGTACTATTTTCTTTGGATATTTTCAGAAAACACATGATTTCAGAAAGAATTCAATTTAAAGCTTGAAAGAGAGGGGATCTCAAGGACAAAGAGCATGCTGAATCAGCTTCCATTCACTGAACTCCTGAAGGCCTTTGAACAAAGGGAAAAATACCAAGTTGGTTCATTACTGTACTGTAAAGCCCAAAGGCGGATTATTTTCAGGCTTTTCCAAAGTGTTTTGATTCATTAAAAAGAGGCATTGAACATTTCCAGTGTTCTAATCACACCCTAAGATTTGAGCTTTGTTAAACTAAATGTCCATAATGTAAAATAAACTAATTAGTTTTAAAGAAACACATAAAATCATGCTTCATTTAGTGAATGTTTAATAATAACTATAAATGTAACGTTTTAGGCTGCTATCTTGGCCAGGCTTCCTTTGAAAAAGAGATCTTTGCGTCTCAATGGGACTGACCTGGTAAAATAAAGGTAAAATAAAAAAATAAATAAAAATATGAATATGTATATAATCTAAATAAAATATAATAACAGAAACAGAAAGAAAGAAAGAAAATAAGAAAATAAGAAAGAAAGAAAGAAAGAAAGAAAGAAAGAAAGAAAGAAAGAAAGAAAGAAAGAAAGAACGAAAGAAAGAAAGAAAGAAAGAAAGAAAGAAAGAAAGAAAGAAAGAACGAAAGAAAGAAAGAAAGAAACAAAGAAAGAAAGAAAGAAAGAAGGAAGGATGACTAACCAGTGGAGTGCTGATAAAAAGAAACTGCTGAGGAACATCCCATGATGCACTGAGCATTTCTTTCCTCTTGTTATGTCTCTTAACTTTCCATGACCCTGTGCCAGTATTAACATTTCCTCTTTAGAGACTTATGGATAAACTGAGGTGTGTTCAAAACATATTATTGGCTCGATTAGATCAAAACGACTCCATATAAACACAACCAATGAGATTAAAATGCTCTTACTGAAGTCAGACCTGAAGATCTCACCTTGGTAAAGGAAATTATTTGTGCTGTTTAGTTCATCTGCATTCATGCATTTAAATATATTCTTAGTGGTGTTTTTTGGGAAACCCATAAAACTGCATGTTTTTATTATTGAAAACTCATTGTTGACCCTACCAGGTAAAGTGATGAATGGTATCCTGTCTGGTACTGCAGAAAACAGCTGTACATGTTTTCTCTTTGAAAACAAAACAAAACAAAACAGGTCTTTTCTGCAAGGAACATTAACAGAGCCCCCATAAATCAAATTCAAGAAGGAAAACCCTCTGTTTCTCCTCCAGTGATTCCTTTAGCTCAGCTTATCAACATGCTATGTGGTTTATTGATTCCATTGAGTCCTGCAAGACAAATATTCTATCTTTCCATTCATTTATTGACAGAAAAAGGGCAGCATCCAAAGCCCAGCTAGGTACGATAAAGACAATGGACTGTGGCAGATTCAATCGAAAGTCCCTGTTTGCTGAAGTGCTGAGGCAGCACTGCTCACAGTGGCATCAGGAACCCAATGTCGCTCTCTGATTGTTCAGTTAAATATCTACGAGAGATTAAAGCAGATAAACGCATGCAAAGATGTTTTCCTTTTTAATTTGAGCTGACATCAATCTATGTCATCAAAGAACCGTGTGAAACCAAGACAAAGTAGTGGTCAGTGAGTGGTATTCCATGATTAGAAACAATATTCCATTACCTTGTTGTGTCCTTATATTGATGCTAAAGCAAATATATAGTCAGATTTATATGAATGCTCTGCTTTGAACACACACACACACACACACACACACACACCACACTGAATGGAATAGATGAGTAACAGTTAGGCCTGAAAGAACTACTCAGCAACAGCTCCAGGGAACTGAATCAAGACCAGAAAATAAACACTTTGGCACAAATGGCAAAATACAACAATTTCATGACCACAAATACTGAAAACCTATTGTATCATAAACACTGTGAATCATTCAAACCCCCCGCCATGTTTGATTGGATGACACATCTTTTTTGTTCCCTTACGAAGTGTTGTCACATCTAATCTTACTCTCCTGCTGAGCTCTTTATAATATTACAGACTCATCCTTTTAAGATTGGTCACAAAACACATAAATGTAAGTTAAATTATAATGTGTCATGTTTAATTTGTGAGATAAAGACATCCTGTTGTAAATGTTTTAGGTTATTGGCTGGAAGTGAGGATTAAAACAAAAGCATGCCACTAAAGCATCTAACACTACTTTGCTTTATAAAACAGTAGTGCCAGAAACCTGCCACACTAGTGAAAGAAGAAGTGAAAGAAAATAAATGACTACATACTGCAAAATACTCAGGAATGCAGTGACCATTTCGGCAACACTGCAAAATATTAATTTGGCTTAGCATTTTCTAAAGAAAACCATTAATGGAAAATGAGTGATGAAACAGGAAGTGGAAAAACACAAAGTGAGTATTAGCTTAGATTTTCATTTTACTGGGACTGGCTCTAAGTTGTCACAGAGGTCTAATCTGTCCACTAAAACTGATATAATTCAAAATAAATCCTTGTGGTACAGTTATATGGAGATAATAAAGCAACAACTAGACCACAAACAGTCTCTTCCTTTGCTTCCAGTGGGCTTTAACAGAAAGTGAGCCTGGCTGTTGCCGAGAGACATAACTAACTGCAGAATTTGCGGCAAACTGCAGAGACACATACCCAAAAACTACCTGTCCCTGTTTGTTCAACCCATCTCAAGCTTATCTTTTAGTCAAATAGAGGTAGGGACTATAATTCAGCAATAAGATGAAAAATCATATTGCAAAGAGATTAAATTCTTGAAAACCTATTATCTCCCTTGGGATAGTTGTTCATTGCAATAAAGAAAAGGATCTGCAGTATATTGGCAATAACAGCTACTACAGACCAGTGGAACTGGTGTCGAAAAACTCCAGACACATCAGTGATGATAGTCACTGACTGGAAAACAGGAACATCAATGTAAAAACATATTTCCCTGCTGAGCAAGTTCCTAAATGAAACTTGCAGACAGAATTGCAGCCACAAACTGTACAGTCACCAGTCGAACTGAATCATCCAGATGTATTAGGATGGAATGTACCACATCTTAGTTGGGCCTCATTAGGATGAGATAAGAGAAAAACGGAGAAAAAAAAACTGTTACTGACTGTAAAGTGACTTTACTTGGATTATTTTCATCCAGTGATATTTCTGTAGAAACTAGAAATATACTGGGTTTAGGTGGCTCGTTTATTTAAGCTGTTTCCAAACTGCAGGAGCAAAGGCTTATATAAATGTAAGATCTGTTAATAGCAAGCTTAAGAGGGTCAACTCGACTAAATCAAAAGAAAACACTTTTTTTGTTCCATTTGCCATCAGCATTTTCTGCCCATCTGTCTCTGAGATTTAAGCTTCAAATAAAATACAATAGGCATTATTCCTCCTTCTGTGGTTATGATAATTATTTTAATAAAGTGGAGCTATGACTGGCAACAAATCCAAGTTAAAGGCCAAAACAAGCAGTCTGTCACAAAGTCAGTGTGTCCCTCTGTCACAGGCTCCACGTCCACTCATAAAGGAGCTAAACATTCAACACTGGGTCACAAGTATGTTCACATTTTGTCTAACCTCTTTTTTTATTGTTTAATGTTTTAATATTTTAGTTATTTTATGTTTAGCACTTTTTTTTTAGAAAATGCACTTTTGTTGGAAAGTACTTTTGTAAATAAAGTCAGCTTGGCTTTTATTTATGAAGATTTATTTCATTGACACACAACTAAGTTCTTATCTTTCTGGGATGATTTTACTTTGTTGTATGAAAATTCTACATACTGGTTCACTGAAAACAGACAGATCACTTAATATCAGGCAAATGCCCTGGGGTCTAGTGAGCAAAAAGTATTCTCAATCCCGTCCAAGAAAGGTAAAAGGACTTTAGGAAAAGCATCATAGTACAACAAAAATGAAACAGAAAGAAAAATAATGGTCTATTAACTTGTTTGGCACAAATAAACAAGTCAGGACAAGGCTGTCAGTATGTGGCTGCACTGGCTTGGCTACACATGGTTGCAGGCTCATAAGCAGATGATGATAATAAAGCAGCCATGGAGGTTGCTAAGTGAAAACAAAACTCAGACAAGAAAAAACAAACCAAACTAACGATCTCGATCACATATAAGAGGAAAATAGGAAGAGTTCTGTGTATTTTTAAAATGGAAATAAAGAACCTTGTAATAAATTGTTGGATGGTGTAAGCTGGGTGTGTTCCCACTCTGCAAGTGGAAACAGCTAATTAAATAAGATGGCAATTTCTGCAACGCTGAAATGAACCATCAAATGTCACATTATTTAAAGCAAACACAAATGTTTTCCAACTTCTCGTTATTTGTTAGCAGTGATATATATTACAAACCTCTAACACATCCCCAAAAAAGTGCTTGTCTCCAATTTGCAACATTACGGTTCCTCTTGAAAACATTAAAAAAAGCATTGAGGATAGTAAACAGTTAATCTTTTATTTGCTTTGTCCTCCCATTTTGTCCCTGCCATTTTGTGCAGACTTAACATTGTAGCATTTTATGTCTCAAAATTCTCCACACATTTTCCAGGCAACAGGTCAGGACTGCAGATAGGTCAGTACAGTGCGTGTACGCTCTCCTTCCTCTGTCATTTCTATGTAATGTGTGCAGAAAGTGAATATATAAGCTTTGCTCAAAGCACTGATACACAAAATCATCAGAGAGCCTGGCCTTTGCACTTCTTTTTTTAGTTTTTGGTTCAGTGCACACAGCATCCATCTATTCTTTAATACTTGTTAGTCTGTCCACACTATCAAGTGCTCCTCCTACATGTCTCTGAATCCAGAGAAGTTGACCCAACATACAGGCAAGATTAATATAAGGTTTCCTTTCTTGCACATTATACAGTCATTGTGCCGGACAAAGGTTTCCAGGAACAATCCTTATTCCATGTGGTTCTACCCACTATTTATGAATGACTTTCATCAATGATTTTCATGCAGTGCTATTTGAGAGTTAGGAAATCATAGGTGTCCAGTTTAACTTTGAGTCATTGCTTTTACACAATGCCCTGAAATTCTCCATATTATGTAGCTTAGACAGATAAATATGCAAATCCCTTCTGAGCTCTCTCTGATGTATATTGCTGTAAAGTTTTTTTTCTCCATGCATTTGTTGATAAACAGAAGTTTCTCGGTGCATCTTCTCTCCTAAAAGACTGCCGGCTTTTGTAGATCATGGTTTTAATCATCCAATGACATCACCTGATTGAAACGTTTGTTCTTCCAAACCTCATTATAAACCCCGAATTGGATTGATTATGAGTCATGATCATGTCTCACACAATGCAGGCTAAAAAATTACATAATGTATAAATTACATTTTCCTATTTAAATATATTAGCATTACAGCATGCAAGTGATTGTGGTGATAATGCTGTTTTTTCCTACATGGTCGAGTTCCAGTTTTAAACAATTACTTCAAATGGGGAAGGAGAAATTGATGGATAATATGATTACAAACGCAATCACAATAAAAAAAAGCTTGCTTGTGACCGTCCTGATCATTACATTATGTTTTCCATTTTTTCCTGGTTTATCTTGGCTCAAAAATTATTGGAATAAGACCTGTATGTTTAACACTTAAACAAGGTTGTGTTAAAAAAAAGCTACTTTTTGCTGCTTCAAACGGATGGTGTTTCCCATGAAGCTGCACTGTTGTAAATAAAGATGGTATGCACTATCTCATCATTTGCTGACAAGCCTGGAATGGTTGCAGTAGGCTACTGGTGTTAACTGGGGACAGGAACCAAACAATGGAAGGAAAAGGGTGACCCCCGTCCAAAAAGAAAGAAAGAAAGAAAAATAACAAAGCCACTGTTATGAGTGAAAGTTACACAGGTAAAAGTAACGAAGGTAGAAAGAGAAAGGACACAATTAAAAATCAAATATGACTAGACTGTATAAAAAGAGAACCCACATCAATACAACAAACATAAAGCCATAAACACTGGTCAACTAATATCAGAGTAAATGTGAAAAGATGAAATCTAAAGCCAGACACAAGCAGATTGGTGAATAAAATGTAGAGGATTCAGAAAAATCTGAGTCATTTAAAAAAGTGATTTAATTATTGAATAAGCAATTGGAGCACAAATTTCACCCTCATCGTTTTGGGGCTGAGAGAGAAATCTGAAACGGAAACCTATAAATAAAAGCGCGTGCGAGTGAAGGCGGAGGTGAGAACAGGTTGCGTGAAGGCTACTTTCATTTTGTTGGCCCTTTCAATGTGTGTTTTGTAGAAACATAAACAATCAACCCCCCCTACTAAAAAAACTCAATGTGATTAGCGCATATTGTCCTCATTGGTGGTGGTGGGGGTCTGATCCGCTCCCTCCCGCGTGCGCCCAGCTCATCCTCACCGCCCCGGCAGTAAAAACGGAAACACAGACTCCCTCCGTTCACATCGGGGAGCTTCAGACATCTACAGACAACTGCAACTTGCTCTCTCATGCGATCACCGGAGGAGGGAGAAGGGAATCGGAATAATCACGCGTCTACAGATGCTGAATCCGGGATGGAAACACAGGAGCCGGTGAATGAGAAGTTGTTTCATCCGGGTGGTTGTGTGAGCGCACGAAACTCATGGTAGGTTTTTATTCAACAGTTCTTGTCATCTTATACTTTCCTTCGCGCTTTCTTTCCCCCCTTTCCAAAAGAAAATCTGCTATTGTCTTCGCCGTGTGGGTGAAGTTCATGCCCTCGGTTTTCTGGCTGCATGGTTGTGGAAGGAACGGGCGCAGAGATGGAAAAGTTTTTGGCTGATTTGACTGTATGTGTGAGTGTGAGTGTTCCCTGTATAGCCCACAACCGAGACATCACTAATATAACGGACTCCTTTCAGCGCAGAGGCGCCCGCTGCCCGTATAGAGGATGAATGGGTCACTATGCATCCTGGACTCATTTTTAATTTAAGTGGGAGAAAGAACGCTGGTCCTTAACAACACCATTAATTTAGGCAAATATCCTTAAACATAATATAAAATATATGATCCCGTTTAAGAGATTTAATATTATGACCTCTTAACCATTTTATTGGGCTGTTTGATGAGGAAAGATTTAGCTCCCACTCATGAGATGCGGGATTTTCAGCCGTGGGAGCCAAAACAAAAGGATTTTCTGCTGACCAATGAGATAATGGGTAGCCTCAGGAGGGGACGAGTGGTCCTCTGTTGTGTTGGTCCAATCAAAGACACCCCAACAGACCACACAGACAACAGCTGAAGCAAATATTGATGACTGGGATTGCTTACTCCATTTCTATGTTCTGGTGTTTTATTTTCTTATGGATTTCTTGAGTTTATGTGACATTGTCAACACATCTTACAATATATATTCTGGCCATTCGATGCCACAAAGAGCTAAATTTAGAACAGTTCCACCATTGTGTGAATGTGTGAGTGAATGGGTGAATGTGTCGAATAGTGTTAAAGCGCTTTGAGTGCACTGATATGTAGAAAAGTGCTGTACAAGTCCAAAACCATTTACATTAAAGCATTTCCATCATATTTAGCTGCATTTAAGCACATCTTGAGCATCTAAATGTACTGTATGAAGACAATATCTAAGAAAACAGATTATTTTACTTTTACATTGACACTCCCAGTTTTCACTTTAAAGTGCTTTGTATGGCCAGCATGACTGGAAAAGTGTCATTTAAGTACAAGTTCGTTGAACATTTTACCATTTATTAAGTTTACCTCCAGTACAGGTGTGGATTTAGGATTGAAAAAGATCCGGGACTTAGCCCAGATGAATGTTTCTTTTAGCTTGTACAAATAAAAATTCTAAAACTGATATGCCATCTCAGCTTTTAATGTCTGTCAACCTTAAAAAAGACATAAAGCACTAGATCACATGTAAAAATGAATGCTTTAATGAAGCAAAACTAGCTGCTGACTCGAGTAATCACTGGATTAGGAAATACACCTCATCACTTTAAACGTATAAAAGAAGAGGGCTACTACGTTTGAGGATGTATTTTAATATTTTGAACAATAAAAGGTATATTTATATTTTCCATGTGACCCTGGCTGGCACCGCTGCTGTTTTTTTTCCTGCTCTGACCTTGCTGCTTGCTACATGTATCTGTGTGACAAAAACAAAATCCTCAGAGTAAAATGAACTGATTAGCCAACAATCACCTCACCAATCACAACTAAGTCGAGTTATCTCATGATACCTGTTATATGGGATGTTGCACTTGTGGGTAAAAACAAATGAAACATACCATGTTGCAGGACAGATTGATGCAGCTCTACTGGGTTCAGCTCACCTGTGTTAAAAAATAGACATTAGGCCTACAGGTAAACACACACACACACATTTGTCACCATTTATATTTGTCTTGAACTAAATAACTGATGATCTGAGGCTGTTTGTGTATTTTCAGGCCAGAATCTTTACAGTTTTGTCCTGATGAGTGTAACATGATATATATTGTTGGCTTTTGTACAGCCTGTCCAGGGTGTACATCGCCTCTCGCCAAATGATTTCTGGGACCAGCTCCAGCTACCTGCGGCCATGAATTGGAATAAGCGGTACTGATATAGGATGGATGGCTTGTGTATAGTACTGTGAAAACAAATCCTCTATGTGACATTACATTAAGTTGGATTTGAGCCACGTTTTATAAATAAACAGTCATCTACAAATTTGTTCACATTTCCATAAAAGAAAAGAAAACAATTCACAATGGTAATTTAAAATTTAAAAGCCAAATGAAGTAGCCTAAAAATAAATAAAAATGGTCTCAATTATAATTTAGTTGAATATGATATTCCTCTTGACTTGTGGTTGAAGAGAATAATTAAAAAAACAAACAAACAAGCAAACAAACAAAACTGTCCCTGACAATGTTAAGCACTTTGCTGTGGGTCCAAATACCTGCCAATATGTGCAGAAATCTGAGTTAAACACTTAGTTACAGTGAAAGGATTCTTCAACAAAACATTCCCACTATGTTTTTTTTTATATATTCTTGCTGAACCACTATTCAAAAGCAATGTCAGGATTTATATATATATATATATATATCTATACACAATGCACACTCACTCCTATGGGCAATTTAGAGTCTCCAATCAGCATATCCCCAAGGTGCATGTCTTTGGACTGTGCGAGGAAGCCGGAGTACCCAGAGAGAACCCACTACTATCATTATAGACAACCACCCATCAATCACACCAGGTTTTTTTAGCAAAGATTTGTGTGGGGTTGGATTCTGATCAGATGAAACTTAGCAGGAGAGGTGCAGCATACTTGGCCCACAAATATGCACGTACAGTGCATGTTCACATTTGCACCTGCTGCCAGTTGTGAATCACAACTCAATCAAACATCCGTGTTTGAAAACCCACGCAGGCACTTGTAAACCTGCAGTCTTCATGCAGCATGCCAGCACGTTCTGACTTGGCCATCTCACAGCTCTCCCCAAACAAGCAGCACAAACATTTGCAAAGACAAAATAAATCTACCAAAATTCACAAGTGGAATCTATGAAGAATGAATATATTTATTCCACTTAAAAATATCTTAAATGTTCTGGACTCAGCTTCTTAAATATAAGGATTTACTGCATTTCTCTACTTGTATAATTTAATGTGGCATTAAGGAAACTTACACTTACAAAAACAAGTGTTTTTGTAAATGCAGTGATTAGAAAAGCAGCCTCATTATCCCTTAGGAGGAATAGATTTGTTTATGTTGCAGTTTCTAATGTAACAATCATCTCTCAGCTCACATGGTTGCATTTCCAGTTGAACACATCACAAATGAGGTTACACTGTAACTGAGTGAAATTTTAAATACGTCCATGTGGATTCAGGCCATTATTTCCAGCCACATTTTTCACAATGAGGCTGTTTACACAGAGTAGCTACACATATGTGCTCCGTGTGTCATGTTAGCATGTGCAGCTTTCTGTAAGTTGATGAAGTCTGTGTGGGAAGCTGAGAGAAATGTGGTGGGGATTCTCCTGCTTGCTGCAATATATTATTATACAAAGAGTGGGCTGGATGATTAGAATGATTTAGGCTGGGTGTAATGTGTGTGGCCTCCAGCAGGCACACTCTTGTTGTGCTTTAACTCATTTCATCTCTTACACCGCAGATTTCTGTGGAAAGACGGAAACACTTTGATGAATTGTTCTGTCCAACAGAAGTTGAGCTGCAGTACTTATGCTTGATAGGTCTTGATTTAAATGTAGTGTTAACTTTGGTCTCCATCGTGGGCTAATGAAGTATTCATTCACAAACTGACACAGATCTATGAATAAGTAATATTAAGGTCATAACTCTTTTGTTGGCCAAACAGAGTGAGGCTTTCTGTGTGTATATGTGATCCGAGCAGGAAAGGCAGCTGTTACGATGAACTTACTGACAATTTTTTGTGTCACAAATGTGTGCGCTAATGGTTCTTTCAACAACAGACCAGCTGTGGACTCATAATTACTGCATCACAGACAAAGAAAGGATGCCTTTGTTACTGAAATACTTGTCAGAGATTTCTCATGGGAAGAGCATTGGAGAGAAAAGGCAGAGGGAAACAACGGAAATCGAGTTTTAAAAGGCCTTTTTAAGGTTGCTTCATTAGGAAAGCTGGGAAGCATTTGGTAGCAAACATATAAAGAGCTATACCCTTTTCAGTCAGGGATTTGAGCTCAATAGACACCGACAGTGATAAAACGTTTATCTGTGTTTTAGCAGAACCGCGCACCGGATTAGCGCTTGCTCAGAAGTTGAATAAGGCAGTTTTGTTGTTTTGTTTAGGAAAAACATGCAGCATTCAACATTTTGTTGAATAAGTTGAGACACCTGGGTCTAACTAAAAGAGTTTCCTGTGAATCATTCTGCAATCCTGCATTTAATGAAGTTATTATAGCGACACTTTTGTTTATGCACACTTTTGATTGCATATGGAAGATGCGATATGTCTTGAGCCACAGGCTTGAGTTGTGTACCGAGTTATCAAAATCAAATTAGAGGCAGCAATAAACACTTTGCTGCATGACCTGATTTGCTGCCAGCCTCCGTTTGCCCACCATATTGTTGCCTTTTGTGAGAGCACTGGCCTGTCTGGGATATCACTGTTTAGGGTAGCTGAAGCTTTCCATTTTTTTCTCAACTCTTTGACCAGTTCTACATTCCAGCCCTGCTCTGACACCTTTTTTTATTTTCTATTTTTCCTGCTTCTGTGCATCCTCTTTCAGCCAGAGAGCCGGAAGCAACACTCCATGTTTTTCAAGTGAAGCAGCTGACCTCTCTGTAAGGGGTCTTTTATTTCAGTCTTTGCTGCAGGATGCTTAGAGTAAAGAATGCATATGTGGCTACTCATTGGGGTACACTGGCTGTCCCTTGAGCCCCAAACTATATGTACACCTTTCCTTGCATGATTTTCTAGTTGGCCTAAGTTGGTCTGCTTTGGCTAGACTGTGCCAGAATATTCTGCAGAGTCATGTGTTTTCAAAGCAGCCTTGAGTTTCCTTTAGATTGTGTGTAAAGAAATGTTTTGATTATATTAAACATAATTGTAAGTTCTTTTGTAGCTTTTTATTTTTTGTTCATGATTCCCCACTATGTGTCTCTTCAAGTTTAAATAGTACGTGGCAGTTCTTAACCCAATTTGAGTCATTTCATCTATCTCAGTTTATTTTGCTTGATGCATGCCCAAAATGTGACTTTTCTGAAACAGATAAAAACATGTCTACGACCATTAGAAGTGTCTAATGGTCGTAATAAATTGTTGTTTAATACACGAGAAGCTACTCACTGTGTCAGATGAATAACTTACTACCAACCAACAAAATCATTAATGCAGTATTTAGCCAATAGGAGGCTGTGTGTGTTTGAATTTTTTGCATATTCAGCTCTTTTTGCTCAGCAGCTCTGTTTAAATATTAGCAAACAGAAACATTAACTGAGAGCTTAAAAGTGTTTCCTGTTGGGTAAGGGTTTCTTATAATCTGCTCACCTCTTTCTGTGCAGGTCATCACGGTGCATAATTCTATTTTACTCAATGTTGTTGTGGAAAAACACTTGCACTGACCCCGCTGCTCGATTGCTCACAGGTATTCAAGGCATGGCTCAGTGTGGCTAACCACACCACAATGGAAAAACCTCTAAGACTCTTTTTTCCCTTAAACCAGCTTCCATAAACTCTACTCAAAGCCACAGAGGAAATATTAATTTCTTGCTGTGTGTATCTGGGCAGACTTTGAAAATCAATCTAACTTGGGTCAAATGGCTACTGTAAATATTTTGCATGGAGATTATTAGTCTGTGCTGGAAATACTCATAACGTCTTGCACACAATTTGTCAAAATAGTATTGAATTAAGAGAGTGACACAATCATTGCCTGTTGATCTATATTCCAGGATTCACCTATGGTTAAGAGCTGTGGTGGAAAGGTGCCAGGGTTTATTCTGAGGAATAGAATGAAGATGATGAAATTGGAGTCATGCTTCTTCATAAAAATAGGAACTAGTTGAGCTCATCTGGGCATCTGGTCAGGATGTTTTCTGGATGCCTCTAGGTATTTTGGACACTGAGAAGAGCCCAAGGGGCAAACCCAGGCTTGCTATGGAGATATTTATATTTTTTGTTTGACATGATAACCTCTCTGTGTCCACATAGGGATTTAGGGAGGTGATTGGAAAAAGGGAATCCATATTTTCCAATTTCCCTTTGATGTAATCACCCCCCAAAAAATTTTAAATGCTATAAAAAGTGAATAATTTATCCTGACCCAACAAGTGTCAGCATCACAATGACCTGGCAATATGTCCAGGGTGTATCCTGTCACCTGGTTGCTGCTACTAGGCTCCAGTCCTCCTGGAATAAACAGGTGAAAAAATGGATTGATGCCTGGCTGGCTGGCTGGATGGATGGATAGATGGATAGTTTGAGGCTTTGGCCTAATCTTAAGCTTTTCAGCAACCTATAATAACATGCCGTCCTTGGCTGCATCCCTGACACCAGTTAGTTTCTGTTGCATTCCTCGTCATAGTCGCACTGTTTTGTGAGCTGAGTGACAGCAGCCGCCAATTTTAGACTGAATGTTTTGCACTGGAGACAGTATCCAGCTGCATTCTGGCTCTGCTTAAGTATAAGAGTTGGACTTTAAAAGTAATGGCGCATGCCGAGCAACCAGTGATGGATGGATCCTCCAATGAAGTTATGTTATGTATTCCTGATGAGAGTGTTGGCTCACTGGCAAGGATTTATGTGGCTGTGGATGAGCAACCACTCGAGAAGATGTTGTCTGTATGAAGAAGCGGTCCAAGGCTGTTTGTCATTGTGATTGATGATCTTGCTGTGATTAAACTACCACACTGACAGACATTCATCTGCTTTATCAAGTGACTTGCATGCATGTTTTTTTCTCTTATGTCACTGCATCCAGTATGTCTGTGGGTGGCAACATGTATGCTTCATTCACCTTCTGCGTGCTTGTTTTCAGAGAATAAAAACGTCCCATTTTTGTGTGATTTGTGAATTAAAAATGACACAGGGTGTATTTTCATGCCGTTTGAAGCAATAAATGCAACATATAATGTAAGAAAACAACATGAAAGTAACTCATCTTATGTGTACTCTATAAAGCATGTTACTTTTCATGTGTGCAACTTGTCATTTAAGGGGAAATGTGTTTTATCTTGCTGCTAGGCTTACATTTGAGGTGTCTACCACCACCAAAATTAAAGGGTAATTGCCTTTAATAATGATGCTTGGATTTGATTTCCTCCACCTTATGTACTTAGTGGTGGCTCATAAATAAAAATTAGTGATTGAACTGTGCTTCGTTTTGTTAATGACTTGATTTATAGGGCTGATTGTCATGGAATAATATATGTCAGAAGTGAAATCTCATGACTTGGACTCATGTCAGAGTAATAAAATTATTTACTTTAGACTTGAAGCCAGACTTGTTCAACAAGTCAACTTATTTTAACTTGTACTATTTAACTTTTAAACAGTTGAAAGGCTAAAGATGAATAAACATACAAGAACGTTTCAGTGTAAGACAAATATGTTTTATTACATCTCTTCAGTTGTCTCCTGGGTTGCCATCCAGTCATGGAGCAAGACATAATTGTTCTAAAAAAGCATTTCTCTCTGTTAATTTTAGTAAAAAGCACACCATAACTTCATTAGCATATGAAACTCCAAGAGTTCTTTACAGGAATTTGCATCCTGTTGCCACCTCACCATCATTTCATTACCCAATCAGTTTGTGGATGTCACAATATCTTAGTAAAGTGACGAGTGAGTTTAGGAAACACATTTCCACGATGAGATTGTTTCAGTCATACGTTTCTGACTCGTTCAGTTCTATTTTTATTTCATTTGCATTTCCAAATTGTTGCATTTTACTGTCAGTGTGTTTTGTGTGGAGCTGTACAGTGGTGTGGTGGTTAGTATCGCATCCTCACAGCAAGAAGGCTGCTGGAACTTTCAAACAATGGGCTTTCTGTGTGGGGTTTATATGTTCTCCTGGTGTATAAGTGGATTCTTTCGGGGTACTCCTGCGTCCCCCGACTGTCCATGCATGTTAGGTTAATTGAACCTCTAAAATTCTCCCTAGAAGTTAGCATGAATTGCTCTTTGTTAGCTCATCAATGGACTTGCAGTCTACCCAGGGTGTACCCTGCCTCTTGCCTGCTAATTGCTGGGATATACTCCAGCTTCCCTGCAACCCTGAATTGGACTAAGTGGTATAAAAAATGTATAGCTGTATTTTCTGTGTATTATCGCTTTACTACCGTGAAAGAGGCAAAGACTGTGAAGCTAAATGAGTATCTAACATGGTGTTAAAGTGAAACTAGACGTGAACATTTAATTATTGTGTTTTTATGTGAAAACGTACTGTATATATTACTCTACCACTCGATCATGGATGCTTTCATGTGGCACATGGAGTCCCTTTGGGTAGCAGGGAGAAATGCTGTTAGCAGTTGTGTTTGTGTGTGCTTCTCAGTACCTATCACCCAGATGTCACTGTAATGGGGCCTCACTGCAGACCCATGGGGAGCCTAAACAATAAAGCCCCAGAAAAATGTCTTCATTTTTTAGTTTTCTAGTTACCTCTGGCTCTTCCTTTAAATAAGCGGCCATTTTGTAGCCTAGCCATTACATGCTTTCTTTGCGTTTTTTTCTGACCTACAAACGACTGAGATTGTACTTGGTAATTTCACCCAATAGACTACTTTTCTGGTTCTCTGTTGACCAGCGCAATTTTTACTCTTACTATCTCACTTGACCCGTGGTTATTAGAAACACCAACAGCAGCAGCCCTGGGGCTTATTCAGACCAAACAGGAGGCGGTGTCTTAACATGCACGTGCCACTTGGCTGCACATGTTGCTGAGGTCAGAGGTCAACATCCAGTTCCGTTTACCAGACAGCTCTGAAATGCCCTGCTGAGGTGTCAGGCACACCTGCAGAGTTGTTTACATTTTTAAGGTTATCAAAAAGTGAGGACAGACATTCTGGCCTGGAAAAGGTCACAAGGAATTTGTACAAATGTTATTTTCATCGCTGTAGCTATCAGTTTGTGGGATTATCCCTGCCAAGTTAATTTGAAGCCAGAGCTTTATATCTGTGCAGACAGCTGCTACCAATATGAACCGTTGGTGTAGCGGAGAAATTGTTACGCTTTGCAAGATGGATTATCTGTTGTAGCACATCTCGCACCCTGCCTCTATTTATTAGAAGGTGGCAAAGCAGGTAGAATTTTCTCTTTTGTGCTATAATCTACTGAAACAGAACAGGACAGATTTGTTCATATGATTTAATTGACACTCAAACTAGAGCACAAGCAATCTCTTGAGTTAGAGGTGGGACATTTAGATAACCCTAAAAAATGGAGAGACCCAGGTATAATTTCTTAATATTCAAAGAAACTTCCTTTATGCTTATTTGAAATTTGGAGTAATCTGAATGCTATCAATTAAGCTTGGAGAATTACTGTGGAGCAACATGTAATGTAGCAAGGAAAAGAAAAAGCCCAGCATCTTAGTAAACATCCACAGGCCAAGTTCATATTATAGATATGCCCTCGAGTAGCCTTCCTAAAACTTGTTTTGGATTAAACCTGCTCCCAAGGTAGGGAGTTGTAAGCCAATTCATATAACTTCTTGTCAGTGCTGGGCCAACACAAGTCATTGCACATTTCTCTAACTGGCAGCTGGCTCAGCACAATTAGAGATGACCACATGATGACCACTTTTCCTGTCCAGCACCATAGAAAGCAGAATGATTGTGATATGTCAATCAAATTTACTTTATCATTAAGAGCTTTATGAGTTTTAGGCCCCTTTTGATAATTTAACTGTTATTCTCTATTATTAAATTTGACTATGACTAAATTTACCTATTAATGCTTGACCTGACAAGAGGGATGTGGGGGAAAAGAAAGGCGAAAAGAAACAGAAGAGAAAACACAAGTGAAGAGAGAAAAATTTTTTCACACAGAAATCAACAGCATTAGCTGTTTAAACAGAGAAAACAAGATAAAAAGCAGCTACATGTGTTGCACAACACAAAACATCCTGAAACGTCTTAAAAAAAAAACAATTATCAGGAGAAGGTATAAAAAGATGAACAAGAAGGGAAAAAAATCATTAATCACAAAACCAAAACATTATCCACACAAAGAAGAAAGTATGAACAAACCTTTAGTTGATGGTTAAACCCACAGGACGACACAATAACATTCAGCGTGCAAGTTAGTTTATATGAGCATCAGGAACAAACAGTGTTCAGTGCGTGAGTGTGACCAGGCCCCTGCAAAGATCAGATGCCGGCCGCGGGACCCAGAAGACCAGCTGTCATCCAAATGCAGCCAGCCCACCACAAAGGCGACCACGTATCCGCCCAGAAAAAAACATTTCACAAACAAAATGTTTCATTTCCTAAAAGAACTGAAGAGAAGTCTGAAAAGTTTGCATTCATTTCTGTTCCCTCTGAGCTTGGTCATTTAAATGTCATCAACATACCAGCAAGCTCATGGTGACAGTACTAATGGTTCAACTTAGCAGGTATTAGAGGGGCTTTTTTCTTATTTCAATCAGGCAAAGTCCCCATGTAATTATTCTTGAGATAAATAAAAGTCCATGAATCCACTGGATATGATTTCTGGTCAAGTTTCTGGTCTGGTCAAGTGGTGGATAGCTACATTTAGCCACTCTTAATGATACTTATAATTAGCTTCTTTATTTTTCTGTTTATTTTTGTA
>JBAMHV010000023.1:7051106-7063801 GCA_037177535.1 Pseudomugil gertrudae
TTTGTAATTTCTTTATTGTAATTTCTTTCTGTTTCAATGTAAAGCGCTTTGAGCTGTCCTGTACATGAAAGGCGCTAGATAAATAAACTTGCCTTGCCTTTCATGGCTTCTGTAAGGCTATGAATTTTTCCTTTTTTTTATTGCTGGTAATGTAAAAGTAAAACAAAAAAAGCATGATTTCATAGACATGATAGCTTATGTTTTGAAGATTTTATTTAAGCTGCATCTGCATCTGAAGCTTATCTGCATCTGCATATTATTACATGCCATCCTAGAGTTTACATTAGTGCAACATGGTGACACTTTTCCTGCTACAAAAAACTGTTGGGGATTTTCTGCTCTTATTACTATATAGTTCTGAGTTCCCCACTAACCCCCCAGAAGGGCATGTTCGTTGATCTCGACTGTAAGAAACATTAAAGTCCCCCTACACAGTGACACGCTGAAGTATCTGACTCACGTTCATAAGTTTCCACCGCCTCGGTTTAACATCGGGGTCCCCGCTGGTTTCGCCCATCACCTCCCAGGATCCCGCAGACAGAGAGTCCGACAAGACGTAACATTTTATGGTTTTATTGAGGTGTCCATAACAAGCAGAGTACAGACCTCCACGCACAGCCAGAGAATGATTTTTCCCTGCTGTTCAGACCTCGCCTTAAATACCAGACATGACCCATTGTTCCTGCTGGGAATTCCTGTCAATCCTTCATCCACTGAATGGCATTGAAAAAGTTTAGGATAGTAAGCCAAGAGTAATCTATCAACCAAAACTCAGTTTAGATTTAATAAAAGCATTTTCAATTGCTATTAAAGCCTTTGGTTGGGGGCAGACAGTCAGAGCTCTTTATGTTCAATTTCTGGGCTTGCACTCTAACAACTGTTCAACTGACTGTTTAGCAAAATATGTGATATATTTAGTTACATACAGCTGTGATAAACAGTGAGTTTAGTTGTGGTTGACCAAGCTAAGGCTTTGAGTCATTGCAGAGTACAAAACACTGTTTACAGATGTACTCCCCTGCTGCCTTAACCGTCAATAGATGACAAATTCTGAGTGGATAAAATCTTCCACGATTGTAAAAATGGTTTACAGTTAAACATAGTCTTGAACTGCTACCCACAACATCTGGCTGCTTTTGTATACAAGTGTTTGTACTCCAAATATCTGGTTTTGAGCTAAATTGGGGAAGAATAATTTACAATGCTGTGGGGATTCAGAGGCATTCCGCTGTAAACATTCCCACTGGATCAATTATCAACACCTTTTGCTGTGGTCTGCCTGCTTCGTATCAAAAAGGAAACAAAATAGTAGACTGAATTAAGTCCACGTAAGGATCCTGTCTATCAGAAAAAGAAAATAAAGAGGTGAACATGAGCTCAAAGCAAAAAGAAAAGGTGCTCATCTGAAGTTTAGATCTGGTAAAAATGTGGAGCAACTTCAAGTTGTGTCCTTATTGTGTCACTCCAGGTATGTTTTCAAGATTATGCCTACACTGCCTGACTGAATTTCATTAAACTAAACAACAAGCAAGAACTTGAGCTCAGGGAGTATCTATTAAAAGTCTAAAACAGATCTATATTATGTTCTTTAACCTTTTGAGGCAGGACATAGATCTTTGTTTGTTTCCGTGACCTGTTTTAGTCTCTTTTCTTATTTTTTCTGTTTGTCAGTAAAAACATGAGTTATTTAATCCCACATTTTGCTCAGTGGAATTGTTGCAGGCATGACTGGACATTTAAAACACCAGAAATAAAAATGAAATCTTCTACTTCTAAGTTCTTTATGCCGCAAGTAATGTTTTAATGATGTCACAACCACAGAATTTAGCACAGAGTTGTCTCAAACAGGCATATCTGGAAAAGTATGCATGCAATTTATTATGTTTCATCAATTTTGAGTGAGAGAAACTTTGAGTTTGATATATAATATGTATATGTGTAAAAGTTGTCATTCAAAAACATAAAATACAATACTTACTTCTTTCTATCACATTTTAATGCCAATATTGAATAATAATATTGGTATGCCAATAATATTGGACATCTCTATTAATTACCATTAATTTCTATCAGATTTTAAAAACTTTTTAATGTCTTTTTTTATTAACTCACATCTGAAAATCTTTGAGAGAAGATGATTACATTTTCACAAAAATGAATGAATCATGAATGAATCTATGTCAAAGATTAAATTACCTGGCCACAGATGCAACACGCTCGGTAAAAAATATTAAAGAAAACAGTACTGAACTGTATTTAAAATCCCATTTAAACAAAACCCACAAAAAATAAAAGTCTCTAGAATTTCAATTCATGTGGGAATAAATTTTCTTAAGTTGCTTAATAAGTTACAGACACATCAAATCCAATTCATGCTGGTGAATTATTCATGGACACTGCTGTGCGGACACAGCACTGTTTTGCATATGCCCCTCAAAACTGATGCTACATCATTCATGCTAAAAAGATCTTGATTGCAAATTGTGTCGAAGCTCTTCAAGTAAAATCACACTAGTTCATGTGAAGTTTTACAAAAAGCAAACTCCCACCACTTTTCCTTCAGACATTTTTCAGTTTGTCATCAGTGTACTGATGGCACTGTGTGATACCTCCCACAACACACCCATTATAACAATCAATAATGTAAATAGCAGGCATTGTTTTTTCTGCACTTTTTAATGACACCATCATAAGCACTTATCTTGCTGTGGTGAAATTAAAACAATGAATAAAATATAAGATGGAGAAAAGTGCTGAACTGGGACTCCATCTGAGGTCCAAGCTGAGCAGCACTTATGAATCCAGGGCAAAGGCCATATTACTCACCATCCAGGGGGTGTGTTGATAATTTGACCCCACAGCTCTTCAGCAAGGTCGAGGGCAGGTCTTCTGGTCTCTTGGGGAGGGGTTATTCAGTTCTCCTGCATGACGTCCCAGAGATTAGATGTGATCCTTTAGCCAACTGTGTGTGTTTTGGATACAAGTGACTGATGAGTTTTCTCTGGGTATTATGACACATTATTTGCCTCTTAAGCACACAGTATACCCTCATCTGTTTTTTTTACACAGTTGTGTATTAAATGGGGCTGTCGACCCGTGGGGGGCTGGGGAGGGAGTCACACATTTGACTGGTCACACAGCTCATCTGACTGTTGAATAAGAAGTCTCTGTGGTACATCCTAGACCTGTATTCCAAAGCAATCCTATTTCCAGATGCTGTCTTGAATTCCCAGGTTAATGTATGGATTAATTTCATGCTTCAGTCGCTTGCTGTGGGTCTCACTTCATTTACGCTCACTGGCAATCCCTTTGTTCAACTGAATTAAATTATTTAGATAAAATTTAATGTTAAAAGCTCACAAATATTTGATCACATTAATTGTGGGCATTTGTTTTGATGATCAAGACTGATTTTTAACTAATAAGTTCATATTAATCTTTAATTTGAAGCACATTTTTCAAATACAAAATGCAACACAAAGTGCCTCACATAGCCAACAAAACCAGCTTCACTCATCCATATCCCCCAGACCACAACCCTATGAGCCACACATATAAAAACACATGTACACGAACACACACACACACACACACACACACACACACACACCCACACACACACACAAACTGAATGGTGTTCTCTCAAAGCAGTGAAACACTAAAAAAAAGCCCTGAAACACTGCAAGTAAAGTAAAATAAAATAAAGTACACTATAAAATTAAATGTGAAAAAACAAATAAACCAAACATTTAGTTACAAAAAATAGCATTAATAGTGGAAATGTTTTTTGTATGCTTACAAGCATTTATATGCTTTGCTTTTATTCTCTTCATTTTCAGTCACTAAATGTAGAAATCCTAGTAAACCTCATTAGTTTCAGGGATATCAGGGAATCACACTGTACTCCTAATATTAATTTTAGCAGCAATTGGCTGCTTGTATTAAAAAAAAGTACAATATAGTCTGTTTGCATCTAATGTGCAGCATTAAATCTGATTGGAACAGCAGATTATTACACATGCTCCACCTCCATAGTATTTGAGATAAAACAGCTGCTAAGGACTGTGACCACAAGAGTTGCAAAATCATCTTCATCAGATGAGGTGAGTTAAAACATGATCAGTTTGGCAAACATAAATTAATTATCTTATTAACTGTAAATATTTCAGAGACATTTTTTGTAATTCATCAGTTTGTTCATTTTGGATGATTGTAGTAAAATAAATGATACATTGATAATACAGACTTATTGGCAGTTATTTATCATCATAGTTCTTCAATGAGTCATGAGCCAGCTCCAGTTCCACATGCCAGACTGAGTTTTATCCCAGTAGCAGTGGCCTCTTGCTGAACTTTAATTATTGTGAGCGGCCTTGTAGAAATGCCCCCCCACCAGCTTATTACACCCCCTTTGTTTCTCTCACTGGTCAGTTCTATCACATTCTTGCCATAACAGTGTATCGTTAGTGTATGCTAACCACTATCTGCTTCCTGTAACTGTAACCTATTACAGAGGTTATGTGGCAGTCCAGTAAGGATGACCAAAATGGTTTCTCAGAAGCCAACTCTGTCTGAAAGCTTATCATGTGTAAGATTTTCAGTCAGCTAATGGGTGTTTCTATTGAAAAGCCATTATGGGAGACAGCCTTAGCCTGGAGGCAGTATGGACATTCAGCTTACAGCCTGAACTGAGTCTTTAGCTGTCTGTTCTGTTTGTAATTCTTGCTTGTTTGCTTTGAAGCATCTGTAAGTGGTCCTACATGAGAAATGTTTTTTTTTTTTGTTATTGAGAGGATAGTCCTCAGAATAACATCAGTTGAAACTCTTTTCTGAGAACTGGTCTTAAGTACTTCAATACAGCTTCCCGCTAGAATGTCATTGTAAACGAACTCTTAAGCATATACTCTTGTCTTTTCCATGAGATTTTTTTATATTTCATATCCCTCTGTGCCTTGAACAATAAGCTTTTAGGCTTTTCTACTTACAGTATCTGCTTCTTTGCAGTTACCAATGCCCGCCTTTCTTTTTCCATCATTCCCATCTTTGATTTAACACATGATCATAAATTTGGCAGTCAGGGATTAACTTGTCTTTAAGCTTTTAACAATCTTGCGTTGACTTTTCATGCTGATATGGATCAGGTTTCCCAGAGCTTATCCACTTGCTCTCTACAAAACCTTTGCATTCCAGCCACATTGTAGACTTTAATCTGCTTGTTGCTCTGGCAGATAAGCTGCCATGCAATGTAAACAGCCTTGAATAATAAGTATTGATAAACTGGTGTAAATAAACAAATTGTATTCTAAGGTATTCACCGGCAAAGCATCTCTTCAAAGAAAATCAAAGCCGTAACTTGTGAAATTCCTTGAAAATTAGTATTAGTGTGTTATGCCCAATAGAAACAACAATTTATCTTTCAATGCAGCGAAAGAAGAAGACAGTACAGGTATGATTTGTGAGAGTAGCGAAGCATATTTAAAAGTTTTTGCAACAGCTTTGATTTCTATACTTTGCTTTCAATCAGCCGGGCCCATCAGCAGGCTGTGTAATTAATTTTCTCCTTAGAGAGCTGAGGACGTAAGACAGTGCTCTCCATTGCACAGACTGCTTATCCTGCCAGGTGTAAAGATAATTCTCTGGCTTCAGGAATGAATGATAAAAGGGACACGCTTTGTTCTTGTCATTTTTGAAATTCATTGAAAGCAAAACAATATTTATGTGTTTTAACTAAATTCTTCCTTCTTTCTGCTTCCTTTTGGTCCTGTTACCATTCTGTGCACATAATCAGTGTGAGACACGTATCTTCACAGCAGGAAAATGTCTAAAATTGGGTTCACTATAGCTCATAGCTTAATGGTTTAGATTTAGTGTTTTCCAAAAATTCTATGTGCACTGCAACCCTGAACATAACAAGCATCTTGAATTGGTCGCAACAAAAGTACATTAGAGAACAGCCGTTAGGTGGTGGTTTGTGAAATTGCTTGGTTTTTGCACTGGGAGGGTGAGTAGCTTGGAGGGGAGAAGATGACAGACTTTAAATGAATCTCCCTGATTGCGTGTTGCAACTTTCCCTGAATGGCAGGGCAGAAAGTATAGAAAGAAATAGAAAGGCCTTCATCTGATGAGTAATTAAGGCCTTGGCCAATTCCATTTGTGTCGCACAGGGAGGGGGTAATCAACACAGCATTCAGGTCATTACTAGTGATGCCATTTAAAATTAATCACAATCATTTATGACTCAGAGTTATCTGTGTGGTTAATGTGATTGATCTTTGAAGTCAGTTTATTGTCCTTTGATATACTGAGTAGAATATTTTGATGTCTTAAATAAAAGAATTTGAATGAATGTATATATCATATACATTAACAATGAGACAGTTTGTGATTAAATGTGTTCACAGACAAAATCATGTAAAAAGCAATTATACAGCATGTAATACAGGGTTTAAAACAATAAGTGTATTATGAGGTAGTTCTGTCTAATGTGCAGACGTTACAACAAGCATTGAAATTGGTCAAATCATCCCTTGGATTGAGGGGAAATGTGTTAAAATCAGCAGTATTTTATCAGCCATTCCTGCTCTTTTGTTTACACAAAATCAGTTAAAGGTTTTGACATATTTATCCACCAAATTTAACAGGAAAGTCTGTCCAAACTGTTGTCTGTTGGTGTGAACGAGTTGCCAAATATATCTACCTGCAAATGATGTTTAATTTATATTTAAACAAAAACTCAACATAAGGCTGCAGATCCACATATTGTTGGAGTTTTGCGGTGACTTAAGAATTTTTTGGGGGGGTTCAGCTGACTAAAAACTGTTTCATTGAGTTTTACAATCAATGATTTTACCTTCCTTATTGCTAATCAACAACCTATGTGTATGTTTTCGCCTCTTATTCAAACTAAAGGCTCATATCTATAGGAAATCTTCAACGTTTATCTCAGCAGTTTCCATTCGATAAAGCTCTGTTTGCTTATGAAAGGTCCTGCTATATGCATGCATACAATGATTTTATCACACCTCTTATATCGTACAGCAGTTCAGGGTGATGCAAGTGAGTCAGCAGGGACGCCTCTTATGCAATTACAAACAAGTGTTGGCAGTATTTTATATTCTAATATAAAAAATACTAAGAAAGCTGAAAGCTTTGGTTTTAGTCATCCTGGCTCTGTGCAGAATGAATCCTCAGTAATTCATACATGCATTTCCTGTACTACTTAGTTCAATCCATGGTTGGGGGAACTGGAATCTATCACAGCAATTTGCAGGTGAAAAGTCAAAACAACCTAAAGTCAGCCCAGTAATACTGCTCTTAAACATCAGCCCAATCATTCATATATAAGCACTGTATATCACCTTTTCAGGTACTAAATTATGGTTCATCCAAAGAATGAATAAGCAGGTGAACCCAGAAGCAGGTGGTATTCGAGGCTTAAAGGTATATTGAGATATAGAAAGAAATGTGAAAATGTCTTTCTTTAGTATAGAAAATGTTCAAATGTACACTTTTCATATAATAAATCAAGAGGTTTGTCAGCTGGAAAAGGTACATCACGCAACTATGTGTTCTCTTTGCCCACTTTCCTCTGGACAAATTTCTGTTGAAGTTAAGCTATTTCATCAGGTTTGATGGACAGGAGCAGCGTATTTGCTTTATGAATAGAGCCGATCTGTCAAGCTGCCAGTCGCCCGCTGCTACAGTTAGCAGACTGATTGATTTAGATGTGACTTCCCTTGAGGATGACATTCTCTCATCAATGACACAGTTTCTTTTTTTCCTCTTACCATCCTCCATCCATCCTTTCTAGTCTATTTTTACTTGCCTCTTTCCCTGTCTTTCCATTTTTCAGCCTCATGTCCACTGTTAAACAGCTTTAAGTCAACACCACTGACTCAGGCATTTTTGAAGGATGCCGACAGTCGATAAGTGCTAAAGGCACGCCGATTACAATGGGGTGTGACTGCTCATCAATAGCAGACAGTATTATATTAAAAATACCATCCTATCTTTAGGGCTTCAATTAGATTGTATAGTTTCCATCTTTATGATGGTATGGCTGGGCTTCAGTCATTCCAAAAGTTGGTGGAACAAAGAAAACATTTAAATTTTATATTTTATCTGATACAAGTCACATGATTTTAATAAATACAGTAGCTCTGTTTAATTGCTCTAAGCTAAAATTGCAGTTTTATCTGGAAACTACAAGGATTTTATTTGATTTTTTTATAAAATCAAACTGCTGTGAGACCAAAATCCTCTGAGCTGGAAGTCAGCCTATTCAGAACACAAACTGTTATGTCTGCACCTGTCTCCTAGAATGACTGTTGCTGTGGGTTGAAGCCGAAACCCAGCAGGGGGTAAATCACACTGCTTGAACAGGAAGGCAGGAAACCTCCAGCCTTGTTCTCATCTGCAGCAGGCTCTACAAATACAGAGTTGTGTTAAAGGTGTGGGCGATGGATGGCTGGTAGGGGGACAGATAACACGGCAGCTGCGAGAAAAGCATGATCATTCACTTTTAAAGTGCCCATTTTTTATATTGGATATTTAAGCAGGAGCAAGTTGCAGGCATGTGTGTCAAACAGCTTTGTTTTAGGATTTTTAATCTTTGCAATGTGTCCTAGACCCTTGGTTCAGTTGGCTTTTGTTACTGATCCTTTATTATATTCACATTCATGCTGGCACAGCTTCAGACACAAAGAAAGCTTCAAGAATAAAACTGTCGCTTGCTACTGATGGAGCGTTATCATTAAAGATCCCAATTCTTTGATCCTTTCAGACATTCGCCCTCCTTTTTATCTGTTGGTGGCTATTCATTCTAGAGGGGAATACTAGTTTCTTATAATAAAATCCCTCCTGCTGGTCAGGCCAAGTATTTCTGATATTGGTATTCCTCCCCAGGACATTCAGACATGCAGCTTTGCTGCTTTCAGTCTGAATGCAACCCCCATTCTTATCTCTCCCTGCGTATTGTGATAATACTCAAAGGAAATGGGTACAGAAACCTGCATCACATACATTTTAGTGATCCTTTTCATGAAAAAGAAACAATGTCACACTGGAACTTAAAGTGACGATATTAGGCATTGTTCCCTTTTCCCATCACTTTCTTTTTTTAAAATATTTTTTAGCCTTTCAGTAATTTTTCACATAAGTTTAAGTGGAAGGTGTAGGTTGGAAAGAAAACGACATTTCAGAGAGTGATTGATGTTTCTACCTAAAAAGTTGCAGCTTTCGGCCACATAAAATTACTGTCATTCTTCTATTTAACTTTCTTTCTCTTTTTATTCAACAGGTGTCAGCAGAAGAGGTGGGTCGATCTCCACAACCCATCATGGGTATAAACTATTGGACATCCTCTATCCCAAAATGCAGTGTCCAGATTGTTCTGGCTTCATAACACCTTCTTGTGTCTGAACTGTGATACTTTAAGCTCACAGGCTGCAGACAGCATGACACAAATGGACTACAAGTACAGCCTGCTGGGCTCCACTGTGGACGACTATCGCAAGAGGCCACTACTCTTGCAGGTGGACAACACGCCTATGAACTTGTTTGCTGTTCTGGAGGTAAAACGGGAGCTGCCGAAGCACTGGAACACCCTGGGCTGTTTCCGAAAGATGCGTCTATGTGGCTTCCTGTTCAGTGTGGCTGTTATGTTCTTCATCATGGCTTCATACATTTTGACAGGGGAGAGAAAAGGCCTCCTCCTTACCCCATCACCTTACCACTTCAGCAGCCTGGTCAGCCCGGGACCTTTAACCTTTAACCTCTCCTCAGTGAAGGACTATGCTCATATCAAAGTGGTAGTGAAGTCCATTGCATCAAAAGTGGAGTTTAGAAGCAGTCACCATCTTCCAGATCTCAAAGCACTGATTAAGAGTGAGCCACATGTGAGTAATACAAAACAATATCAATTAAATGTTTTCTATCAATCAAAGATCTAAAAGCTTGGCAACAAATTATTTATATCAGTATTTGTGGCTTCATGCCATATACGCAGGGTTGGATTTATGTCTGTAGTAATTTTTAAAAAGACAAAATGAAATAAAATCCCTCCTGAAACTGCACAAATCTTATTTCTCTACAAGCACCACAAGCTTTCAGGACACAGTTATTGAATCTCTCTCATTGTCCATCTCGCCTCAAAGTCTGGTTCAATTAATTGTTACCTTTAGTTATAATGGCTTGTGGCTATTCTCAGCAAAGCTAATTTCTTATTGAAGAAGTTCATTAATAAAAGAGTGTGGCTGCAGGACAATCAATACAGCATGGGTGTGAGGACCTGGTGTTAATGGTCTTTAATGTTGCTGTGTCTCACATGTTAGGGAACTAATTACAATAACTTGTTCAATTTGAGCATTTGATCAATTAAGAAGATTGGTAGATTCTACTTATATCTCTGTACATGAAGTTAAGGTTGTGTTTTTTTAAACTTTTTGTTTGCTTATTTTACACAGACTCAAAATTTGAAATTTCTTTATTCAAACGGTTCAATCAGCCTCAATCTCTAGAATCACATCCAGTCTTTCTTTATGCCTACATAAAGATAAAAATATTTAATGATTTCCCATATTTAATATGGAAAATTCAGAAAATCTTCTCCGTAGACTAAACACATATTAAGAAGTACAAAAAAATATCTGCTTTCTTTAAAACGTTTGCCAAAAGGGGTCAGATTTTTGCAAGAGATCAGATTTTGGCACTGCATTAGGAATTCTCAGACAAAGGAGTGATCCAGTTACTCTTAATAAACCCCCTTTTGTTTTCCTTTCTTCTTTCTTTATTTCTTCATATTTCCACTTGATAACTTAAACAAAGAATATAAAACACACAGAAATGATTAGAAAACAGAGTTAATGGAAGGACGTTCTTCCCTGTAGATTAGGGTTCTTCAATCCTGGTCCTCATGGTCCGATATCCCGCAGGTATTCCATGCTTCCCTGCAGCAACACACCTGATTCAGATGAATGTGTCATTAATAGACCTGTGCAGAACTTGCCAGCAAGCAGTGGAGATTACCTAAATTTGAAACAAGTGTGTTTCAGTTGGGAATCTTTCAGTTTCTGCAGGACACTGGACCCTGAGGGCCTGATTTGGAGAGCATTGCTATTGATAAAAGCTGAAATGTTACAGTCTGGGCCCCGTGATGAACTGGTGACCTGTCTAGGGTCTCTGCCTCTCTCCTCAGTAGCAGCTGGGTCAGAGTGCAGCTTTGGCTAAATAAAGGACTTACAATAGCCACATTTTCCTTCTTTGGTTCTTCTTCAGTAGAGCTATCTTGTTACCAATGATTTTATGCTGTTATGGGATATTATGGACACTCACAACTCGATGTTACCGGTATTTGCCACTATTAATAAGGGCATTGCTCTTTGGTGGGTGGGGTAAAACTTATTAATCGTAATTGCTTGTTTAAATCTTGGCTAACATTTTTTTCTCCTGTAATTATTTGACTTTCCCACGACCCCGTTCAGGGAGAAAGCGGCAGAAAATGGATGGAATTATTTGACTTTTAATCTTCCAGGATAACTTTCTTTTAAAAACTTTGCTTTACCCTGCTCATGTGTATGATTTAAAACGTGGAATGTAAAACCACTGCACATCTGACATGCGGGGAAACATTTCAGGGTAAAAAATCTCTCAGAATAAAGGAAGATAGATAACACCCTAAGACAGAATGTTGCTGCTGCTGATGACTTTTTTTGGACTACAACCCTCAGATAGTCAATGAAGACAAATAAATATCTATTTTTCTAAACTATTCCTCTAAAGTTTTCAAAACATTAATGAAAAAATATAGATCTATATGCTCCCTCAGCCCATGGCACTGAATTGGATTAAGCGGTGTAGAAAATGTTTGAATGAAAGTCCCTTATTACTGTGTCTACAGTCTGAATACTCCAAGCCTTCCCTTGTACAGACTACACGTGTCTTCTGCATAAAATCCATGCATGCAAAACTGTATTTATCTTATTTCACAAACCTATTACTTTAATGTGCATTGGAAGCAACTCAAATTCTTTCATTGTGCGGCCTTATTAGTGACAATTGGGTGCATCCAAAAAGCTTTTTCTGAAATGTCTTTGAAAGTAATTAGACTGAAGAGGTTGACACAGCTTGTTTTCTCTGCCATTACAGATGTTTTCTGCTATTCCTCACACATTCCTTCCCAACATCAAGAATCCATGCTGGTACGAGGAATACACTGGGAACATCTCCTCGGACCCATACAGGACAAATTTGTATGGACGCTATTCGCGGCGCTTCCGGACAGTTTTTCAACACTTAAGGACAACCTTCCACAAACATTTGTTTCATCGCAACAACAAAGTCTACCGCATGCGGTGCCTGCCTTATTTTTACATCATGGGCCAACCTAAGTGTGGCACAACAGACTTGTATGACAGACTGAGGCTCCACCCAGATGTCAAGTTCACCACTTTCAAAGAACCACACTGGTGGACCCGCAAGAGGTTTGGTGAGTAAAGAACACTTCAGCTTCCTGTGGCAGGGACATCAAGCTGTATTTATCACCTTGACGCAAACATATTTCAGGTGTTTGAGGAGCACATTCAGTGACTGCTTCTTAATTGGATGTGTCTCCCACTCTTCTGTACGGTGGCTGGGAAGTGCAAAACAAATTAAAATGTAAAAAACAAATTTAAAAATTTGTAAACAAAATTACATTT
>JBAMHV010000023.1:7077676-7088733 GCA_037177535.1 Pseudomugil gertrudae
GTTCATTCACTCCACCTGTGTGTGTCTTGTCTGTGTGTGTATTTATTCCCCGGGTTTCTGTTCATGGTTATGGTTCAATGTTGGTATATAGAGTGGTTTAAGTTAGTTTATGGGTAATGTAATGGTTCTCTGGATTTCGTATTACGCTGGAAATAAACCTCATCTCCTCACTTCATCTGCCGTCTTCATCCTGCTTGGTTCAATCATCTTCCTCCATTATCCCACCATAACATCAACTCATGGACTGGGAAGAGATCATACCAGTGACCTCCAGAAAAGTAAAGGCCATCTCTACTCACCATCACACTACCTTTAATATGCAAATTAAATTACTTTAGTATAATCTAAATATGCAAGATGAGCTGTAGAAAGATTATTTCCTGTATATGTAGCTTCTGCAGAATAAGTTGAGTATTCTGTGTATTTTGCTGCATGTGAGATGATTTTGAATTAATATGTTTTAAAAGCCTAATGGATGATGATGCTTTACCAGCAACACGAGTGCTTCATTGAATTGCTCCTTTTGAATATTCTGTGATAATCAAGGGGCAGGAAAATAAAACATATCATGCCACTGTTAAATCGTGCTGTGATAAGTTTCCAGTGGGGGAAATGTTGGCAGAACTGTGTTATGTTTGTTTTATAATGAAAGCTTGCTTCCACCTGTTTGGGACAAACTAAAAATATGCTAAATCCATTTTAACATTTAACTTTCAATTATGGTTTGACTTTGGAGTGCTAACAACCAGGAAAATTACCCAAACAAAAACAAATAAAAGACACTGCTTGCATTATTTTGTTACTTTTATTCCACCACAATGGATCAAGAGGAAGTGGACCAGCATCTGAACAGTCAGGTCAAAAGGTTTGAGAAGGAAGGGTATTAAAGAGAGAAAAAAGTTTGGTTTGGACCTTTTAACAGGATTTGGAGACCAAAAGAAGGTGAAAAGGCAGCTTTGTCATTTAGAGGCTGTCAGATCCATCTTCCCATGGAGTCCACTCACTTGAAAGAGAAGCCATCTAGACTTGTGTAGCAGGGCGATTGAGCCTGTTAATCTGTGCAGAAACGTAGGCGAGGCGTTTCTGACCACATTTGTGGGTTTTTTTTAACTGAACATTGAAGGAGGCTGAACGATTTTTTTCATCCAGGTCCATTTATCTTTGGTAACTTTTGAAGTGGAGCTTTACTTCAGATGGTTGACTTTGCTTTTTCATCACTTTTCTAAAGTTGATTATTGACTTTTTGACCTCTGACCATAACAGTCAGGAAGAAATTAATAAAACCTGCTACTCTGGATAATAATGATCTTTAACAGGTTACTAAAAGTTCTGTCTCTCAATTTTTATATGGCTTTCCCCCCCTGAAATAACCAGAAACAGAAAAATCTGGAGGACCATATTTAGCCAACATTTTTACACCTGTTGAATATTCTAAGTCTGCCAACTATTTGAGGACTGAAGACTATATAAGACAAATTAATGTCCACTGATGGTAGAAGAAGAACAGAATTTGATAAATTTGAAGGATAAAAAGCCACATCTACATATGATTACTTAGTAAAAAAAAATGCTGTTTTTTAATCATAAAAGAAAATTATATTAAACATAGTAGTCCTTCAAGTCCTATTCTGTTCTTTGTTCTAACATTTGTTGGAGGGACAGAGCTTAAAACATCTGTTTGTGATATAAAAAATTATGCTATGCTTTTTATCTGTTTTGGACACATGCTTTAGAAAAAGAAATGGTCCCTGGATAAATTTCCTATCACTGCCTTGTGTATTTCTACACAGTCCAAGCTCTGTTAAAATGCAGCAAAGTTAAAATGTCGTAGTTCTCGATTTTTTTCTGTTGTGATGGTTGTTTTTCCATTCATCTGTTGTTCCTTAACAGTGGAGAAAGTTGTGATACCAGATGTTTTCTGTTTTATTTCTGTCTTTGCAGGCCTCTTATGTCCCTGCAGTCATGCACTAAACAAAATGCAATGCATCCAGGGTTATTGCTTTGCATTAGCCCCCACCTCAGACTCCAGCCAAGCATTTCGAAACAGAGATAGAATTCTAATGTGGCTACATCTGAGGCTGGGCGGGCCATCTACTCCAAGCTGTAAACCTGCAAATGTCCTGTCACAGCATCCATATAGGAAATGGGTCTACTTTATACCTCCAGTAACCTTAGTTCAGCATCTTTATCAAATCCTTAATAGTGTGCTGCTGTTTAAAAGCTTTGTCTCCATTTTTTAAAAAATGTAATTGTAAACATGGTCTTTAATTACATGGTCTGTAATTTCCTGTAACAACATGGGTACAGTGAAAGCTTTTACAACAAGCAAACAGCTTGGTAACACACCAAGGCAAAATCATCCCTAAATTATTAACATATTGTGCTGTGCCCACATGCCAATTCCTTCCTCTATCACAATAATCTTGTCAAATTCAAAGCTGTTCGTAGATAAGAACATCTGGCGTGTTTGGTCCCATCCAGCTGGATTCCTTCCCAGTTGTGGTTGAATGTATGTTAAGAATTAGAAACACAGGTGTCCAGGAAGAGAGCATTTAAATGGAGGAAACTGAAGGTGGTGCTGCTCAAACAGGATGCAGGCCACCGTGTTGTAAAATAAAAATGTACCATAAATAAAGCTAAAAAAGTGCTTTTTCATCAGAGGTCACACAGGAGTGGATTTTTAGTCAAGTATATGGTAAACATTAATGCATTTTCCATAACTAAAAAGGCAAATCGGGTGCTGAAAGGTTCCCTTCCTTTTGAAAGATTGTGAGATTAGTGACACTTTTCATCTACATGTGTCAATGCAATGCAAGTACTGCTCATATTTAAAGGTTCCATATTGCATAATATTTTAGCAATTTCAAATGGATTTTGTCAAAGTTTATTACCCCAAATTTAGCCTTAGTCCTTAGTTTCAGCCATTCCAAAAGTGGTTTTACTAACTCTACTGAGAACGGGCTGTTCCTCTGTCTGAACCTTTGAATGTCCATTAAAGGTTTGTATACACATCCACTCCACACCCCTCTCAAAGTGAGGATGCTGCTCTGTGATTTTAGAGAACAGGCTCAGCTTGGAAAGGAGGCAGGTGAATGGCAGTGCCTACAACCAGTGGAAGAGGTCATGTGAAAACATGACCTCTGGTTGTTGTGAGAGAAACTGCATGTGAAGGTTAAAAATGGCTTCCCTGAACATGATTGATGCATTGTAAAAAGAATGTATTTTTATATTTATGAACATTGTTTTAACCTTACCCAGTAGATGTTACAGCTTAAAGCCAACTAAGAGATTACTATGTTTCTTTGTAGCCTTTTAATTTAAAGTGTTGTTGTGTTCCTGACAGAATGCACACTGGATTCAATCCCATGTCACACAAAGGCCTATGGTTGTATATGCTGTACACAGCAGCCCCTGAGGTGTGTGAGTATTTCCTGCAAATGTGTGAATGATGAATACACTGTAAATCCCTTTGAACAACTTAAATATGATTAAAAGTTGTTATATAAATGTGTGTTTGTGTAGGCAGGTTACAACAAATGCAATAGTTTCTGCTGGGATCAGACAATAAAATTGTCACTGGACAGGGTCAGTATTGCAAGGACAAAGCCATAAAAGCATGAAAAGTTGGAAGAGTTAAAAAACAGATGCGCTAAGAACATTTTCTCCCAATTGGCACATTTTTGTGCATGTTGTCATGCTTTTTCACATAACATTTGCTTAAAAGATACAGTAAAATGAACTTTGATAGATTTATGACCTAGAGTCAGTGCTCTTCTGTTGTAAAATACCTAAGTTAAGAGTGCCAGTGGCCACTGGAAGACAACAAAAAGAAAACAACACACACTGTTATCACATTTTGGGTAGAAAGTTTAGAACAATATTATTCATTCAGCAGATCTGAGTAGTGGCGGTGTCAATAAAGCAATGATCATGTGGCATGGTGGTGCAGTGGTTAGCGCTGCGGCCTCACAGTAAGAAGGTTGCTGATTTGAGCCCAGGCTGGGGAGGATTGTCCAGTGACCTTTCTGTGTGGAGTTTAAAATAAGATGTAAGTTGCTTTGTATAAAAGTGTCTGCCAAATGACTGTATTGTATAATATTCAATTCTTATTTATAGACCTACCTATGTTTTGAACAGCTCTGGGTCTGCCAACTTAATATTTAAAACACTTCACTGTGTTTTGCTATGTTGTTTAGCTTGTATGCTAATTTTTAACCTTGTACTTAAGAGTTGGGTAAATAGTTAAATTCCCCACTAAAAACAACTACTTTAAGTGCCTGAACATTTTACCTTCTAGGGCTCTAAGAAGACAGGCAGGTAAGTGAATCAGACCACTAAACACACAAACTAGTGTACCAAGATGACAAGCAGAAAGTACACTGAAATGTCCTTGAGATGAATAACATCAATCTTTCTTTATTGTTATTCTGGCCACTTCCAGGTACACATAAGGAAACCAAATTTCATGTCAAGCTTAATGTAAACATGCTGATGGACACAAACAGTGTTTTTTTTCTCTTTTGTAAAACCCAACATGCTCTTTCCTACCTTTCATATGATGCCTTTTGGTAGGCAGCAAACTATAGCATTTAGAATAGAATAGATAGATTTAGATTTTAGCTAAGTTTGAAATGCTTTTCTCTCCGATTATTTCTTCATAACTTCATTAGAGTTTGCCCACCCTTACCCACTCCTTAGCTCTGCCTATGAACAAAGCAGTAATCATAGTCTGTGACATTTCCACAGGCATGTGTAAAGATGTTTCAGTTGTATCAAGTGTAAAACTCTGCTATAACATGTAAAGAAACAGAATCACATAAACCTGTTTCAGACAAAAAAAAAACCTCACAAAATATCTTTATTCTGATGCAATCTTGTTATCTTAAACCATTTTCATTCTGGCTTTAACAGCATTAGAAATATCTAATAACATTTTAAGTGGTGAAACAGGATTTACTCCAAGAAGGAATCCATGAAAATAAAACTGACTAGACGTCAAGTCTCAAAGCATACTGCTCTACATGTGTGCTGGTCTAGTGATCAATGCCACTGTTCAAACTGTTTCCATGGACACAAGAGAAATTGTGATCTAGAAGTGCATACGCACAGTCACATGGAAACAAGTCAAAGTTCCGATAGATAAAATATAAACAGTTGGAGTTTTTGTTGGATGAAATAACACATTTGAAATGTCTGATTATCCTACAGAAACAATGACTCTCCTGCACTAAATACATGCATATCATTTGAATGATGCTTTTATATTCCTACTCTGATGGTGTTGCATGGAAATCAAACATGGCCATGGGTAGAGCTGATTTAACTTGTGTGTTTTGTTTTCAGACGTGTCCAGGATTCAGTAAAGACAAGAACTGACACTCAGCCATGATGACATGCGCATGCTCTGAACTACTAGCCAATTTGTATAATAGTTTGGCACATCTTGAACCCACAAATGTGCACTTTTCAAAAGCCTGTTTGTCCCCAATGAACTCAATATTTTCAATATTTTTTTCATTTAAAATTCTGTCCACTAGCCAGCAACATGCACTCCAAAGTTTCTGCTTAATAGATGAGCACAAGATGTGTTTGCATTGGTTTTTGTCTCTGTGTGTGCTCTGTGTGAGATTCCACATTAATCAGATTCTCTCTTTCTACAACAAACTATTTAAGGACTGCATGGTGCTCATTGCCCACATTTATTCATATGCAGTTGTGACTGAAGCAGAGTAAAACACTGTGTCTTAATGCCTGCATTTGTATAACATTTGTTTGGGATGAGTTATGTCTAAGTTTAAGTTGTTTAGGGAAAACATTGTTTGCTTTACCCTACTAAAAAAGTTTAAGATTATTGTGCATTTTTTTCTTTACACCCTCTAAGTTAGTCCCACTTTTACTATCAGTTACAAGAAGACAAAGCGGCAGCGTAGAGGTATTTGCCACCAAGCCACTAAATTGTTATTCCAGGCATTGTCATCCAATTAATGAGTATTCAGACAGGGATTTTTCTTTATAAAAGATTATGCATCGCTCTCCTGCTTTTTATTTTTACTTAGATAGCTAAACATTGTCAAAATATCCTTGCCTTGGGCTGCTTTTTTATTTTTTAGAACCCAATAGGGAGCTGTTTGTGGTGCCTTGTTCAGAAAATGGCAGGTTTTTAATGCAGATATTCTGGCTTTCCCAGGCAGCAAAATGAGTAATTCATTACATGTCTTGATACATGTCAACAGTTTATGTTTCTTCTAAATGCATGTATTCTGTGAAAAGCTGGTTTTAGAGGATTTTGTGAGGTGTAGTACACTCTGGATGTCTTGCAAATCACTGCAGTAATGTAAAATGATTTTTTCTTTTCTCACAAACCTAATATGTATTTAGACTTTGTAAATAGTATTAGATTATTGGAGAAAATAAAATACCAGTGATGGACTGGTGACCTGTCCAGGGTGTGCTCACCTTTCGCTCAGTGATTACTGGGATACACTCCAGCAACCTACAACCCTTCCTTTGAATAAGCAGTGCAGATGATAAATGGGAAATAAAATTATCATAAAAGCTGTGATCCTGTTGGGAAAGGAAATTGTAGATATTGTTGTTATAGGTCATGCCTCTTTTTCTTACTACTAACACAAGTAAATGTCTCTTTACTATATTGTCCTCAAAACATCATGGTCACAGTATTTTGTGCATTTGACATCTTAAACTGTTGAATAAGGGGCTGCAGGAAAATAATGTCTCAAAGCCTTCTGCTTCTTGTAAAATCTCACAGTCCTTTTTGGCTGCCTCCTTCTCATCCCTCCTTCTGTTTCTTCCTCCTCTCAGACAGTTCAGAATGGGTGTAGTTTGGATGAGGAGTGGGCGAATACTGAGTGCCTGCCTTGTTGGCAAAGGATTGCGCCAGCAGAACACAGAGCCTGCCAGCCTTGAGCTGTCCACCCACTCTGGATTCTGTTCCTCTGTGATTAGCCTGCAGTCTCAGCCCCCTTTTGCCTCTGTTTAGCAGCTTTGTCTTGGGCGTAAGTTGGATTCCTATGTAACCTTCCCAGACTTGTCAGTATTCTCTGTCCACCTGCCTCTGTTGCATGTAATGAACCGATGCATTTAATGAGCAGCATCCGTGCAGGCCAATCGGCTTGTTAAGGGATTATTTTTGCCTTGGTTTGTCTTGCCTCGAGTTGATGAAATGTCAGAAACTACATTTTGAAGCTGTGCAAGGCCTCACTAGATTCTTACTCCAGATGATTAAGTCTTTTATGTCCAAGGCTTGACTTTTCTTTACTTAACAGTAATTTCAGATTCTTTTTAAATACCAGAACTAAGACCAAATTGTTTCTTTAAATTTGAACCTAACTTGAGAAAATCGAACATTGCTTTAATTTTGACTTTGTCAATTTGAAGCTTGGGTTACTTTTTTAAAATCTTTAACATAGAATATGGCTGTTGCATTCTCATATGCCTGTATGAAAGAGGGGAAGAAAAAAAGGAAAAGCTTTATGAGGAACAGACAGTGCTGATGTGATGAGCAGTGACATACAGGGCAATGCTCCATCCCTGTGTTGGAACATGTCTGGATGCTCCAAGGACAGTTTGTTTGGTTAAATTTCAGCTGCTTGTTAATGTGCAAATTGCTGCAGAATCCTTATATATTCACTAAACAGGAACATTCTCAGAAAACATGGCATCCTGAGTAGGAGCAAAAAGTTCAGTATAGGGTTTTTTCACATAGTCTTACCTTATTTTAGCCTTAATATATGCTTTTTTTTATAGACTTAGGAACATACAGCATGATATTTAACTTTATCTAAAAAGGGATATGACTATCACTACTTTGTGCAAATGCAGAGTTTATTCCACTTTAGAATTAAGTGCATTGTCAGGACACTTTCTGAAAAAAAGAAAAACTGCAAAATCCATTTTTGTGAAAAAATGATTTGTCTTGCATTAAAGAGGAACTCTTTATTTGGTAAAAGCAGCTTTTATCTCAGACAAAATGGGAGGAGATGAAGATGAAAGCAGATCCTTATGTGTCACTTTATGACCCTGTCCAGACCGATGAAATGACTGTGTGATGTGTCAGCTGCCTGGGTAGCTTTGATTTTTAAGAGAAAGGTATAAATACAACATTTTAGTTTCAGTCACCTGTCTCTGCCTCTTTTCTCACTGCTCCCTCATCTCTACTCTTCTTATTTCTCCCGCCCTTGCTGCAATTTCCCCAGCCTAAAGCGTCCGTGGACCCTCTGGCTCCACTGCTTTCGTCAGTAACTTGGAGTGCTCTGAGAACTTTGTAAACTCTTTGTGTTGGAGTGAGAAGGGAGAGAAAGGCAATCATTTGATGGGACACAGCCCGGCAGCAGGCTCCTCTGGAGACAGCATCGGCACTCTTAACTGGAGATAATCCTCCCCCAGGCCATGACAAGGCAGCGCTTCAGCCTTTTGACCCCCCTGGCTGTACTGGGACTCCTTCTGTGGTTTGCAGACCTCAGCTTTGGCTCTGTAGAAGAGGATGAGGATTACTACATGCAGGAGCTGCTGACAAGAGAACAGCACAATCAGGTTCAAGTGTTGGAAAAACCTACTTCCTCGATATCAGATAGAGATGAACATCCGAGACAAAATCTGACAACACAAATGCCCAGAGGAAAGGCAGAAAGCAGCAGGAAGACAAATAAAGCCACACCTGAAGCAAAGCCAGGTAATCTCCTTTGGAAAATGTGTGGTTGAAACATCTGAGGAAGATGATAAACCATTTTATATGTTTAAAGTGCTTGAGGTTCATTGTCTATGTAACTAGCATGATTGCATGACTAAAAACTGTTGCTAATGCTTTAAAAGACACAACATTGCATTCAAAATTAAAACTTGCTGGTGTGACTTAATGAAAGAATTTCCCACAAAATAATAACAGATGACACCTTGAAGCTTGAAATGAAAAAAATGGACATGTGGAAAACAGTGTCCATAACTTCACATCTCAGCATGCAGATCAGAGTAATGTTTCTGCTTGTATTTAGAACTTCAGGAAGAATAAAAGCTCCTTTTTAGGAGCGTGCAGCTTAAATCTCTCCCTCTATACAGGGAGCTTAGAAAATGGCAGGTTTGTGGGTATGTTTGAAACACATTCAGATGATTGGTGAACGGTAGGGGGCGTGATGTTTCTGCTGTTTGGTGGCAGATTGAGCAGCTGTGCAGACAGTGACCTCATGTTTCAGACATCTGGCTTCACATGTTTCTGGGGATACCTGCTGCATGCAGAACTATTGAAGAAGGATAATGGAGGTGAAAATGACAGATGTCACAGTTTTTTGTCTTCAAATATCAAACAAGTACATGTTTTAATACTGAGTTTGTTTTTGCACTTTTGAGCATTTCAGCATCCTTTAGTTTAGATTTGTATTTTTTTTGTCATGGCGCTTGTCACCTCATGCATGCTCAGGATAAGGGTCAAGGTTGGATGCAATCTGTTGGTTTTCCATAAACTATTTATTATGAATGGTCCTCAATTGAAGTTGACATTGTTGTGATACAAATGTGTTTTTAGAAAAATGAATATGACCCACTTTCTAACAAATCATGGCAGAAAGACAGAGAAATTAGTGGCTAATAGAACTGGGCAATGCAACAAATCTGTTTTCATCTTAAAAATGGAAAATGGTGTGATCATTGCACCATAACTTGGACCAGCGATGCTCTCAGTGTCAATGCAGGGTGCACTGGAGGAAAATGTTTGATTCAAACATGGTCAAATATCCACACATTTTCTGCTTAGAAGAGTTTTACACACATAAACCCTCTGTTACATTTACTCATCTTTGTTTGGATCACTTTTATACGCTCATGTTTTGCTTGTTTTGCAATATCTCTTTGACCATATGTCTGCATGGTCTAAATCCATTATGCTGAAACACATCTGCAGTTCAGAGCATTGTGAAGGATTTAACCTGTCCCCGCGATGAAACGAAGATAAAGACTTTCAGATGTGAGAAAGGTTGTTGTCATGTGGGGCCTTTTCTGAACTGAGACACAGTCAAATAAAAAGCACACGGCTTGCTCTCATCTTCACTCTGTGGAATGTGACTTCTTGCCCTATCCTGCTTCATGTACAGGGGCTTCCCGTGATTTGATGTGAACCTGGAGGCAGTCATCTCATACATGATATCTTAATAAATTAAATGTCTTGATGTGCATTAATGTGATAATTTAAGCAAGAAATTTTGGGACCCCCACCTTTCTTTTTTTTAACTAATCTCACTGGATGTGGACACATATAGGGAAAGCACACAACAGAAAGGCAGAGAAGAGCAAGAAGAGCACTGTTAAACATTCAAACATCTACTCTGATGGAAATAGACAATACAGCTTGTTAAAGGAAGGTGAGTGAAAGACCAGTGTCTGCTGTTATGGGAATTTCATGAACTCATAAGGAATAATTTCTCCAACTCCACAGGAGCTGTTAGGATGAGACAAAAGCAACAAACTTTCTCAGAAATGACAAATATTTTGGAAAGGGCAGAGGTGTTCAGAAAGCATATTTTCCCTCAGAGGAAAGGTCTGGCAATGCAAGATGATACTTGCAGACGTCTGTGATGCATTATGTTTGGTTTCCATGGATCACAGTATATTTTTTTAACTAAAGCCATGATGCCACAGTAGCTTCTCTTCCATGTCAGATGTTGATTAAACCTTCTTTACTAAGAATGCAAAGTTTGACCCAAGACTTTCTCTGTTCAGAATGAACAGACAGTGACCTAAGTAAACTTAAAAACATTTCAGACATCTCAGGTGGAGCTATGTTTCATATTACCGAAGGCTCAGGTTAAGAAGGGTGACCAGCAATGTTTTCATGTTTGAGCTATAAGGAACCTATCAAACAGGGTGAGTGGCTATCCATCTTTGATCGGCATGGAGTAATAAGATCAAAAGTTGGCTAAATTTGTGGGTTGGAAAATAAAGGAATACCCAATGGCAAACCCAGTGATCTCTATACACTGGATTGGACGCTGCCTATTCGCTTGTATTGAGGCCAGCGAGACGTCATGGATCCGCCATGTTGTGTGGAA
>JBAMHV010000023.1:7099475-7117003 GCA_037177535.1 Pseudomugil gertrudae
TTTGATCCAATTCATAATAAACAACCTCATTAAGGAAAACCAACAGATTGCATCAAATCTTGACTGCATCCAATCACCTAACCTGAGCATTCATGAGGCTAAAATGGAGAGAAAACAACCAGGAAGACAAAACCCCTGCAGAACCCTGTCAGGGAGAGAACCCATCTACATCAACTGGTTGGGGCAGAGAGGACAGAAACGACAGAAACATGCATCATAATCTTTTTCCAGGAAGATCTGCAAAAAAGAAAAAAATAAGTTAGTGATTTCAATACAGTCATATATTTATACATGGAGGAAAAGGTCCAGAATAATAAAGAGGAAGTGATCAATGCATCATGGGACGTCCCTATGGCAGCATTACTAATGGCTACCCCTATCTATAATACTTGTTAAAAAACCCACACTGAGAGCTGGTTCCATAAGACAGGGGCCTGATAGGTGAAGGCCATCATTGAAGTAACAAAGGCAAAGCAAGTTTATTTATATAGCACCTTTCATGTACAGGACAGCTCAAAGTGCTTTACATTGAATGGCACTGGCATGGACTAATTTTGTTGCATCTTTCTTTAACAGGTTGTTCCTCATTTTTGCTATATTAGAAGAAAGTGGTTCTCAAAACCTGTTTTAAATAAATGAGCTAAAGGACAAATTCGATTCCTTCCTGTAGAATCCACATTATTGCCCTCCAGATTAATTACAAAGTTCAACAATTTTGTTTTAGGTTTTTCAGGCTCAATCAAAACAGGCCCAACATTATCTGAAAATACTTTACATACATAACATACATCAGTCCCTATGACATCTTTGTAATTTATTAAATAATGCCATTTCCAACTGTCTTACCTAAACAGTATATTAGTAATATGTTTTGGTGCTTGTGTTGAGCTGAGCAGCTACATCATAATTACCTGAGTGTATTTACAACACTACCCTACTGCTTGCATAATCATAGTGTATATTATTATATAATATGATGTGAAATAAAATCCCTGCTGCAAATCTTAACAATCATTTTGAAAATAAAAGAATAAGTTAGACATTTATATCCATAGACTGAAATACCTTTAAAATTGCAATTTGTTGATAAAATAGGAATATATGCTCAACCACAGTGATCAATAATACCCCAGTTGTGTTTAATGAAGAAAAAAGTCAAAACAAACATGAGAAATAGAGAGTGTTAGTTGTGTCACTTATCTTTTGAGTTTTATGGACCAGTCAGACCAATAAGTTATCTGTGACAGCCCAAAAATTTATATTGGCCCACTGGGAAAATGCTGAATATGCCAGATGGCCATTCCGTCCATGAATGGGTCAAAATGAATCCATGAATCATTTTTACAGCATCTTTTAAACGAGTATGTTCAGTGAGTTTCCAAAGACATGACACAAGTTAGTTTGAAAACTAATAAATGTTTAATAGAGGGGCTTACTAATGTTTAAAGACAGATAAATTAAGTTTCCATTTGAAACTTAATTTACTGACACCATGATATTCTTGGAAATTGTGTATTTTTGGCATGTCAGCTAAACAAATCTTTATTAGCCAATAAAGGAAACTTTTCCTGGTTGTACTTTTAAAAAGAGGCACAGGCTTCTGTATTGTATAAATTGCACAATAAAGAACCAGCGCTTACATTTTTATTGAAATCTTTTCCTCTGCTCCATTAAAAATGTCTCCAAACAATCTACCTAAGACAGATTTTGCCCTGCAATAATATTTGACATGGTTCAGGTTTTATGCATCTTAATTTGAAAGGGAGGCACAGACCTCTGGAAATGGCTAAATAAGAAAAGAAGATATTCTTTAATAGGCAGCATTTGTAGTTTGAACTTAGGGCCAGCGCTATCTGAACAGCCAGATGACACCGATGCCTTGGACAGAATTTCTCTGCAATTAGCTCTGTAGGGCATGTAAGTGTCTGCAGTGCCAACTCAGGGCTCCTGCTGTAACAGTGCTTTAATTAGTAGAACTGGGAATTCTTACCAGGCCGAACCAGCTCAGCACTGATGTCTTTATCCAGACGCATGGGAGTCACTGCCAACTTATGTATACAGCACACTGGGTAGAGCTCTGGCTGGCATGATGGGACATTAAGCTATTAGTGGATTTTTATGTGCTTAAATTTTTTTTTTTTTTTAAAGTTACTTCAAAAAGAAAAAAAACGGAGCTGGGAAGCTTTTTTGAGCAAAGTGTTTTGGTGTTTTGTGAATCTAAACTAAGAGAGCAGCTCAACATTGAATTAAGAAAGTTAGGATCTGGTCAATTTGTGTCTTAGAAGTAAAACAACTCATATATTTTAGTTTAAAACACCTCAGAAAAAGTTATTTAATGTAATTGCATGGGTAAGTCTCACAAAGAGTCAGAGTTTATGCTCACACGTACAACATGCGGGAGGGTCAAGGTTTGAAAAACAAACCACCACACCACCTGCAGGCCACAGTCTGTATTAAAGAATTCAAATCCTCCTTGATTATTTATCCTATCGATTAAGAACAATTAAATGTTTCATTGCAACATCAGTGCATGCTATTTCAAAGCCACAATCAATTATATTAACTAACAAACCATTTATTAGGGCTTGAACACTCCCTGAGCAGTGCGTACGGGTTCACAAACACTTTTTAAATGATCAGAAAAGCTCTTTGAGTCCTTCATTCAGGTTCAGGTTTAGAGCATATGAAAGGCAAACCAATTCACAAAAAGGGATTTCATTCCTTTGATCCAGACTTTCTAAGCGGATCATGGTGTTGTTAGTGCCATGGCTTCACAGCAAGAGGATTCAACTCTCAGCCTTTCAGTGTCTCTCTTTGTGATGGACTGGTGATCTGTCCAGTGTTTAACCCATAGACGGTACCTGCCTTTCCTCAGCTGATAGCACTGGCTGAAAGTAAATACATAAGTAGTTTATAAAGCTCTAAAAAGTAAGGCAACCAACTTTAAAGCATTTTGAGTAAACTAAAAAAGATACGAGACAGATGTCATCTGATAACTTTCCTTTTTGCTTTTAATTTAGTTTTACTAAAACAAAGCTATTTTTTTTAACATTGCAAGAATATGACAGTGACTCAAATGATTATGTAACTTCTCTGTCTCAATGTATTTTCTTCTCTTGTCATTGTTTAAGCTAACTTTTCTGTATTTTATTAATCTCAGGTTGATTTATGACAATTTAGCCATTTGGTTGATGGTAATCTACGGTAGCCGGGAAGTGCAATTCTAGATTACATCCACTGTAACAATTTTACATTTTTGTGATGCAAATTTACATCTAGTGAAGCACTTTTACAAAGATATGACCCGGAAGTGATATCGTTGGGATGGGAGTAAACAGGGAATCACTCAGTAGAGTCGAATCCGAGAAGTTTTGTTCGTTTTGTGGAGTGTACTTCCAAGTCTGGCACATTCAGCCACCCCGAATACTTGGTCCAGCTGTCTCCTCATTAATGTTATTCAGAACATTGAGGGACCGTCCATAAAACTAACAAAAATGGAGTCATCTTCTTATGACAACTACCACAAATACTAATTCAGTGGTTTACTGTTAGCGCTCTCATCGTAGTGCCTTGCAATATCTCTTTGTAAAAATGTTTTGGTAAACTTGTAAAAGTTTTTCACTAAATATATATTTGTTTTCGAAAATTTTTTAATTAAAATTTTTTATTTAACAATTTTTTAATTTTTGTACCGCTATATTAAATCTGTATAACACCCTTTAATATCCTGCGACTCTCATTTTTATCAGATGGTATGGGAGAAGAGTTTGTGATTCTCTGTAGAAGGTAGTTTTTCAAACAGAACACAATCAAAGAGTGACATGACTGTAGAAATGTACTTTCTCAGTGAAAAGGGCTTCTATATCCATGTATTTTTTTGGAAAAGAAACATGCACATTTCATTAAATACTCCTTTAAAAGTTGTTCCAATGAATCTGCAGCAAATGTAATCATTTAAATTATAATATAAATACTTTCTTTTCTAGTTGTACCATTTCTAAATTGATTTTCTCCCTAAGAGAATTTATATGTGCCTTGTTGTGAACTAAGCAACATCAACACCATCTATGTGGTGCTCTATATACATTGAGTTCTAGCTGACAATATGTTGCCTTTTCTCACTGATTTCCTTGTAACGTTTACAGGAGTGATTGGGTGACCGTGTACAAAGTTATGGTTAGCAACGACAGTCACACCTGGGTAACCCTTCAGAATGGCTCAAAAGACATGGTGAGTAATAATCATGATATTAATAACTAATCCTGACATGCAGTTTCTTCACAATAAACAGGTAATTATCATCACACTTCTACACTTTAAAGCTTTAAAAGACTATCATACTGTTTCTCTGTTAACCAGCTACACACAGAGTCTTGTTGTGTGTGTCACTGTTTGACTGCTACCAAATAGAAAAATGAATGCTTGCTTCAGAGTAATTACAGAGGGAGATTTAAATGCCTGCTTATTTCCAGGCTTAATGAGCTGTGAGGCTATAGTAAATACTAATGATACTCGGGCAGATGGGAACTTATCTTGGCTGACTGTCAGAGTTTTCTGCTTTATACTTGATGTAATTGAGTTCAGAATAACTAAACACAGCAATGCTTTAACAGAGAAGTGATCACAGATGCCTTTGGGTGTAAATCTGGTCACTGATGAGACAGTAAATCAGATGATATTTTTCAGAATCCTATTTAGGCTCTTCAATCTGGTTTACATGTTGGTCAATGAAGTTTTATGTAGCGGTAGTCTCCTGTGGCTGGTGATGCTGTCTGTGTGGGTGATTATAACCTTAGTTTATGTATTCTCTGCTACAGGCTTTTCTCTCACCCACTCACTCACCTTTTGTGCCAAATGCCAAATTGCTCTACGGGTTTTTCAAAGTGCCATAAATGTTCTGAGAAGATCCCCAACTGTGGGTGTTAAAATTTACATTGAGGGTATAATATGTCATAGAGGTGCATCTGTCAAATATTTATCCCTGTCATGCATAGATATCAACATGAAAAATCTGATTGTGTCTTTGTCTTTGCATAAGTTTATTTAGTTTCTTTAGTTAATGTAAAAGGTGGTTTTGTAAAATGTGGTGGATAAATGTTGATAATGTTGCTCATTTCACAGGTAAGAAGACGGTTATCTTTTCTTTCTTTTTATTACTGTCTATTTAGTCTGTGTTTGCCTCCGTAGATATTCAGAGCTAACAGAGAAAAAGAGATTCCAGTTCGTAACATTTTCCCTGCCCCTGTGGTCGCCCGATACATTCGAGTTAACCCCCGCTCTTGGTTTCATGGTGGCAGCATCTGCATGAGGGTGGAGATCCTTGGTTGTCCTATGCCAGGTGATGGGTTTGTATGAACAAAGCAGACACGAATAGATCATGTAAAGCACATATTAGCACAATGCTGCTGCTGTAGCTCTAAAAGTTTGGCCCAACAAGGTCTATAGAGATTATACTCAGTAACTGGAACTCTGCTTCCAGGAAGCTGTTTGGTTATTAATGTGTAATTGCTGAATACCAAGGGGACAATTTATAAATCAAATCTAAGTTTGTTTGTGTTGAAATTGTTGATAAAGCAAATATGTCAAACTTTTGGCAAGAAGAGATAAAATAGTCTCTCTGTGGTGTTATTTACTGTTTAAAAACTCTATCTATGCATACCGTTCCAAATAAGGGAAACTAATCCACTTGATGTAATGCCTGGATATCAGTAACTCTATCTAATATGATTCCAGACCCAAATAATTATTACCACAGACGCAATGAAGTCACAACAACTGATGACTTGGACTTCAGGCATCACAGCTACAAGGAAATGAGACAGGTGGGCTAAAGTGCAGACAACACTCCTTATTTATATATTTTTCAGCACAGAGATCATACAGAGCGATGAAACATTGCAAGAAACTGTTAACCAATGGCAGTCAGGTTGCTTCCTATGGGAAAGCTGCGAATGCAGCAGAAAAAACAATGAACAGAGCTTTTCAAGCAGCATGAAAATTCGTAAAGCATCTTCTAGGTTGTGTCATTACTTATTCATATACTTGTCATGAGCAGAAGCCTGTTTGTGCAGAGGAGGAGGACAGCTGTATTTGTCACCACCAGACACTTTGCCTGAGTGGTTTTAATGGCAGAAGCGCTGTGAATTGTAATCTTTTGTAATGCAGCTTTGCTCTGTGCCAAATGGTGGACTCGTGCTTCAAAATACTAGTCACAGTGAGACATTGTTTAATGAATGATGCCTCATTATAAAGCACCAACTTCTTTTTAGTGTGACAGCCTGGATGGCTATATCAAAGTTAATTAATGGACAGGTCTTTTTATTGTATTTATTTATCAAATCATTAGCTCAATGTGTGTCACACATTGTGCCCATTCTCAATAGGCTTTTACAAAATAAAAAAAGACTTTCCCCAAAGCTATTTCACCCTTGACATTTTACTTTTCATTGTAAGCACTCTGTACCATATCTCCTTTTCAGTTTTAATAGTGCTGTGAGAAAACTTTCAAGTGGGAGCAGCCCATTGTGGTTTCTCAAGTAAAGTACCAGCCTCATGAAAGTAACAAAGAAGAAAGAGGAAAAAAGCCCTTAAATTGCTATAGAATTGCCCTTTTCTTCAATCACAGCTGTAGCCTTCAGAAAGCAGAATGACACTGGAGAATACAGCAGATGGATAAAGAAAAGAGGAAGATATTAAATTGATATCACCCTCGTAGCACTGCAGCCAAGAAGCTTCTTCCTAAATTACAGTTTTAAGTTGACCATGTACAAGTAGATAAAACCATAATCTCTTTTTTTCAATTTTATGAAGTTTTTTTTTGAGGAAAAGAAATTAGATCTCTTCTATATTTAAGAAGTAGAGATTTTAATAAGACAGGATGTCTTGCATTGATTCTGGGAAATTATACAATCCAGGTATATCTATCAGGGGAATGTTGTGCTTTATTAAACCGAGAGCAGAAATTTCACCTGCCTCGTAATCCTTTATGCCATCGACAAAACCTGACATTTGTTTAATGATTTTCTTGGGTGGACAAAGTCTAAATTAACTCAGACCTAATTAAAACACCATCACACCTGACTGGTTAATGAGCATCTGGAAGTGCAAATAAACAACTTTCCGCTGGTAAAGCAGTTGCTTCATCCAGAGTTGGTCTTTTTCATGCTTCACATCTTTGTGGCACTACTTGTGCCTACACGGTTAAATGATAATTGTTACTATTTTAATCAGCGCTTCAAAGCCTGTCTTTAGCATTGCCTTGACTACCTATTCACACCAACTCTTACTGGCTAGAATTAAATTAAATGAGCTCTCTGACACATCTCTGGTTATCTATAGTCTTTAAAACATCCTGGAGCTAATCTTTTCTTTTTTACTGTTTTGAACTTGCAAATAACCAATGATTAAAAGAAGCAATGAGATCTTTCTCAACTAAAAAACTTGCTTTACAATTTTTCCACTGGAAAACAGCTAGCTCAGGCCACAATCTGATGTTTATTCAAATTATGTTAACTCTGATTGGTGGAGTAGTTGGTGTATTTTTCAAAGAGAACCCAGCATATTGAACTTAAAGAGGAAACAATGGAAAGAAAAATAATATGAGCTCAACCTTAAACAATCACAGCAATAAAGATGAACACAATGAACAAAGAAGCCACACTGTTAATCCAAAAACATGAACGTGTTAAAAAAACATAAACATATTCGGACATATGCTAAGTCCCAGCAGGGGAAAGCGCACTGAAGATAGTATCTCACATTAAATTTGAAGAATTTTGTTACACCTCACTTTTTTATAACTCACAGCTCATGAAAGTGGTGAATGAAATGTGCCCCAACATTACCCGGATCTATAACATAGGAAAGTCCCACAATGGCCTCAAGCTGTATGCTATAGAGATCTCTGACAATCCAGGAGAGCATGAAGTTGGTGAGTAGTTAATGCAATACTGTGGTTTAATGCAATTGTTCATAATTCTAAATAGTAATGAAATCCTATAACAGCACATTCTCAAACATGCTTTCTGTCTCCTTTGTTCCAGTGTTTGCATAATTAATTCCTTTTTCTTTCCTGATTCACCCTTTGTGTGATCTGACCAGGTGAACCAGAGTTTCGTTACACTGCAGGTTCCCATGGCAACGAAGTGCTGGGACGGGAGCTGCTCCTGCTGCTGATGCAGTTCATGTGCCTGGAGTATCTATCTGGCAACCCGCGGATACGTCACCTGGTGCAAGAGACCAGAATCCATCTACTGCCATCTGTCAACCCCGATGGGTATGAGAAAGCGTTTGAAGTGGTACGTCTGCAAAACAGCTATTAGTGACCTCATTTCATGAGCTGGTCTGTTGTGAAAACAGCACCATATCTGCCTCTCTGGCAGGTCTTTTGTAAAAAGTGTGCGTGGTCTAGGTGAATGCTGTTAAATTAGTGTGAACGTTTTGATGGAATAGATGAAATGAACAATGACTGCACATGGCATGTTCTGCTATAATTTATCACTCTGACACACATGTTGAGGCTTCGATGGGTTTCATGCCAAAATGAATGACTCTCTTTCGACAAGACCATGAAGACAATTTAGTGCAGGTGCATGTCCTCTATGAGTCACATAGTTTTTTAGATGTTAATCAGTGAATGCAACCCAAGTCTACACCGTTCAAGGAGGGTGTTTTCAGCTGGATTTCAGCTTCTGAATAACAGCAGCAAAACCATTTTTAGCTAATAAAATCTATGATTCTATCATGGCTTTGGCATTACTTTGAGGATTTAAGGCTACAGTGTAATATTACTGGACACAAATGATTTTACAATGGAAATAGTTTAGATGTAATTATGCTAATCAGCCATAGCTTTTGGTTTGGGATTTATATCCTGGTGCAACACATTGCCTTTAAGATTGAAATTAAACCCTTGTTCTTTGAATTATAAGAAAAGAAACAAATCAAAACGAGCTATTTAATGATGTGTTTTTATTTCATTTTTCTTATTTCCAGAAAAAACAGCATTTAATTGTTGATTTAGTAGGTTATTTTCTACATACTTTGGAATATCGTCTTTCATGTCATTGTGATTGATGAGGACATTATTAATATTATTTTTATGAGTATATTTGGAGTACAACCTACTACAATACAAGCCTATTCAGCCTTTTAAATAATTTTTTAACCATGTGCAAAGCTCCATCAGCAATCACAGGTCTTTACTTTTATGAAAAATTGTTTTACTCTGCAGAGTTCCAACAATGTATATTACTCTTTAACACAGGGTTCAGAGCTCAGTGGCTGGTCTCTGGGTCGTTGGAGCAATGATGGAATCGACATTCACCACAACTTTCCTGATCTAAACTCCATTCTGTGGGAAGCTGAATCCAAGAAGTGGATACCTCGCAAAATGTTCAACCATCACATCCCTGTTCCAGAATGGTACCAGTCAACAAATGCCTCAGTGAGTCTAATAGATACTGCTGTGTTTTGCATGGTTAAATTTCAACATCTGTACATCTGAGCTGGATTTCTTTTAAACAATCTCTTGTTAGTGCTGGACACTTTGCAGTTACCAACCCCAACCATATGTAGCCTACAATAATGCACCAGTTAAGCCAAAAGACTATTTGCAGCTGCAAACACAAACAACCTTTTTGGATGCTATTTCAACTTGTAGACAGCAGAATTCCCAAACATCAATAAATTGCTCCAGCTGTGTTAATAAACTTTTACATGGGATATTAAAATGAGTTGTGAACTTACATTGCTTTCTTTTCAACATAATTTTTTCATCATCTTTTTTTTCCACTTTTCTTTTGTGCTTTTCTTTTCTATAACCAGACCAGATGCTCACAAAGTCTTTTTAAGTCGAGCTAATCCTGTTTTTACCCTTAAATATAAATGTTTCTAACTTCTAGAATAGCAAAGTTAGTGCTTGTCCGTGTGTTGCACCTTTAAAAACCATGACTGCCATTTAGTTTTCAGTGAGTTTCCCTTAAGGTGACAAAGTGTGGCATTGTGTTCTTGTCCTGCTCCTCCTCCAGAGTAACAAACAAATCTCACAGTAAAGACCAACAGGCATTTGAAAAGGGTAAAGCAGTCACGAGGACACATCAGTACTGTCTATTTTGGGAGAAGCGAATGGGTTTGTGATGTATGACGAAGAGACTGTGAGCCAAAATATACCCAGCATTCTATTTAAAGCTCATCCTCACGAGTGTTTTGACGTTAGTGAGAGCCATGGGTGAGTCACACTGAGCCTCCAGAATAGCTGCTGCAACTGTAGTGCTGGGATTCCCATCTGTGCTCACAAAGCAGTGAAACCCACCCTTGTTTGCCCTAGTGACTGATCCAACTAGTGCTTAAAGATAAGAGAATATACAAGTGCCAGCAGTGGAGGCAATTCCCGATTATAATATACATGAACAAGGACTGGCTGCCAGCTCATTTAAAAAACTTCATTACTCAGAATAATTGTTTTTGTAAAGAGTTTTGTTTTTAGCATGAGGGTAGTAAATTGAGCGTGGTGAGATGACTGCATTAATTTAATTATCTATGCCTCTTGTGTACCCCTGCTGTAGGTTGCCTTGGAGACACGAGCTTTGATAGCTTGGATGGAGAAAATGCCCTTTGTGCTGGGTGGTAACCTCCAGGGAGGGGAACTGGTTGTGACCTTCCCATACGACAGAACTCGCTCCCTGGGGTTTACCAGGGAGCAAACTCCCACCCCAGATGACCACGTCTTCCGCTGGCTGGCCTTCTCCTACGCGTCCACCCACCGCCTGATGACAGATGCCAGCCGACGGGTCTGTCACACAGAGGACTTTGCCAAGGAAGATGGCACCATCAACGGAGCATCCTGGCACACTGCAGCAGGCAGTTAGTATCCTTAGCTGCTATGATGTTTTGTCACTGATACTAACACTGTCTTATGTGGGAATTTTCTGCTCAGCTGTAATCTGTTGTGTTGTTGCCTTGTGTGGCACAAATGAAAGCATCTGGTGATGCAGTAAAGCTTCTAGATTTTAGCCTGAAGCTTGATGTAAGCATTTAAACACAAACATAGAAAGGCAAAAGTTCCCGAACTTCATTTAAGTCCTAATTATTACGGTACATAGACAAAATGTTTACCTTCAAGTCCTTGTGTTAAATATAAGTCTGTTGTTCTTGGCAGGTATGAATGACTTCAGCTATTTGCACACCAACTGCTTTGAGCTGTCTATGTATGTGGGTTGCGACAAATTCCCACATGAGAGCGAGCTGCCTGAGGAGTGGGAAAACAACCGCGAGTCTCTTCTTGTTTTCATGGAGCAGGTACAAAGGCAAAGATGCTCCACACAACTCACACACACACACAAGTTCTCCTATTTATGTTTATGGATTTTTAAGGAATTTTAATTAACATTTTATGTCTTTTTAATATTCCTTTAACCAAGATTAATTGAAAATAGTGTATGAACACAACCAGCTGAACAGATGAAGTATTTCGTGAATGTAATGGGAAAATGAATATCATTATCTTTCTCTGAAGTATGTATTAATGATCAGAAAACTGAATTAAAGGAACATTGTCTCTAAAAATCTGTTCTGTAGGAAACATGACAGATGATCAATCAATAAATATTTTCATTTCAGAGGATTACATCATTCAATTATCTCCAGACACTAGCATAATACATCTGCATTAACAATGCTGCAAATCAACTTTATGATTAAACCAGTTTCATACGTTTATTTTCCTCTAGTGAGGAGGTCTTTGGGCAATCTGTACCCTTTCTGCCTTTACTTAATGTAAAGGAAATATATACACAGCACACAAAGAGCACACAACCTCATGTATTATATGTCAGATCAGCACATTATGCAATATACATTGTAATATATTAAATTATAGTTTGTGTTAAAGAAGAAAACTTGTATCATGGTTTCCATGCGCAGGTGCATCGTGGGATAAAAGGTGTAGTTCGGGACCTGCAAGGTCGTGGAATAGCTAACGCCATCATCTCCGTGGAGGGTATCGGTCATGATATTCGTACAGGTAAACTGTCTTTTAACTTTGATTAAAATGGGCTATTTCAAGCTTCCAACTAGTACAAAATTTTTAAAAATCCATCTCAAAATCCTGTCCAGATTTTGAGAGCAGGTGACTGTTTTGCAGCATGTTTGGATGTGTTGCTTTTCAGTGTGTGAGCTGAGATTTTGCAGTTGAAGCATGAGAAGCTTCCTCAGGGCGCTCTGATTCAGCTGTCGCTACACTTCAGCTTATACCTCAGGAATGGGTCTCTTATGCAGCAATAGTAGTTTAGAAGATGAAACAGAAGAAGTAAACAAAAGCAGGTCATGTGATTTATTTGTGCCACAGGTTAGAGTCTAATCCTGCTATAAGTTTGCTATCGATTTTCTATTCTACAGTCATTTGGCAGACGCCTTTATCCAAAGTGACTTGCATATGATAAGTCATTTTAACCAATAGCTATTAACCTAACATGCATGGGGAGACGGAGGATATCTGTGACAAACCTTCCCAGCCTAGGCTCGAACCAGTAACCTTCTTGCTAAAAATATACAGCATAAAAACCAAAGTGACTCTTACTTAGAGCGTGAAATCAAATATCCAGAAGAACTTTAGCCATCATTATTCCTGGAACAAAAATAAGTCACCGCTTCCTTTCAGAAAATTTTCTTCTCTGAAATGCAGTCAGGAAAGTTTTTAAGCTGTTTGTTTAAAAAAATGTGGCTTCTCAGCTGCTTTGAATTATGAAGCTTTAGGAGCAGACTTTTGCATCAATGAGAAGACACCATCAGCCAACATCAATGTGGCTGATGGACTGAAAGAAGCTACATTCCAACATGCCTTTTAATTGTGATAAATCTGAGCCTGCACTGTATGTCAATGTATAACTGGATCTACAGGCAGATCTGCTATAAAATATTTGTCTCCAGTTTGTTTTAAGTTGACAGGAAGGAAGTCGGTGGAGCAAACTGGTACATTCCAGGGAGTATAATCATGTTAAAATTCCATTATACCAAAGCAGAGCTATATAATGTGAAAATTGACAGAATCAAAAAGTCAATCAAATGCTTGAAGATCATTTAATGATCTATAGCCTTTTAGCCAGCTGTACCATCAGTAGTTACTTGCAGCAATATTTGAGGAGATGCCATCTTTCTGTTAAGTGTAATGTGAGGCACTTTGAGAGCATAGGACCTGTGGTTGGGGAAATGCTTTTCTGTGTTGATTGAAACAGCTAAAGTAATTGAGATCAGTTAATGGCAAATGTCACGTTCTGTGCTAATTAAATGTGCTAAAGGTGTTTAGTAGATTCTATTAATGTCCACGTTTCCTAAAGGCAAAGTGATAGAGGTCATGCCTTCATTATCCCGTGTCCTGTTGTCACACATGATTCCACGCCATTATCTTCTGTAAGCCATGCCCACCGTGCTATATCAGGACCAGAAGATTGTAACTGAAAAACAGAAATCTGAATGTGTAAAATAAAAGTCAGAAGGTGTAAAACTGAAACTGTAAAAAATATTTTGACCTTTCAAATTCATTATGGCCCTGGTTTGTCTCCACATATCCTTTCAGGCTTTCTTAATCATCATGTAATTATCTGATATTTATTTGAAAAAAATTTAACCTTTTGTAAAGTATCATAAGATTGCTTTACAAAACACAACATAACCATATTTCAAATATTTTAAAGCACAACTAACCCCTAACTAACACACCATTCAGTCCTAATTTTGTAAATAATATTCACTTATTTGTGTTTGCATTCCTTTTCAGCCATTGACGGTGATTATTGGCGCTTGCTTAACCCTGGGGAGTACCGAGTAACAGTCAGAGCTGAGGGATACAGCCTCAGCAGCAAGAAGTGCGAGGTGGGCTACTTGATGGGTGCCACCAGGTGTGATTTCACCATCAGCCGGACCAACTTGTCCCGAATCAGAGAAATCATGGAAAAATTCAACAAGCAGCCCATCAGATTACCTGTGAGGCAGCTGCAAGCACTCAGGTCCAGAGAGACTCGCCTGGGAACATAATGTTGGCTTGAGAGAGCGAGTGGAAGAATTAAAAGCAAACATCTGCTCTGATCAGTCTGGGTTGAAGGCCAAGCCTAAGTTTGGACCTGTGTCAGATTCTTCCACAGTGCTGTGAGTGGAATCAATGTTTGGAGACTGAAAACATGGGTTTGTTTAGATGAATGCTTATTTGATTTTTGTTTGAGTTCATCCCCAGGATTATGCATTCTCTCTGTTCATTGATGACATATCAGATTTACTTCATAGCCATGAAAAACATCCAAGTACTTTGTTTAGTTAAAGGCCAAGATTGTCCATGTCTATCTGAAATATTAAAACATGTGTCCCCACAGACTGACCTATAGATCCTGTCAGTGTAGATCACTATTACATCACAGCTATTACAAAACTGAAACATAAATTAAAGGTGAAAATTGATTTTCAACTACATTGAAAAAAAAGGTAAATTTCAATAAACACAAACCTTCCAGCTTATCTAACAAATGATATAAATCATTGCAAAAGCTCTATTACCTGCACGTTTCATTTTCAGTCCTAAAAATGACCTGTGACCTCTTGTATGTATTTTTGTTTATGTTGTTGTTTTAATCATATTTTGCTTTTAGTTTTTGAATAAATATTTGCACAAACATAAGCGCTTTAACTCATCATGCATATGGATTTTTCTCAGTAAGTTTGACAAAAATCAAAAAGCTCTCTAAAATTTGTAACATAAAAAGCCATTAAATGCAAGTATGTGCAAACTTTCTGTCTCTGATAACTTGAACCAACAACAAAAATGGCAATCTTGTCTAAAAAGTTCTAAAAAGTGCCCTTTAAATGCATCATTTATCTTCCGAGCTTTAGCTAAAATTAGAGACATCTATTAGAGATATCTTCTAGCTATTTGGAAAAACAACATTTTTAGGTTTTACAGTTATACATATTATTTTTTCATAATTTATTATATATAATGCAGATAAAAATAATTTTACCATGACTAACAACAGCTCTTTTCAGGCCACTAAAAGGCTGTAAAAATGTTTAACAGTTTTCAGTTACACCAAAATCAATACAATGGTGCAAATATATCTTTGCAAAAGGAAGCTAGGACTCAGGAGGTTAGTGTTATTGATACAGTTTATTTTTTAACCGAAGTCAGATGAAAATCTGATGTGTATATCATCAATGTATGAGTAGTAAGATTACTACTCTTTTGTATAGTACCAAGTAAAAACATTTAAAAAAAAGCATATAAAGCATAAAAACTACAACAGGCAGAACACAGCATTTAATTTAAACAGATGCCATTTGTTAAAAATTGGTGAAATACCCTATGAAGTATAAAAACCAGGAGTAACGGGAGTGAAAAAACACCAACAGGTCCGTAAACATTGTGTAATGGCCAACTGACCATTGCATAAATCATTTTAACACTCTATGCAAATTGTATTGACTATTATCAATAAAATACCATTTGCATTTCATCATTGTAAAAATATGAAAAGCTAGCAGGGATGCAGGGGAATCTGGTGGAACCAATAGAATTATAATTACAGTATAGTCTACATATACTGACTTACTTTTAAATCTATGAAGTGCTCTGCCAATTTAATGTTTGATTTTTCGGGAAGACACAAATCCCTTCAAAAGTCCAGAAATTGATCAAGATTAAAAAACAATGTATCAAGCATTTGCAGCAGGAAGCAGCTTACTGTGAGTTAGCCAGTTATTTGTATAATTATGGTTAAAACTAGATCTGATCTTACATTCACTCGGTTGAATGTGATGTGATTGCCTAATGAAAGGTAAATACATTTACATTCCTATAACTTGGCTGGTTAATTTTAAGCATCAATTTCTACAGTTGTGAGATTGTATTTTGGGAGTGTCAGGGTAGAAAGTCTAATTATCTGAGCTCTGCCAGGTCTTTTACAGATCACTAGCTTTTTCTGACAACACTCGCCTTCTTTCTCTCTGGCCAACATGTAATTAGAGGGAGACCTTGGCTTTTAATCTCATCCTCCAAAAGCTACTGAATGGAGTCTTGCACACCTGTCATATCTCAAAACACTGAACACAATAAGAGTTGTCAGTTTGTTGATATTTCTTTCTGGAGTCCTATGCCATCACCACAAAATTACTGTGAGCCAGAAGAAGGACATTTGCACGTCAGATGATGTAATGTAGCACATTAAAGTCTTGTTTGCACTGAACAAAAATCTTAAAGCATCTATGGAACTCCATCTTTAAGCCAATACAGATGAGCTTCTGTTCAAGTAAATTAAACTAAGGCACCAATGAAATGTTCATCAACCCCAATTAAAACGGAAGCAGACACAAACTCAGTGAATAAGTTTAATCAACCATTAAAGCATGTGTGGATGGTATACAGTACATTGAGGCTAAACAGCCAAAGTTTCTTGTTAAAATGTTAAAAGAAAGCTATTTAGTTATGTGGAAGTTCTTTATATGGTATATTTTACATAATTTCTTTGAGGGTAAAGTGACTCATATGACTCGATCCTGTTATTAGTCATGTGTTACAACCAATAAAAGTAGTATTTGCTACTATCCAGATAGAAAATTTAACATAACCAAGTTGAGGGAAAGAGGAAGGTTTTCCTTTGTTTAGTTGACTTGAATTTAATGGCAATTAAGACACTAACAAAAGTTATACTCAGCAAATTAGTCACGTCCTTAAAATGCAATTTCTCTTCAAAGTCCGATATCTGCTTAATAAATGGGATGACTTTTAATTGAAGCACCAGCACACTGTTCACGAGGAAGTAAATTTTGTTGGTGACATAATCATTCGTGGACCAAACGAAAATAATAAATTATTTTTTTTAATGGAGGTTAAACCTATTTTTGAATCAGCGCTTGGTAATCTAACTGATATTTCATATTAAGCGTATTTCATACCAAAGCCAAACACATCAACACACAGGCAGAAGCTAAGGGATCAGCAGGATCCTCAAATGTAATATGAGACTGTAAAAACTTCGAACCTATGCTTAGCTCATAGTGTATCTACATCCTGCAGCTTTGATTTTGTGCAGATGTGTTGAAAGACACAGGTTTCCTTAGAAGTAAGTTGCTTTAATGTTTTAGAGCACCAGCATGGATATCACAGGAGACTTTCCATGGAGCGCTACTGAAGTAAGTCTCAAACTCCACTTTTTTAAGCTTCAAAGTCACATTGAACAGTTTACAAGAACATGAAAGACAACAACAAATTCCACAAAGAGCAACAAAAAAAGGAAATATGACTTAAATTAATGTACATTTCTTAAATTTGTTTTGCAATTTGGAATATTAGTATACTAAGCAGGGCTAAGATCAATATTGAATTGTAATGGGTATGAACATGAAGGCTGTACTGGCTGGACTGTATATAAAGAAAAATATTCTGCAACAGAAACCTCTGGATAGAGCAATTTGCCAGTAAGTATAAGTCATAGCTGCATAGATAAAATCCTGAACCAACATTTATGGAAAAAGTTCATATTCATATT
>JBAMHV010000023.1:7124592-7138828 GCA_037177535.1 Pseudomugil gertrudae
AAGATAAGATAAGATAAGATAAGATAAGATAAGATAAGATAAGATAAGATAAGATAAGATAAGATAAGATAAGATGTTAGGTTCATCTGTAAACATTAATTACTCATAAAAAGCAAATGATCTCAATCATAAAAAAATCTGATCAGCAATTTGAATATCTGGTTTATTCGTTTAATAGGGTTGCTCTTGAAGCAAGAATATTTTACTACAAATATATTTGACTATAACTACTAAAAAGCACATTGACTCGTGAGTGTTTTATATGTGATAGTAAAAGTTTGTACAGAAAAGTTTATTATTTACTACAAATTAATTGTTTGTTAAGATATAGAGATTTGAGCATGTGTGGCTGCATCTTGCTGAAATTGTACCCTTTTGAAGGCAAAAGAAATGGGGACTCTTTTACAACCAGGCTAGTTAAATACACAATATTACTTTAATCATGTTGGTCAAAATTTAAACATCTTCCTCAAAACTTGCCATAATAATCAGTAATCACATTACCTTCACCTTTTTTAGCAGCATCTTCAAGTCAAAGTGTAATAAATTAATAAATATATCATAAAACTCTTGATGCAGTCAAGTCAATAATCAACAAAGATATTGAGGTATCTTACACTCACCTCACTTGTAGCATGTGTAACACTTAAAACCTAGTTTGCGTTCAAAGCAGCACATTATGTAGAACCCAAGCACAAAAAATGTTCTAATAAAATACATGTACATTTATCAAAAAAGCCAAAAATACTTATTTATCTAAATCTTTCAACATATAATCTGATAGCTTATTTCTCATCAATAACAACAGTCACCATATATGTGCATTAATGAGAACTTGCCATGGAAATCAGTAGCACACAGAAATACAACGTCAGAAGTATAAGGTGATGAACAAAAGTTAATAAGGCAATGATTGATTCTACCTACACAGTATTATCCATATGCAACTATGAATCAGAAACATCTCTGTCACCACATAGAAGATATTAAGGCATCAATTGTTTTACAGTTTAATGCATTCATTTTTTAATTACATAACAAATTTCATGTAAGTTATTTGACATATTTAGAAATATAATGCATCTAGGGAAATCATTTTGGCACTTATCCAACTGTAATTATAGATTAATATATCATATTTAGTGACTAAAACGGTCAAAAATCCCAGTCTGTCCACTGTTAACTTCACAATAATTCTGCTTTTTCTACAATGGTGGGAAGCACCTCTGATTAGAAAGTAGATCATTTTCAAAGCTCTCCTTTACAAAGACCCCTATTAAGAGAAAAACAACATAATCATTACATGTAGCCAAGATAGGTGATCAAAAGGGCTCATGGGACTAGATTGTTTTTTTTATAAAATGCTAATAAGCTACAATATGCTACTGCAGAAGCAATGGTACTAAGTAATGTACAGAAAATATACTGTATTTATTATTGTGGTAAAAAAATAACTTGCCATATTTAAAGCTACTCATGTTATGAAAGACACACGACCACCTAAAATCCAAGTTAAAAACACTGTGAATGCCTTTTTTTAAAAACTGTAATAGTTATTTTACACAACATACAGTAGATAAAGATTTTAGTTAAACAAACATTTCATATAAGGAAACATTTGAGAGCAAATAAATTCACGTTAGACTAAACTGCCTGTTTAATTTTGTCCTGATAAATTAGACTATTTGACTTTAAACCAGTCTGCAAATCATTATAATTACACAATAAAAACTATGCTTAATTTAAGCAATATTCATTCACTAATTTTAAGAGAAATGAAATGTTTGTGCATATGTTAACCTAGCAATGATTAATGTGGGTATAATGATTTTCATTTTGTTGTTATGACCCTGTGATGGACTGGCGACCTGTCCAGGGTGTACTCCGCCTCTCGCCCGTTGTGAGCTGGGATCGGCTCCAGCCCCCCCGCAACCCCGTTCAGGGAAAAGTGGTAGAAAATGGATGGATTTTGTTGTTATAAGATTATTTAAGGTTATTTAATGTTATAAAAGTTAAATTATAATAAACAATTTACATCAAGAAAAATATTTATTCGAAAAAATCCTAACACACAAACAAACAAAAATCCAAAAATGTAAACAAATATACAAATATGAAAAAAAATCTTGTCTTTTGTTACCTTACATCCAATAACTGTTTAAACTTTGTGAAAGTTTATGGTTTAAATTTGAGAACTTTAAAAATATAATAATCAAGAATATTTTTGACATTGCAGATAATCTCCTGCAAATGATTTAATCCAAAAGTGGTTTCAGTTTGTTTAAGGTGGTCATGTGTTCAATCTGTTCAATCTGCAACCCGTCCCAGTTAAATACCATAAACCTGAATGAGGGAATGTGAAGCATAAGATATGGATGAAAGTGATAATAATAATCATAAAGTTCTGAACATTTTCAGCCTTTTTATAGGGGGAAGGGGAGGGGGTGAACAGGTCTTAAAGTATTATTTAATTAGTAAATTTCTTCATAACCCAAAAAATTAAATTGAATCTATCACGATAACTAATTTAAAAAGAAAAGGTTGATCCAAAGTTTTGCCCCTGTGTTTTCAGTTTGTGTCGATTTGAAGTTAGTCAAGGCTTTAAGTTCACATGAGAGTGCATATAACAGGATAACTGGCAATTACCATGCTTCTTTGTTCGGTTTGATGCAGATACTGATCACACAATGTCGATAAAAGCAGCAAATCAAAGAAAAATACATGTTATATACAAAATTTTTTTACTGTATTTTACTCATCAGAAAACACAGATTATAAATAAACCTAAAACATCAGACTAATTACCTGTTTATATAGATTTTTTAAAAAAGAAAAGGGATTTGAAACTTTATGATGCTTTTATAGCCCTACAACCTATGTGGTGCTATTATATTTGCTGGTGTTCACATACTTTGTTCTAAGGCTGCTGCCAAGAAACATGCTAAACCCAGCAAAATAACAAATATGGAAGTACCACGAGCAGGATTATTTCCCCAGGTGGTTACACCACCACACACGTCTGGGTCTTCAGACATTTTTGAGTGGGATAAGTGCATCAGCCAGAAAGTTTTACTAAGGATTTTGAACACAATCACATCCAATTACTACAGATTTATTCATATAAATAAACTGAACCTGTACATATGTAAGGCTAACTTTTGTTGCATGCATGAGATAATCACGTGGAACACCAGAAAAATGTATTTTATAGCCAAAACATATTCTTTAGCTATAAGGGCAATGTTAATCTTATATAGTTTATTTTAATTATCAGTATTCGAACAATGACTGAGACATGAAGCAAAGAAGTCTTGGTGTGCATTGAAGTTGTCCATGAAAGGCCTAAACTAATGAAAAGTGGAGAATGTGAATGAAGACTAAACAGGGGGTGGTTATCTAAAAAATATTGGTGTATTATGTTTTAAACAGAAAGCAGTCCTTTTTTTAATTTAATTAATGATTCATTGAAGCAAATGAATCATTTTGTTCCATAGTTACTTTGTTCTAAAATTTTCTTGAATCCTGCTATTTGTTGGACTAAAAAAAAAAAACTGTTATATACAGTATAATGTTCATTAAGCTCAGTTGTTTGCAGTATTTCCCAAATGTGTGAAAACTAATTGGGTTACTTTTCTGTGTCAGTCTTGTCTTTGAGTACCAACCCAAATAAATACAGCTGATCACTCTCCAGTTGGCTAAACAACCTGAAGGCAACATGCCAACTATAACATCAAATACAAAACATCTACATGTCAGTAGTAAATAAATTAGTTAGTTTTAATTAAAAACCTTGTTTGACCATATCAGTAAGTGCTACAAATAAATTCTGAAAGCACAAGTTGATGGTGATTGCAAAATAAAATGCATAACTGTGCCGTTTCCCATTGGATAGGATGATAAGCCGCTTCAGGTCGGAGGAGAAGCGGTTGTCGTTCAATCGTAGGATTGGGCGATTTAATTCCTGGCTTCCCCTAACTACTTGTGGAGACGTCCTTGGGCAAGACACTGAACCCTAAAGTTCCCCTGTCATGTGACTATTAGCACATGGGAGTGCGTGTGAACAGGCGAATGTGCCACGTAGCATAAAACACTTGAACTGAAAAAGAGCTATATAAGTCTACTTACAATGTTCAAAAGGAATAAAAAAAGAAGATGAAATTACTTAATTTAACCAGAAAAATCTGTGCCAGGTTCTGAATGTTGTCTCTTGAAGTGGAACATAGAGAACTAGTTGTACATGGCAAGTTTTGGTTTAGTTGGTTGTCTCTGCTACATAAAGCAATAAAATATCTACTAGCTACTTGCAAAACCTTTGCACATATTCCCAAAGTGTTAAAAGATGAGACACACAAACGTGTATGTATATATATATATATATATTACCAGTCATCAACAGTCCAAACTTTTGACTGGCAGTGTATATACAGTCTACACTGACTGAAATCTACCGTAGATGAAATATTGAGGCTATCAGGTGGCTGCTCTTCCTGTGTGAGCACATCTGTCTCTCCAGGTGGATGTGAAATCCTCTGTTTATTGTCCTCACAGCAAGTTCACTGCACCGATCTGCTGTTCTGGGCGCTCAGTTTAGAAACACGGGGCTACTTCTGTGCAGAGGTTTGCCCTTGTCTGCAGTGACTTCCTTCTTTCCCTCATTTATGACATGTCAGGCTAAATTTAAGCAGACGTGAACAAGAGCTACCAATATTTGTCCTTTTTTTCATCAACAATAAATCAGGTTCATGTTTCCCTGACAGCTGCCAGGTCGCCCCCAGGACATATCCCATCAGTGCATTTCCCCGCTGTCACTCTGCTGTTGGTATGCTGTTGCCCTGAAACTCATGGCCCCGTCCTGATGCATTCAGAGAGCTGCGCTTCAACAGCCTGTTGATGATGTCTGTGCACGTCTTCTTATACTGGTGTCGCAGCAGGGAGTACACAAAGGGGTCACAGGCTGCCTTGCTATAAGCTAAGCACTTGGAGACAATTCCCCAGTGAGGGTTAATAGGCACTGCTGGAAATAACTCCACAATCCTGCAGGCAAGCATAAAGAGAGGGTGGTGTGAGAGTGAGAGGTGAAAAGGCAAGTCAACATGCTGGAAGAGATATACAACCCCTGAGCTTATCATGCAATAACAGAAATACATTTTGCAAGACACTACTGCAAATTAAATCTAACAGAGTTAGAAACATTTTTTTTGGTTCTGTAAAGTCAGACTTGTCTCAACAAATGCATTTGAAAGGTTTTCAGGTCCCCAAATTGGGCCACTTTAAATCACTCTCCATGAACAACCAACTGCATCTAAAAGGAAACAAAATAATCTTCAGTTATTCTTTTTAACCATTATGCTGTGGTGAAAGATGAATCTATACAATAAATCTTTTACAGATTAAGTCAATATATTGATAATAATAATACAGACTTCTCACTGAATTATTTACTAAACAGAAAAAAATTGAGCCTGGATTGTTGAGAACTATAAAAGATTGAGCAATATTTGCAATTTTCATTAAAATATATTTCTTTTAATTTATTGGAACGTCTCCCCACTAATGATTTTCAATACATATTTTCAGGAAACTTTATGACACAAAGACATTTGTGGGTAAAAGGCGATGATGAGCATGTATTTATGTGGAATAGTCAACCTTAAAAGTTAGTTAACCTTAATTAGTTGTTTCATTGTAATCAAAAAAGGGGAAATATTGATCCTTTTTACAATCAAACAAATTTTCAATTTAAATGATGAGGTGTACCAGATTTTATACTCGACATATAGATTCAAAATTTGACATGTTTTTATTCCGCTGACATTTTAGGTGCTAATTTCTTTCAGATTTAATTCTTTATTAAATGTGAACATTTCCTGTTTGAGAAAGAAGCATAATTTATTTAAAATGTATGCAAACTGTTTTATTTTTTTCTATTTCCCCATGATATTTGGCCTTTTAACTTGTCACTTACAGTCCAAATACATTTTGCAAAGGCAGAATTTCAAGAAAAATATCAACATTAAAAATACTTTATAACTGAATTAAAGATTCAACAAATTAACTTAAAAGTATTGTATACTGGATTTATCTCAAGCAGCTGATGTCAGCGTCACAAAGTGTCACTTCAAATTATGTTTTTTTCCACACAGGTGTTATTTACCTGGGGTTATAAAAGGTGTGTAAAAATAACTAATCTTGTTGCACTCTGTAGGGTTTACTCTGTCCACAACTTAGTCATCACATTTGCACTGACCTTATGACCCAGTTGATTTTAGTGACATTTGCTCTCCTCACTTGAGTGAAACAATAAACAGGAGGTTAATTCAGCTGCCAGACCACACAACAGGGATTTTATTTTTCACATAATGACCCCAACATCATGAGCATCTGGCAGTGAAAGAGCTTTACCATATTATATTCATATTTTAATTACACTGCCATTTGCAGAATGAATGCATGTGCATCCGGGTTGTTGTTATTCATTATGGTGGTTATAACTGAGAACACTGCAGTTTATTCAGTTGTCTGAACAGATGTAAAGCTCACTGTGGACCCTCCCACAATGTAATGTTTAAGCCAACCTTGTTTCCATTCTCACATTAGTCAGCACACTCACTCAGCACACACACACCACAATTAAAAAAACTTGAGGAGTTAATTTTTGGGACACTTTTTTTCATTCTTTTTTTTTTTTAGAGTTTGAGAGACTTGTAAAATGAATGCAAAGGTGTGCTAAAGCTGTTCTAGAGTATATTATTGTTAACAATTCCATCCATCCATTTTCTACCACTTATTCCCTGAGCAGGGTCGCAGGAGGGGTTGGGGCCAGTCCCAGCTGAAAGAAGTGGGGTGCACCTTGGACAGGTCGCCAGTCCATCACAGGGCCAACACACATAGACAAACAACCATGCACACATTCACTCCTATGGGCAACTTAGAGTCTAGCCTATCCCCAAGGTGCATGTCTTTGGACTGTGGGAGACTGTTTTCTCCGAGGTACCTGGAGAGAACACATGCTAACATGGGAGAACATGCAAACTCCACACAGAAAGGTTACTGGTTGGAACTCCCCCCTAGCTGAGACTCGAACCAGCAACCTTCTTGCTGTGAGGCCACAGTGCTACAGGGTTCTCCTGGAGTGATTGGTCCTAACAGAAGGTCAAGATTGAAAATTGTGACCTATCAGTGAAGAGTTTGCACGTTCTCACTGTAATTATAAATCATCCTTAAGTATGACTTTATCTAACTTAATTATTTCTTTAAACCCTGTTTTGTTTTTACTCCCTTGCCTAAATGAGGCTCGGATCAACTCTAATCCTCAACACAACAATAAAGAAAATGGATGGATGAACTAAAGGCAGTTTTTCTAATGAGAGATATACAATTATTCAAAGGTAAACAACTTATCAAGATACAAATTACCACATAGCAACTTCATGTTGTAAATAGGACACAGCAAAAATGGTTGAATTGTCACTTAAACCTGCATTGATAATTCTCAGTCTTATAGTTGAATATTTAAGATGTTCAAGATCATTTGTTATCCAAAGCTTGAAAGCTGTCATAGATATGTCTATCAATAAATTGAAACAATAGTTCTAGTAACTTTTGACTGATACTATCAAGTCACTCAGACAGTAAAGGGTTACAAGAAATGCTTTCTTAAAAATGCTTTTCTTAAAAAAGCTGACAAGAAATTTAACAAATAATCTTTTTCTTTGCAATTAGGGTGAACTCACATGTTTTGCTATTTCTGTTCCTGAAATCTACACTTGTGATATACTCAGGTTCTTTCTGAGTTCACACATGTCAACACAGACATCTTTTATGTCTCACGCACTGCAGACCTCTTTTGAAATCTACTCTTTGCGCAGTGACTTATGCAGGTGAATTTTAGCAAACTGGGATGCACCCGGCAAACTTGACAAGAAAAGTGCTAATGCAGCAGCAGCAACAGCAGAGCAGAGGCATATTACTTATCACAAGGTCAGCCAATCTCATTCCAATTCTAGCCAGTGTGCAAAGGAAGTAGAGAGGAAGGGGGAAGGGAGGGTATATGGGTGGGTGTGCCTGCATCTAGGGGTAACCAAAGAGCTGGGCATGCCATGGCATGTGTGCCATGTAGTTTCCCTGGTCTCTCCTCACACTCACCTTGTAATGACATAAGGAGCAAAGCAGAGCACGAAGGTGCCAATGAAGGTACTGATCTTCCTCGTCGCTCTCTGTCTTCGCCTCTTTTGCTCTTCCAGGCAACGCTGGCGAACACTGGAAGACATGACAGTTTAAACCATTATAATCAGGGGGGCACAAAAAAAAGTCTTGCTCATTTTTATTGTTGCAGAGTTGAAGAAAAACGTGTTTGCTGACTTTCTGTTTGAAACTGAATGCACCATAACTTTAAGGCCATGATGATATCTTGGTTGAAGTAATATTTTATTAAATTAAGGTCATTAGTTTGGTGATTACAGACAGGATTAGGAATACCTGTATAAGCTGTGTAACTGGGCTCAGACTCGCACACACAAAGACTAAACACCCAATTTTGACATACACTGACACATACAGTAAGTCATTGGTGACATTGAATTTGGATTTAACTTTATATGCTCTCTAAATCCTGATTATAAAATTATAATATCTCAGAATTACTTAATCAGTTGTTTCCCTACACAAAGGTGATTTTAGGTTTTACGATCCACAATGAAACAGCTTGCTTTAAGAGTTTATTATTATCATTATCTCCATGTTCACCGCTCTAAATGATGTTCTCAAAATTTCACTGATATGAACGCTCAAAAAGTATATCTCCATATCTACACACACACACACACAGAGAATAAGTTTAACAGCTTACCTGGGGTGTATATCCACTAGCAGCACCAACGTTTGCATTGTAATAACGTCGATCCTTTTACAGTGAAACCTTGCTACTTTTAGAACTTTGAGGTATGTGAAACATAACACTATAAAAGACAGAAGAAAGGTGAAGGAGTGGAAAAAGACGGTAAAGATAACGAACTGGGTCCGATTGGTCGCCTTCGGGTTGGATAGGGTGCAGGACGCGTAGAGCCGGTGGTATCCAACCCAGGAGAGGCAGGTGGCCACCGTGGAAAAGGACACGGAGTGCACCCACGTGTACCCAAGCACAAAGGCTGCGTCTTTGTGGCGCATTTTGGAGTGGTACCTCAGGGGAAACACCACCGCGATCCACCTGTCGATGCTCAGAGCGGCCATGCTCAGCATCGAGTTGGTGGACAGAAAGGTCTCGAGAAAACCCACGAGCTGACAGAAGCCGTCTCCTCCAGGCTGAGCCTTACTGACAAGTCCCACCAAAGTCAGCGGCATGTTGGACACCGTCAGCAACAAGTTGCAGAAGGTGAGGTTGAGGTTAAACAGACCGGGAACCTGCTTGCGGATCTCCGGGTTGTAAAGAAAGCAGATCAGCACCAGGACGTTGGACAGCAACGACACTACAATGATCACAACCACCAACACAGAAAGAATTACATCCGCAGTGTCCATCCTGTGGGTCCAGAAACTCACTTCTCCACACTTTTTGCGCGCATATCCAGTCTTTTTTTGCAGCTACAACACTGCATTAGTCAGCCACAACCGCGTCCGTGCATCCCTAAACATCTCCATCGGTGGAGATTCCCTTTTTCCCTCCACTACATTTTCCCTGTGCAGCAACGATTATCAAGAGGATTCCGGCATGATAAGTAGCTTACTTGTGTGAAATCATGAGGATGAGATTCTCCCTTTTCCTAGAAACTACAAATGAGCTCTCGCGCCAAAAAAAAAGCTGCTCTATTCTGGCACTGCGTCTTGCGGTGGGGTTTTGTGGTCCTGTGATGCGCTCTCGAGGCATCACCCCTCCGCGCGCACAGCAGTGTGTGGGCTTCTTGATTTCTACCCTATCTCGTTTGTGTTATGTCAAAACACTCTGAAAATATCCCTTTCCCCCTGATAATAAGATTTTTAAAAGAAAAAAAGGAACTTGCATGTATGAGTCAATTCCAATTGACGTTGCAGAAAGAAAAACTCAGCAATTTTTGCATATTATTGTTCTTTTGTTTAATAGGTAGGCTATACACAGAAGTTCGTGCACAAAAAATGTTGCCATGATCTTTTTCGTGTTCTTTTTATAGTACAGTATGTTCCCATAGCTGCAGTAGAATACAGTCAGGTAAAAGAAACAGTCACAGCTTATTAAAAGTATCTAAAATGTCACAAATCATTCCAATGCAGTAAAGAGAACATTCTAAGGTAATTTATTTTGCACCCTGGCTCATTTTAAATCCAACTTATTGGCATTGATGCTTTGAGTATCATTGATTTAAAGTATCAGTCTAGATTTATATCACCTCTTTAACCTATGTCTGCCTCATCTGATTGACAGGAAGTATATCTTCCACTCCCCTGTAAGCTGGATAACGCCCCCACACTCTGCTGTCCCTATATGGACTTCAGTGTGGATCATTTTCCCTCTGAACTGGACTCGTCAGAGTGTGTTGCAGCACGTGCGCCACCAGAGGCACTGGAGCAGGATGAGGTGGTGATTGTGGCTGTGATCAGACGTGAGCATATGTGGGTGGAAGGAGTTATCATCACTGCAACACATAGATACTAGAATTTGACTGTGGACATTTGATACAGTGCAGTCCACTATGTACTTGTCCTTTTCTGCTGGGTGGCAAAATATGAACAGAAACAGGACAAAAACCAAGGTGAGACTTGCTTTGAAAATTAGGTCCATGAAAATCCTTTCCTGTGATGTTTTCTGTGCAGAATGCGGGTGGGTGTTTGCTGTTGATGCAAAGCGAAAGCAGCTGCAGGGGGAGAACAAACAACCATGCTAGCTTCAGGCTCATATTAAGCTGAAATGTTACTCCATCTTGAGGCTTTAGCTCTGGATTCTTCTCCAGTCTTATAAGTTTAACATGCATTAGGGCAATCAGCCTTTAGAGAAAAGCGAGCACTGCCTTGCACACTCCTGTCAGAAGCCTTATCAGCACAGAGCCACCAGTTGATCTCAGACACCACTGTTTCCTGTCTTTAATTATTCTTTTCATGAGTAAATGCCAGCTCCACAGACAATAATGTCTCTGAACAAAGTCTCTACAGCTTGGAGGACTGAATGGTGGATAATGGTATGTGCATGTGTGAAAGGGATGTACTTGTGGAAAGACCGCTGTTCTTGACTTTAAAAATGACAGATTTTTTGTGAATCAGTCAGAACAAAGACACACACACACTCCAACTGTGCACCTGGCCAGATTAAATGGACATGCATGGAAACAAATGTTTCATAAATATGGATGTTTTGTTTTTGGTTTTATCAAATAAAACAATTAATCTTTCATCACACCTGAAAAGCTTTATTTGAGGAGAGCATTGTGTCTACACAGGTTTGGGTCAATGAGGCCTGTTTTGAGACGTAGTTTCAGGCTATAATGCCTTAAATGGAACTACGTGTTTTTTAATAGGATAAAACAATGGCAACAAAGACAGAGTATCACATATTAAGGAATATACAAAAAAAATTTACTTTAAAAACAACAAAAACAATAGAAATATCAAGTTGAAAAGGCAATTACAATTTACTGATCTCGTCTTGGTTATGGTAGCAGGTTGTTGACGTCTTCAAGATTAATTCCATTTTCTGATTGTTCATTCTTGAAAGGTGATAAGTTAATTGTGTTATTAGAGGATGTCCTGATTGTTTTCTAACTGGGACACAGCATAATTAAATCTTAACGTGCTGTGTTTACATGGAATCAAAGATGCCAACTAAATGGTGTCCCTGACAGAATCATTTGCATTATTCAGAGTAGACTTTAGACATTACAAAGCAATGTTACTGCATAAATCCAACCAGAGAAAAAGAAAACTCCTCTGTGCTTTATCTTAATGTATCTCAGAACAAGCTGTACAAAAGACCCCAAAATATTTTAACATTACTAAATTAGAATCAGTCTTATCTCTAAAACAAACATGTAAAACTGATGTAGGTGCATTTCAGGGTGCAGATATTGTTGACAGACATCAACTTGTCCAAGCGCTCAGGAGTGGCTGTCAAAGATTCTAAAAAAGGAGGAGAGAAGAAGTTCCTCTCTAAAGATGTATATACTTATCTAACATTAATAATGCTGTTTGCATCTATGAGGTAGGGAAATTATCCAGAACAAATGAATCCAAGAGAGGGGTCTGTTGGATAGTTGAACCCCAGATTGAGGAGAAGTAGTGTGATTTTTGTACCAGTTATGGCAAGGCAAGTTTATTTGTATTAACACCTTTCATGTACAGGACAATTCAAAGTGCTTTGGGACAGTAGAGCAGCTCTGCATCCTCTTTAGGGTCTTGGAGAGGCCATGGGAGTTTGCCCAATCTGTCTACGTGTGTCTTTTGGGCATGGAGAAGGCATTTGACTGTGTTCCAAGATGATTAATTTAGAATGTGTTCCAGGAGTATTTGTCCGGTCTCTGTGTGATCGGTGTCAGAGCTTGGTCCACATTGCCAGCAGTACAGTTGGATACGTTTCCAGTAAGGTTTGGACTCCGCCAAGGCTGCCCTTTACCACCTATTCTGTTCTTAACTTTTATGTACAGAATTTCAAGGAGCAGCTGAGGTGTTGAGGGGAGCTGGTTTGCTGGCCTCTGGGTCTCTGCTTTTTGCAGATGATGTGGTTCTGTTGCCTTGATCCGGTCGTCGCTCTCACTGAAGAGATTCCCAGCAGAGTGTGAATGAAATCAGCCGAGAGTGATTGAATCAGGGAAATAAAAAATCAGCACCTCCAAATCTGAGACTGGAAACAGGGTCTAGTGTCCTCTCCAGGTCTAAGTCCATGAAGTACAAGTGGCTGAAATAACTTTTCCCTGCAGAGTGGTGAGGTTCTCAGCCGTCTAGGAATGGCTAAGTGTAGAGTAAAGTTCACTCAAGCAAAGGTTTATTGTAATATTTCTTCACAGAAGAGAGAAACATATAGTGACAAGCCAGACCTAAATGTGCTCTGACAGTGAAATCCTACATGTCTCTGTAGGGTTGATTGTGTGAAAAGAGTTCAAAGGTTCAGCAGGTGTGTGCGTGGGAAGTTCCTGGCCTAAATCCATTCCATGGTCACAATGTTACTAACCCTCATGTCCCTCATCTTTTGGGGTAGATTAATCACTCAAAGCTCCCAGTGCAGTTTGTCTTTGGATGCAGATGTTTTATTCAATCAGTTGGCATAATTCATAGTCTACATGAATACATGTTCCCAAAGTCTTGCAATGAGCTTCAACAGATTAATGAGATATACTTGTTAAATATATTAAACCTATATGAAGCGAAACTTCATATATGGTAACGATATGGTAACAATTTATTACATCATTAGTAAAATCATTAGAATGATTAAAATTTGCCACCACATCTGTACCAGCTAGAGGCTGAATGGTTTCACACAATGATAGATCATAGGTCTCAAACTCGCAGCTTGTGGGACAGTTGAGGCCTGTGGGGTAATATTTAGTGCCCCCTTACTTTGCAGTCACATGGTTCAATACACACAAACCAAGGTGGTAAACAACCTGGTAACATTTAGTGGAAATGGAGTAAAACACATAAACAATAATAGAAACAGTTGTCACTTGCTGAGATAGGGCCAAAGTCTAATTTTGAAATAGTGATAAGTTTTCTGGACACTTGAAATAACATAAAAATACAAATTGTAAAGTTTGATGATATTGATATTAAAATGGTGTGTTGTGTATACATTTTTGAGAGTATCTTCAAGCTATACCGAGGGCTTCGAGTGCTTCCTCTCCAAGTCAAATGTGGCTCGGTTGTGTAAGGTGTGTGAGCAATAATTGATTAAACCTGAAAGTTGTTTTTTTTTCATACTGCTGTTCACTAATGTTTGGGAGGGGAAGAAGGGGGTCGTTTGACCATAATCTTGCCTAGAGCATCAAAGTTGCTAGGGCCATCCTCTGGCTGTGGCTTAGATAAGTTATTGGGTCTGCAGATCTTTGAAGATAATTTCTCCTGTCAGGAAATTTAACAAGTGCAGGACTTGACTGTGAGAGATAGTAGGATGACAGAAAGCCTGCAGCACTTCTTTATGCTGTGACAGTGTGGATTTGGATTTGCTGCCAGTTCCAATTCCACACTTCACTTCCTTCTGATTGGCAGGCTTGTCTAGAATTCAAATATACATATATATATATATATATATATATATATATATATATATATATATATATAT
>JBAMHV010000023.1:7150987-7187598 GCA_037177535.1 Pseudomugil gertrudae
ATTTCTAATCAATCCATCTCAGATTAAATTTATTCAGGTTAAATATAGTGATACTAGCACTGAAAATATTTGTCATGTTTTATTTTATTTGTTAAATTTTTGGACGTATACTGAATGTAATAATAATAAATGTCAATTGTTGTGTCAACCAAACTCTTTTAGTCAGTATTTTGTTTTAAACACTTCAGTCAGAATTGTTAATCATAATGTGGTTGTTATGGGTAAAATGATGATGGTGATGGGATCACTTGTATTTATAAATACTATGAATATGAAGTTTTAGTTCTTTGTATAATTAGAAATGATAGTATCTCAAATAGATGTAAACTTTTCAAACGATTTTCAAAGGATTTTTTTTATTAGGCATTTTTTATTTTTATTATTACCTCTGTAAATAAACTACATTACACAATTTAAACTTTTAGACGATTAACCTGAAGATTACCATGTTAAATCATACTCACTCGTGGGGATTTCATTTTTATAACTCAATTAGGTCAAGTGTAAACAACAACATCAGAACAACAAAGTGTTTGAGGCACATTTCCATGTGTCTAAGAAGCCAAACAGTAAATAAGGGCCATATGTGCCACTTCTGCTGAGTCTCTATTTTTCAGCATAGCTAAATATAAATAACATCCTCCACCACTCTGTCAGAGAGATTTATTTTTTAAGACCTAATCGTTTTATGTTTAATCACTGCTCGTCTAATTGACGTCATTAGACGTCACGTTTCCACACGTCGAAACATGACGCTGCGGAGGGTGCACGTGGTCTGTTGTTTACTTCTTCTAGGAATGTTGGAAGTGCAGCTGGAGGAGGAAGAGGAGGAGGAGGAGGAGGAGGAGGAGGAGGCGGTGAAATTGTGAAACAGTTTTCCTAGATAGAGTTACTCAGCACTTGGAAGAAGACCCGTGGACCGACTACTGAAAATGTCTAACTGAAAAAAATCGTCTTCTGAAGCTTCAAGAGATCCAAACAGTATGTGGCCTACCCTAAAATAGTTTATTATGTATTATTATTATTATTGTTATTTATATATAAAGAGCTCGTGCAAGTCCAGCGCGCCGTCCTACTGTTGCTCTTTGTTCTCAGGAGTCTCCGAAGTTTTAGTTACGTCAACAAACAGCTGGCATGGTAGAAGTTGTTATTTTCACTTAGTTGTTTGGCAAAAAAGTTCAATTCAGCCCAAATTACAGGTTTGATTTTATTTATAGTTTACGTTAAAATATTATATATTGGGACAACATGTTCAGTGTAGTCTGAAAACCAGTTTGACTTACTGTCATATTTCATTATGTAAGCCTATAAAGTTTTTTGTAATACAGATATATTATTTCTAGAGCACGCGCTGTCTCCTTGTGAAATTCCAGGTTAGTTGTAATGCTGAGTCGCAGCAGTTTAAATTCCCATTTGTTTTTCCAGAAAAACACTACAATGCTTCAGCTTGGAAACCTGTTCGCCCACTTTCATCTCAGCTCTAAAACTTCAGAAAGTGCCCAAAGCCAGCAGCTGCCAACATTGCCTGACTTTTTACAGCATGTCAAGTAAGAGGAAAGCTATAGCCAAACTATGTTTCTCAGATGGTGTATTTGTTTTTGACTAAATATAACTTGAAGTGCTTCTGCTGGGATTAATGTGACTAATGTGAAAAAATGACATTTTGTTACGTAATATTGCTTTATTTTTTAATATAGGACTAATAAGAGTTCCTGAGCAGAAGACTGGCCCACAGGCACCCTGGACAGATATTACATCTAATGTACAATCTGAAAAAGTTTCTTATCATTGGATTAAGTCACATTTGAAATTGAGGGATTTTGTTTTAAATCTCATAATATTATTGAATTGTCTCTTTTGACAGAATAATTAATATACAGTTGTTTTACATAACTTTTACACCATTCATCTTAAAGATAGTTTTCATGAAACTGATCTTACTATTTTCCCTTTTATGAAATTCATTTGAGCACACCCAGCTGAACTACTTCTATAAAATGTTTTAAAAACATCTACATGGGCAAAAAAGAGAAAGAAATTGCTCTCAAAAAGGCAATTATTGGAAAAGCAGTTTTTTATTATAGTGAAAGCACCATATGCTACATTCTTCACTAAAAGATCAGAGCTTTCCTTACATTCATAAAAAGTTGGAAATTAGTTGCATCTGATAATCCAACTGCATCATGTGTATCAGAACTGCATCATATAAAGTTTAAAGTGACAGCATTTTATTTGCTATGATGAACTGTTTTCAAATGAAGCTGTTTGTTTTCCTTGCTAATCATTTTAACACCTGAGAGCTTTTTGTTTTAACGTATTCTAGTTGCCACTTCAACCTGCTGTATGTAACATGCTCATCATACACAGAATACATATGTTAGCATGATGGAGATGGATGGAGAGAGGGATGTTTTCTTAGATTGCTGGAGTCTAAAACTGGACAAAAAAATTGAATAAATACTACAAAAAGAAAAAAGGTTGTTAATGTGTCACATACATTACAACTTGTACTAGTGCTGTGTCCAAAAGTATTCTTAAGGTTTACTTTTTGAAAAACAAATGATATAGTCTGTTGTTTCTGTTTAACTCTTATTTGTACTTCTAGGAAATTCACTCGGCTGAAGGAGGGCGTCTACTGCAGTCTTCGTGTTCCTGACCAGTTTCAGACAGCCAAAGATGACATCGACATAGTTATTCTAACAGGTGCACAGTGAAATTACTTATCAATATAAATAGATTTTAGAATATGAAGGGTTGTGTCATGTCTTTTTTCAGGCTTTTACAGCTTGTGTAACTCTTTCCAGTGTTTAGATTTCTCATTTTTGTTACTGGTAAAAGTAATTCCTGTTTGACTCAGCAAATAACTACTGAGTACCAACAGTATAGCACTATTTTTTTAGAAGTCTAACCTTGTTTAATCTTTTAATTTTTTTCTAAAGGTCATGGTATCTTCTGCGTAGATGTAAAATCCTGGAGTGGAAAAGTATCTGCTCACAGTCAAAACTGGCATGTGCAGGTGAAGGAAGAGGGCCAAAACTTCACCAATACCTGCATTGAGCAAATTCGAGATCCCCTGAAAGCTATCACGGTAAAAAAAAAAGAAAAAAGGACTCAATTAGCTGATGTAATGCAAGAAAAAAATGTCAAACTGTCTGGCACACTTTAAGCCCAAGGTCCAAACAATTGTCCAGCTCACTGTTTTCATGCAAACTGCAGCCGGGTTAAGAGACTGAGTCACCATAATAATTTATATGTAAATTTCAAACACTACAGCAGGGCTTCCTAAACTTCACAAGTAGGCACTCTGATCATTTTATTATGGACCTGAGGGGATGGGGTGAAAGCAGGCAGGTGCCTAAACACAGCTGTCACCTTATGTGCCTGAGTCTCTTAGAGGAGTCATTCATTTCCATTTCTATGGGTACTCATTTGGACTGAAGCTTGGCAGAAGAGTGTGATGGTAAACACAGGCTGCACTATTGAGATAGTTCTGCTTAAAAAGGACCTATTAACTTCATTAACCTATAAAAAGCGGATACAGCTTAAATCTTAGTGCTAATTTGAGGTTATATAATTTTTTTAATTGGTCTTTTATGCCTTTGAGGACTGTGCAACAGGTGTATTGAATCATCACCCTACTGGATTTAGTGAGTACAAAACAGTACGTTATTAGTTGGTTTATTGAAAAACAGCTGCTGGAGTGCTTTTAAAGTTTTTTATTATGATTTTTTTTATTTATCTCCATAAGTTATCTACCGGTGCATGAACAATCTGACAATCTAAACAAAAGCAGTTTTATATGAAAGTCATCAATACTTCCTATTTTTCAATCTAAAAGCACCAAAGGCTTTTTTTAATTAAGCCTGTAAATGTAAATGATCAAATTAATAGATATGATCATTTATATGCTTTATGATGTATTTCTCTCCTAGACTAAAACAGCAAACTTGTGTGGACATTTGAAGAGGAGTGGAGTGTCGGTGCAGCACAGACTCTTCTTCCCCAGGATTCTCTTCTTATCCCCAGACTGCAAGCTGGACAAGGAGCTGATGGAGAGGAGGGAGCTGATCTCTCACAGCCAGATAGATGACTTCCTTAACTCTTTCCAGGAAGGCTATGTGACCTGGATATCAGATGCTTTGACTCCTTCCTGGGTCTCAGGTGTGTTGGTCCTTGAACTATTTAGATTTCTACTTAAAGTTTTAATTAATGCTATACTACACAATTATATAAAGGATGCAGGATTCATAATGATATGTCTACTTTTTTTGTCACTAAGTCTTTAAACTTAAAGCAAAATCATGGAATGTCTATTGTATTGGATATTAGAATAAAACATTTTAATATCTCAATAAACATTGTGCTATTTTTTCATGACTTTCTGCACATTAGGAAAATTACAGTATAAAGTTAATTTGAACAAGTAATAAATTACAGTGTTGGTAAGGTGAACTGAAACTGGCTTTTAATGGGAAAGCTACTAACTTAATGTAAATTTTCACCCTATAGGTCATCTGTCATACAGGCAGATGGAGTCAGTGCGGGAGGTCTTGAGGAGGGTGGGAACATGGGATCTGGTGCGGCTGCACTGTGGCGAGCAGCTGAAAGGAGACTATCAGGGCTGCCAGTATATTGCGCTCAACCGCCAGGAGACGGACAAGCTTGAGTTTTCCAAAGTAAAAACTGCTGATTCATTGTGGTCTCTGCTGGGACATGTTCCTCAGGTCAGTCCACTTAACTGTCTCTGGTTTTACTAAGTGGAATTTGAAACTGGGGGCTGGTCAAATGTAGTGTGACAGGCTCTGAATAATGGTATCAACCAAATATTAACCAGTAGGTGGCAGTAGTACTTTATGACTTTATGACTGAGTTAATTTTCAAATGTATTTATCTTATAATAGTAAAGAACGGGAAATACAGGCTTAACTTGTGCTGAAAGTGCCACCAATTCCATAGTTTTTTAAAGTAATTTGAGATACATTTTTCATTTATAAGATAAGAAAGTAGTACATAAATAAAAGATTAAGTGACTATAGTTAGAGTAATTCAAACAATGAAAACTGAAGTTTGATTTCTTTGAACTGAGAAAAATTATAAACAAGTGTCCAGTTAAGATCCTGGTTCAAGGAAATACTTCATAATAATAAAAAGCTGAATTAATCATTTTTAAAATTAGTTTGACTGTCTTTAATTTCTATTAACTGCTAAGGTGTCACTACCTGCCTTAATCCTTTTGTTTCTGTCATTGAGGTAATTGATTCTGCCAGACTGCAAGCCGCTCATTGACAGCTCTTCATTTAATTACACATTGAGGAAACAGACCTTTTAAAAAAAAGTCACATTCTCACACTATTCTATATTTGAGTTTTTTTTATCTCATTGCATGATAAAAGATTATTTAGAATTAAAACTTTTTTTTTACTTATGACATTGCAGCAATCTTGACTGTCAACTATGTCAGTTCATGTAAAGTTCAGTTTGATTTTATTGAATATTGTATTAACGGGGAGGGGAGGAGTAACATTTCCACTTGACGTCATTAAAAAAAAACTTTGTTTGCTGCTTGCTGTTGTTTCATCAGTCCTACTTGTCAGTTAATTAGCTGAATGAAGTAAATGCTACCACTTCAAGACTAAGGAGTATGACCCCAGAACAGCATCCATTACTGATTCACACCCACCCTCAGCACCCAAACACTCAGCCTGGGCTTCCCGTACAAGCCCATTCAGGCTTCAGTTGACCGCCCCCCCAACACCCAGACTGTATGCACTCTCCCCTCTCGCCTCCAGCTGCTGTGTATTTGATACATGACCCAGCAGTCATTAGACAGTCTCCAGCGAGCTCCTTTATAGCCCAAGGGGACACACACAGCGACAGCAAAATATATTATTTTCAAAGAAATATTTGTAAATGGAGGCACTGCAAGGAGCGCTCTTTTAAAAAGCGTGGCTTGGGGAGTATGTGGTAAACAAGCTGCTAATGTATTTGTTTTTACTAAATCAAATGTCAGAGTCTAGTAATTTAATCCTGAAACTACAGAAGTAGATTTCTCCAATGGATTTGTGCAATAAATTGAAACATTTTTGTCTGAATGCCCCTATCACCTACCCTGTATGTAGAAAGAAAAAAGGAGGCACTTTGCTCATGTGCAGCAGATGCAAGGGAAAGCTGGGGGGTGGGGGGTATAGAAACCAAATATCTCCCCTAGGCATATTTTCAGGGCTTAGAAATAATGCATACTTTTGATTTGTTACTTGTAAACACACATGATGTGACCTACAGTTTCACTCTGGCATCTGTTTGCTTGCAAGAGGTGGGATCAGACGCATTTACAAAGCCACCATTTATTAAGCCACTAGGTGTGTTTTTTGTGAGGTAAGGCAATTACTCTGTAGCGAATGGGATGTCTACATGCCCCAAAGTGGAGAGTGATTGAGTAGAGTGGGTGTAATTTATTAATTATGGTCTATATTCTTAGACCACAGTTCTGGCTTCATTCAATCAGTATGGATTGAGGGGTAATTACAGTGTGTGTGTGTGTGTGTGTGTGTGTGTGTTAAGGAGACACAGAAAGAGCTGAAGGTCTATTTGTGTCATGATTTAAAGTGCAGGTTACTTATGATGTTCATCTTGATGCTGTCTCTTATTAGTATATCGTGTAGCCTGGTGCTAGTTCATACAATCTTGTTTATTTAGGAGAAGTCCCTGAATTTCAAAAAGCTCCCAATTGCATAGCTGAGATTAATCAAGGTCCTTCAAGTGTAACATGACTACACGATCTTGCCAGCTGATTGATGGAAGTAAAGCAACCAGATGAAAAGCTAGAAAGTCACAACAACATCTAATCTAAGCTAAGACGGAAATGTACAAATAAGCCAATCTGGGTTGCCAGAGCTACACGTTGTCTTCCTGACATACTACAGATTCCTCACAATTGTAGCTTGTTAATTTAAGTCCGCCTGACATTCCTCTCTGTTTGGCCATCACCCAGGCTGCACGTGTCGCTGGGCTATAATGGACAGCCTGGTGTTGTGCTTTGCACAGAAAAGGCAGAGAGAAGAGGGGAGACATCAACTGCTTTGTGGTGATAATGAATGGAGGCACACAAAAGGCCAGGGGCAGGCCATTAACAAAGCCTGCAAATTCTGCTGCCTTAATAGAGCCTATCATCAGGCACCATGGCCTTTTGCTTCCTTTTTTTTATCTTGATAAAAGCTGTACTAAGTAATTTAGAGTCATTTTTACTTAAAACTTGTAATCGTTAACAAATATTTCTCCATCTATGTCTCTGTTTCCAGCTAAAGCAGCTAAAGAACTATCTGAAATACATTTTTTTTAAATTGTAATATCTCCAAGCCCAAATGCCTCCCCAAGACAAAGAGATAAAAAGGAAAGTTATTGCACTGAATGTGCATATTGATTAGAAATTTCAGATAGTCACTCACACAAAGTTCATTGATCCTAGGAATCAAGTGCAAATTAACCCCAACACGATTATTTCCACAGCAAAGTTTTACAGAAAAAGTTTTTCTAATGAATTCTAAAGATGTAGCATTTTACATCATAAATGAAAATTGTCAAGTAACTCAGTATCAGGATGTTCACATTTCTGTAATTGCAGGACTGCCCTCGAAAGGCAACTGGAATTGGGAATCATTTGCAGCAGAGTGTGTGTAGGAAGGTACAGAGAAAAACTAGCCATGCAATTACACATGACAAGAGTGCTGCGGTCTCACAAGTGTCTGTAATGAACTAGTGAAGACATGAGCACTCATACAGTGAAAGGCAATAATGAAAGCTGCCTTGTTATAGCATGTCATTAAACTTAGTAAAATAATTTATTTCCCCTGGAGCACTGAGCCATAGTGAAGAGTCCCACGAAGAAATTCTGCATCTATCAATTTCAAGATAATTCACTGAGTTTTGTCCAAATTTATACCCCAGTATGCATAAGCAGATTTTTCTAGGGTCCTCCAAGTACTCTTTTTTTTTGTTAATTTAGTTAAACATCATATACCAGGGTTCATGTTTTACACATACCTACTTAAGACTGGTGGCATTTGAGTAAATTTGAATACATATTTAAAATAAAGCATTTGAGATATTAATATTCATTAGAACGAGCAAAACGAGCAGTTTTTCAAGTAGGAAATACTGAGTAGTGTTTATTCAGAAGGCAAGAAAAATGAAAATGTATTAGTAGGGTTTGGGTTATAATTAAAATAAATCAGATATCCTTTTAGAAATATCCACTGAATGAGCAAGAGAATGAATATTTAAATAAGTGTAGTAAATGGTGTTTCACTGTGATGCTTTACATAAAAAATGTTTAGATAAAAAGCTTTGCAATGTGTTCATTTTCATTCATCTTGCTTTGAATAATATATTTTGTCCATTTTTTTAACAAAAATAATTCATGTTGCTCTAAAATATTTTTTTCATAAAAAAATCTATTCTGTATTTTAACTGAAACATATTTTTATCTTCTTATGAAGATAAACTATTGTCAGATGCATCAGATTAATAGTTTGATTACTTCAGTTTGGCCCTTAGGGAACCTTCATTGACAATTCTGTACAGTTTTTGTAGCATTTACAGAAAAAAGGGTAAATAGTCCCAAGCCTTATCTATAACAAAAACGAATAATACCAGATGCAGGCCTGCTGATATGATCACATAACTGCAATACAAAAACATTGAAAAAAACAGCAATGGCATTGAATTGTTGCAGAGCTCTGTGCTGCATCATATTTATTAAGCTCCATAGATTTCATTCAGGATTTCCCCATCGAATGATTCTCTATACTTATGCAATTTAAAATTTGATTTTGGTTTTAGTGATGGATCAAAACTATTCCTTAATCAGTGGCTAATATGTTAAATTTATCTCTGTGAGCTCAGTTATTTGTTTTGTGGATTCAGGATATTACAGAGACCCTCACAGTACAGGCTCCAAGATATGATCAATAGGGATTCATGAATAATGAAGAGGACAGAGTGGAGCAGAGGCACTTAATTACAGCTTCAAAAGCCATTCTTGTTAATTGAGGAGAATTAAGAGTGTGAAGTGGACTGTGCACCGAAATTAGATTTTTTTTTCAAATCTGACTTTCATTTTGTGTTGGAGCAATATCCTGACAGCGGAGAAACACCGCCTGAGGTTATTGAAGCATTTCTATATTTGAAATGTATATGCATGGTTTATTTTGTGCTGCTCTTTTCCTCTGACCACATGTGAGCATCTTCTTTTAATGTTAAGGGTAATGGGAAACACATCCAGAAGATGTGTAGCTGCTATGTGCAGCAGATATATAATTGACAGCATTGCCATCTGTTACATTTATGTGAAATTAAAGTTAAACTAGTTAACAGACACTTTGGCCCATTGTCTGTTGTTTTGATAATCACCCTTAATAACAGACAGCATCAATATGGTCTTTAAACCTGATTTGAGAGTTAATGGAGTCGTATGGGGACGGTCAGTGTATGCTCTGCTCTAATGTTGTTAGAGATGTTCGTAAAGGGCAAATTAAATCAGTCATAGATTGTAGCCTCTCAAGTCAGCCAGACAACCAGACCCATTCAGGAAAAAAGAAAGGGATTCATATTTTAACCTCTCACAGAAAATACACTTATGTGGATGGAAATAAAGTCAGAGCTGGGTGACTGGATGTAAATGGTCATTGCCGATAGTCTTAATGGCTTCCTGCTCGATGAGGCTGCCTGTTTGGAAACAGCTATTCGGAATTTAACCAGCAATTTATTTTTTAGCTCATGGCTTTAGACAAACACAGTTATTGACGTAGAAGCTCAAAGTTTAGGCATCTTAATGGACAGTCCACATATGCAGGAAGTAAGTTATCATGTTTGAGTATTTCATACAAGAAGCATTTCAACGTGCGTCTAAAATGTTTTTAGTGGACGAATGAAACTCTTAAACGACTTGTTATATGTAGAATAGCAGATAGTTCTTTTTACTTGTGTATAAATCTCTTATGGAAAGACATTTTATTATTATGTATAATGTAAAAAAATAACCAAATACTAAAAAAAAGGTGGGTACTGGGCCATGGGGGGCATCATCAAACTAGACATTGCAGTCGGAAAGATACAAAGAAGTGTTTCACAACAAGTTGTAACCAACTTTATACTTTGACACTAGGTGTTACTAAAACCTACACAATTGACAGTAAACATCAAACAATATTCCAACATTATAAAGTCTAATTTTCCACAGGCTAATTTTTCTCTTCTTAATGTAAAACAGTTTATTTTCACAGCAAGCAGTTGTCCACAGACCTCATGCTCACTCTGAGAAATTATGGGAATCCACATCATGAATCTACTAAAAGTAATTATTGAACCAAGTTGCTCCACTTCCAGCAGTGATCTAAATTAAATGCTTAGAGTCCCATTGAAATTGAATCAGCCCAGCCTAACCTACAACTCGGCTCATATTGATTTATACAGGAGTTGACTATAATATAAAATCACAACTATCTCAATTAAAAATTCTTCAGTGTAAGATGTATTTTAATGTTTACTTTTTAAAGGGCTAAAAGTTAGTTAAAAATAAATAAATTAGTCAGAATTGTATGCTGGGGTAAATGGTTTTAACCCAGTAGATATTTAATAATGAACTGAGGACTGAAAGTTAAGACTCAATTTAGTAAAATAAACATTTTTAGTTGAATAAATCAAACCTTCAGCCAATCCAAGCTGAGGGTTTACAAATTTACACACACACATTTCCATGATATTTTGGCTCTATGATAAAAAGCTGTGGTGCGGCAGAGGTGTGTTCCACCCCATCTGTGTCTGGAAAGACGGGGCATACAACAAAGAGCCCGTCGTCTGAAGCTGGTGTGGCGTTACGCTCACTCAGAGTTCACCTGAAACACTGCACCGATGGCTCCAGGTAACAGGCAGTGCTTGCTGATTCCTCACTGGGATTCTTTGACTTTATCAGGGGAAGAATCTGAACTTTGTGAATGGCAATACATGCAGGTGGTGACACATCCCTACCCAATTACATAGTTCCTCCCATTAATCACATTCATCAGAATTGTCAGGCTCTAATTGCTAATACTTTTAAACACAGGTAGGCCTACAATGTGTTGTCTCAATATTAAATGCATGTGTTTTTGCTTTGTTTTCAGTTTAGAGTATGTAATTTCCTAAACTGTCTTTTAACCAAACTGGCTCTTCATCTGCACCGTAAACATCCCAACAGGAGATCAGTATCAGCAATTTGAAAGAAGATGGTTCTTTTTGGATGGAAAATGAGCTGCCGTCTTGTGTTTAAGAGGGTAAAAGGTGAAGAGTGAACCAAAGGCAGGATTTTTGGACTATTTGCAGATGGTAAATAGGAAGAGGGATTTTGCCTTGTCACATGACTCCGGCAACACTGAAAGTGAGAGGCTGATCGTGGTAAACACTATTGGCTAAACTCTCACCCCTTTGTGTGACACCCAGCCTTAGCCCCAAGGGTCTTGTCCTCGACATGAAGTGTTACAAATGCACCCAGTCGTACAAACACTTGGGCCTGTTAGTGCTTGATGTAGCAATAATTCTTATGCACTTGTTGAAAGTTCAAAGGAGAGGTGAGATATTCTTTTTGTAGCAATTGATCTGTCCATCCTGGTTTGCTGAAAACGGTGCAGCTGTGACAAATGACTTTTTGTCTTAGGGAAGATAAATCTGTCTGGAAATGTTATGATTGATGGTTAACCTAATCTTACCAAATCTTTCTGACCTGAGATTGTCAGAAAGATTGAAGACATCTTCAGCTGTTTTGTTTCTTTAGTTTAGATCAGTTTGAATATGTTATTATATACATCCATATTCTGATTTGTGTCAATCATTTGTTGATGGCTTGTTTTATCTATGACACTCTTGCTAGATTCAAGAGCCCTTATTAAAAATAAAATAAGTAATAAAAAGTATCAGGTTAAGTCTTTACTGTATATGTACAAGAATAATTGTTTTAAATCAGTTGCCTCAAGTTGCTGAGAGGAATACATGCATTCACAGTTCCTGTTTGCCTTTGCTAAGTAACCTTTAACCTTTAGGCTACCGAGACATTACACAGAAATCTTCTTTTTGAGTTTATGGCAAAGATGGCAATTTTTTTTATCTCTTTTTATTTTTAATTCATTCAAATTGGGCACAGCCCAATTGCTTGAGAAATGGCATTAATAAATTATGGGGAACTAATTTAGCTCTAAAGCATGACTTCTCTATTTAAAAGAAAAAGTTTTCCTCCTGTTTGGGATTAAAGATGCTGCAGAAACAGCCCTGTTTGTCCTTCTGTGGTAACACAAAGAAGGAATTACTAGACTTCAGTTCCATTAAATTAGTTAATTGCTGATTGCAAGTGATTAAATCTGCCACCAATTTGTTGAAATAATTCCTCTCTGACGTTTTTGTCTTGGTTTATATGCTTCTGAGCCACCAGCTGTCATGAAGCTATTTTTCCATGCTTTCTAAATTAATAGACACTCGGTGACTCTGAAGTGTCTGATACTATTGTAAATCAAGCCATGTGGCATTCAGCCAAGGCTGCAATATAAGACACAATTGTTTAGTTTTTTTCTCATTTTTCTCCCGCTTTTAATGCACACTAATAAGTAAGTAAATGGTGGAAAGATGTGTGTCTGAAATCGCAGTGGTCTTTGTTGTAGATAATTAGGTTAGCAGCAAGAGCGTGCAGGTGCTGAGGGTGTACTGTGTGCTCACGGTGTGTTATCGACTTGCTCATATTCGTAGGCTGTCAGGGGTGTCGCACTTCCCATCAGCCCCCAAGCTCAGCAACCTCTTCACTATTAAAATGATCACTTTCAATAGCAGACAAAGGAAAGAGGGAACATATCTAGTGCAGGGTATTTTCCCCACCTCTAATGCTTATCTGCCTTTTGATGTTGGCGTAATAAAAGGCCTATTGGGCTTCCACAATGACCTGCAAAATGGACAAGGGCCAATATACTAGGCTTTGACTGCCGCTAGCATTAACTAAAAGGCCCAGACATTATGGAGAGCTGGGGATGAAAGTACATGAAAAAAAATAATAATTGAAAAATTGCCTAATGCTAAAGTGAAAGAAAATGGAACTGTGAAAAGGCACTGTAATATTCTGTTATCCCCTGTAAATGCAGCCAAACAAGAGATGCAGCGTGGCATTCTTTTTGAAATGGATGTGGTTCAATTACCTGCATGTCTAAATCTAGTTAAGGCTTCCATTGTCAGGTTTGAAATGTAACAGGCAGTTTTGATGTAGTGTTAAAGCGTATTATGCCCTACAACCTACATAAAATCACCAGGGATATGACTCCATTCAAGATGTAGAAGGGAATTAAAGCTCGCACCGAGAACAAGGTTAATTTAATATTTATTCTGTTTCAGATTTCAGTTTGAATCACTGTTCTGCCACAGAAACGCAGTATTATAGCAAACTGATGTAAAAGGTTTGGTTTTACATAAATTCTTTTTTTTTTACTTTTTCATACATTTGACCAAATAAAAAACTGTTTTTTTATTTATTCTTCTATTGGCCTCATTTAGGAGCATAAAGTTTGGCAACTATTTTGCATACTGATTATTAACCTATACAATTTAAGAAGTGAAAATAAACACTCTTGTTGCATAAGTTATCAGCTGTCGATCAGAAAAACAAACATGCAAAATGTTATTCAGCTTTGAGATATTTAGACTACATAAAGCAGTCAGACTATGTACACCATCATGTGATGGCCCTCCTGTCACCCTACCGACGGCTCTGACATGTTGGAGCATGTACACACAGACCCTCGGATGGTATCCTGTGATGTTGGCATCAGTGTCCTTTGGGTCCTGAGGATATATGAACCTGTGTAAACTAGGCTTGTTACATCACATCTGGCATGTGCTCCATTGGTTTGGGACCAGTTGAAATGATATTATGCCTACAAAAGTAATTGAATGAAATTAAAATTATTCAAATAATGAAATTATAAATGTAAAGTTCCTGACACGCCAAAACAGAAGTACATTAGTGTCACTTCGTGTTGCCAGCTATTGCTCATAAATTGGCTCCTTCACAGACCATGCAGACTATGACTTCTCATCTGAGGTTGGAACTTAAACTAGTCTGGTTGTGCTGGGGGCTTCAAAAAAATTAACTTTCCTCTTCATTGTCCTTTTGGCTCAGGTGTTCTCAGGTTGGGAAACTGTATCAAAAAGATTAGATGTAATCTGTTGGTTGGTTTGTATAGGCAGTGTTTTATAAATTGCTTTCATATGAAAACAATTCTATTAAACCATACTGTGGATTATAATGGGTTTTATATTTGATTGGATTACAGTTAATTTGAATTTTGCTTTCATAATAAGATGAATAGATGAATTACTTAACATTCTCTGTGTTTGCCCTTTTTTGCCTTAGATTCCTAAAGACCAAAATGTGGCCTCAGGTGTACATCTTTACTATTTTCATTGTTAAACCCAATCCTCCTCTTGACGAGCTAGAATCAGCTCTTGCCCTGTAAGCCCAGCAGTTAAACAACAGCTTGCGCATGTTGAGGTCAAAGGTGAAAGGCAGGAGTGTCTGCATAGCTCTAATTAAAGTCTTTACACTGATTCACAATCTTTTGAAATACTTTTAGAATATATAATTGTGTTAATTTTTTACTCTAAATTTAGTGACTACTAGCTTTTTTGTTGCCTTTTTCTGCAGGTTACAGTGAAAATGTATAAGCGTGGTGCTCACGGATGGCTGGGCAAACCACTGAATGCCACTACCACCATATCCTCAAACACCTTTGTGATCTTCAGGATCAGCGGTGAAGAAGCAGATGCCAAAATCCCTGTGAATACCATTGACAGCATCACACTCAGCATATAACAGAAGGGTGTGTGTTGGATGAGGACAGACATCATCACAATGTTGCACTCAAAAGGAAGGGAAGGGAATTCTGAACCAGTGATGCACGAATGGAAAAGAATCAAACTATTATTTCCAAGCGTTTTTAATGCAGTGTTAATGCTTTTCTGTGGTGCACTAATCGTGTGAATTGAAATTGTGTCTGTGAAGAAAAAGAAAAAAGAAAAGGCCCATATGCCAATTTTCCAATTCTCTGGTCCTCAGTGGCAACATTATCATAATGAATATGGTTTCACATAATTAGCCTGTTTAACTTTCTCTTGTTTTGAATTTCTAGGGCTGCCCCACACAAGCCATTAATTAATCATTATGCATCTGATTGTGTCACAGCAGTTCAGGATACAAGTGTTTAATGTGTTAATTATGGTGGTTAAAAATTGGTTGCTACTGGCATGACAAGGACCAAGCATGTTACTTTTTCACTGGGTTTAATGGGAAGTTATTTGCCATCTGTTTAGAGAGTGTAACTTTAAGGTGCTTTATTAATATGCTCCACTGATCAGAGATAACAAATTCAAGAGCGCACAGGCAGAGCTAACAGCACCATTCATAACAATGTCTGATTAACTTTCCATCAGTTAGCAGGCTTACACAGCTGCGCTAACAGCAAGCTGTTGTATTTACAGGACCTGTTAGTGAGTAAAATTGAGTTAATTCTATCACAATATCAGTGCCTTCAGCTAATAAAATTAAATGAGCCCTTTCTGTTGAAGCTATCTTTAGCATTGTGTTCTTAAAGCAGTACTGTTTAGGTTCACAAGCATTTATAAAACCTGTCGTTTTGGGGTGTCGATGTTGCTTTCATATAAAGCAGCACTTAGAAACTCTTGTCTTCATAGCCTTTGATAAGTTATTTTGACAATATTAGATGAAAAGAGCATCAGTAAAATTGCTATAAAACTGATGGGTGAGTAGCATATGCAAGTTTTAGTGTAACTTCATTAAAACATTACATGAATGTTTGTATTTTTGTTCTGTCTTTAAAACTTAACGCACTTTCAAGTCTAAAGCCAAGATCAAAAGGATTATTATTGGTTATACTTTTGAGTAGTTTGGTTTATTAGCATGGCCATGTGTGTTTTTTAAAGTGTTTTCATGTTTGTATTTTCTAGTAGTGAAATAAAAGATTTAGTTGCTTATTCTGTTTACGGTACATTGAATCCTGCAGATTTGTTTTATCTTCTCTTTACCTAATTTCTTTAACACACACTAGATTTGAAAGAAATTCAATCAAACTGTTGCATACACCTGTGTGTTTACAGTTGTTGTAGACCATTTAGGTTTACGTAAAGGTCAATATGGTAAATATTTTATTTGTGCATTATTGCATGATTAGCGTTTTTTACAATGAAAAATTTCCACCCAAAGTCTCTTCTAACCCGTCACCTCTTGACAATGACAGAACCTCATAGATGTAACCAAAGATTTGGTTTTTTATCAGCCCAATATTGAAGACGCCTTTACCTCCTTATTTATGGGTCTTCATGAAGATGATGCAGCTCAAGCATGCTGACATCAATTCAACTACTGCAGGCTACTTCACATGCCTGAGAAAACATCTGGGCTAAATATGCTGTATGTTTCATTAAATATTGCCTGTCTTGTGAAAGATTAACCAATCAGCTTTGCTACTTTACCTGGAACTCAGCAGATTGGCTTAAATTCTTTTAAATTTGTGAGCATTTGTTTATGCAACCTCATTTCATCAAGCAGAGGTCTGAACTAGATTATTGAATTCTTTGCATTTGTTTTGTTTTAATTTATATGTTTTTTTTATTCATTCTGTTGTGATTTGCGTGTGTGTTTAGGGTTATTGTCCTGTTGCATAACATAATGACAGTTAAAGCCACAGTGCTACTGCAAGGTGTGGAAGTTCTACAGCAGCAAAAGAAGCTGAAATCTTAACCTGTTCACTATGCTTCTTGACTGTCAGTACAAACTTTATGTACTTAAGATAAATAGGAAACTATTTAGAGGTGATCACATTTTCAGATGATCAATTTAATCAAATGCATTTGACTGCTATGAACCCTGTTTCTTATGTTTGTTTTACACACCTGCAAATTTTTAGTTTTTATGAAATGCACAGTAATGTTGTGTATTATAACACACATTGTTGTCCATCTGAGTTTATATAATTCACTATGAAATGTTTAGATTTTTTCTTAGTTGTATTCCGACATAAGACCTGAGAGAGTTTGTGCTTTCTTTTCTATGTGACTGTATGCTTCTAAACATCCTTGTATATGGATACAACTGTATACAGTACTTGACTGCTTCCCGGGAGCTATTGATTTCTTCTCATATCTGAGCAGACCTGCTAAGGATTTGTATCAGTGAGACTCGTATACAGTCATTTGTCACTAGTGGGCCACAAGGTTTCTTCAAAGCCTTATTAAGGAGATGGAGGGCATCCATCAACAGCTCACTGTGCTCTTTGTAAGCATGCAGCATGTCTCCAGCATGGTAAAAGACTGGGGATTAAGGATGGATGACTGGACACGGGGACAAAGAAAACCCTGTTGAGCAGCATGCCGGTGACTGGGAGGGGAAGCTGAGCGGAAATGGACATGGAGATCAGACTAGAACACAGTGTGACAAGGTAACAAGGTAAACTGATCCAGGCAGCAATTCCTCTGGAAACTGAATCAATGAGGGTTCTGTTAAAATGAAAATCCTCTTGGATACAAAGTTTAAATAAATTCATGGTAAAATAGATTCATACGTTAATAACACTTGTCCACTGCGGTCCATGCACATGCTGAGTGTGCTGTCCATCTGTAAGGGTCATGTTTCTTGGTGAGCAATAAATCTGGGAAACAAACTGAGAAAGGCTGAAGCGTGCAGAAAAAAACTGGTGTTAAACTCTGACCTCAGACTGTTCAGCACCATCCCCAAAGTTTCAAGGTCAGGGAATTTGTTTGACCCTTTCTTTGTACTGGTTGTGGATATTGTAGAACAGCCTGGACACAAAGGACATATCTCTTTGAGATAACAATTTCAGGAAGAGCTACTCAGCTTCCATCAGAATGTTGTACACATGCTAATGCAGGACATAACAATTTCCAGTACAAATTTCCCCTGCACTTCCTTTCTACTACTTGAGCACATATGCAGTTTGTCTGACAAATTTTAGCTGCACAAATCCAACAGTTTGACCCCATCACTCTCAATCTTGTGTGACTTTTGGAGCTTGAGCTCAGCTAGCTCAAAGGTACTAGCCAGGCCAGAGTCAATGCCCTCTCTTTATATTTAATATTTTCCGAGATGCAAACCTGTTTCATCTGTGGAGTACTCTACAGATGAAATTGCATTGCACTGAGAGTCTAACCCCATGTGAAAATGCTACATTCATTAAGAGGAGGATCAGGGACTCTGACAGAGCATGAACATAAACACTTCAAACCTCAAAATATCTCTAATGGCCTGTGATTTTATATTCACCAACTAATTCTAAACATCATTCTGTCTCTTATCCACCTGCAATCACAATTACAAAAACATTTTGCTTATGCAATTTACAAAAAAAAATCAACAACAGAGATTTTAACCTACCAAATAATAATTAGTTTTGACCTGTGACTTGAGTTAAAAGCAAAAAATGCATAATTTGATCAGGTTTAATATTTATAAAAAAGTTAATTGTGTCTGCATATTGCCACTTACTCAATGCTAATAGACATGCTATTATCTATAGGATTTGCTCATAAATCACTGAATGAAGCAGAAAAAGCATTCATTTTTGGCACTATGGCAGTGTTTCCCAGTCCTGGTGCTCGGTACTTCCACCCTGCATGTATTAGCCACAACCCTACTTCAATGCACCCTAATTAAACAAATGTCTCGATAACAGGTTTGCAAAGAACTTGATCAGTGTGACAGCCACCACCACATCACCACTATGTTTGAGTTTTTGCAGGTGCTGTCTGATAAGTGGCACGAGTTACACCTGAGCCCAGTTATGCTCTCACCAGCACTGAGCTCATGTCTCTCAGGCTACAAGCACGGCGCTCTCCTGAGCTGGTGCAGGCATAACGAAATGTTGTCCGAATAAAATTTTGTTTTGTACTGCACCAATTGTATCTGCCTCCCTCTTTTGTCATGGCCCTTGAGCCGAGGCTGTAACATGAGAAAGTTTAAAGTCTAAGACAAACACTGTGTGAGGAAAGTAAATGTCTGTAGTAAAGTCAGTGTGACAACATAATAAAAATTCTCAATCTGTGCTTAAAGAAAGACAGGCAATCAAAGGCAGTAGGTAGTTCCACTACCTAACTAATTTCCACTAATTGGTTTCCTTTAATACTGTTCTAGATAAATCCTTGCAATACATGTTATGTTAATTACTCTAACTTCTCCCTAGGAGTGAGTGTGAATGGTTGTGTGACTGTGTTGGCCCTTTGAATGGGCAACCTGCCCAGGGTGTACCTCTTACCTGCTAATTGCTGGGAATAACTCCAGACCCTCGTGACCCTGAATTGGATTAGGTAGTAAAGAAAAGGAATGAATGAAGGATATCCCACTGTAAAAGCATTCTGTTAAGTAGAAAACTAATCAGGATGTGTCACTTAACTTGAACCACATATTGTGACAAAAATATACAACAAGAATCTAAAGTAATAAATACTTTTTAGAGAAGATACTTACCTTTTGGTCTCTCTGTGGTGGAAACCTATTTCAGCTGCCTGTATTCTTTTGGTCACTACCCACGGTTCTTGACTATAAGTAATGGTGGGAACAAAGATCAACCAGTAAATCAAGAGTCTTGTCTTATAGCTCCTTCCTCACCACGACACACCAGCACAGAATCTGCATTATTCCAGACGACACACCGATCCACCTGTCAAATATCACATTCATCCCTCCCTCCCTCTGAAATACCTGAACTCGTCTACTTGGGGCACAACCTCTTTCTTGACCTGGAGAGGACACTCTAACCTTTTCCAGCTGAGGACCATAGATTTGGAGGTGCTAATCCTCATCCCAGCCGCTTCACATGGCAAATCGTTTGAGCAAGAGCTGGAGATCATGATGAGATGAAGCCAACAGAACCACATCATCTGCAAAGAGCAGAGATCCAATCCTGATGTCACAGACAGGCCATCACCTTGGCTGCACCTAGAAATTGTGTTCATGAAAGTTATGAACAATGCATCAGTGGCAGGGTCCAAATCTCACTGAAAACAAATTTGAATTAAAATGCAAACCAAGCTATGACACCAGTAGTATCAGACAGACCATACAAGAGGTCCAGTACCCCAAACTCCAGAAGCACCCAACAGAAGACCCCAAGGGACCTTTTAGATGACAAGTCAGATGACAATCTGGCAGTCAGGGTTCCTCATGGAGTGAAAATGTTTTTAAAAAAACAAAGAACAAAATTCTATTAGTTGAAATAAAAATAAAAAAGATAATATCTCACACTCAGCATGATCAAATGGGATAGAAGCTAAAACAATTGGGAGCCACTACCATGCAAAATTATTCCAATTGTAAAAGCTAAGAGACAAGAGATTAGAAACTAAAATGGAATAACATACCCTGTAAATGAATGGTAAAAGCAAATAGTATTAGGCAGTTGTATTTAACCCATTAGGACCTGATAAAACATATGGGCATTTTTAGAGGACGCCTCAGCTCTTAATGGGTTAATACAGAACTCATGTGTAAGAGGGTTAAGAGAGCTTATAAGAATAATGGACCAATGAAACACAGTCAAAAATCTCTGAATACATTTTACAACAGGATAAAGTGTTATCGTGGCAAAAATACAACTACATGCTACATTCTGCAGGCTTTTATACAACCACTAGAATGTGATGATGAAAGGAGACAAGCCATCTCTTTTATGCCCACCGACCTCTGTTCTATAACCACTACAGCCCTGAACAGCAGTGAAGCTCTCAGAGTGTGAAAGCAGTGAGATTCAGAGGAGTTTAAATGTTTTTCCACCTTTGCAAATATTCATAATTAAGTATCATTAAGACTCAGTTAAATGTTCTATTAGATTTTCATACATGTCAGTTTGAAAAAAAAAGTATTGTACTATTGTGTATTCCCTAAATAAATAAATGGGCACATGGGCAACTACAGGCCTCAGAAATTAGCCAGGTTGTGAAACAGCCCTCAAAGGCACTGCACTTGTAAAAACCCGCAGAACAACAAAAGACATACAGAAGTGAATGAAATGAAGCTTTCTTGCCAATTACTGTTGCAAACGTGGCCACGGTGAGGCTGTCTGTGCTTCACACAAGCAGTCTTTTCTCCTCTCGTCCCTGGCTATTGAGAGGGATACATTAGCCAGGCAGGATAGATGTATAGTGGAGAGGGAGCAGTGCAGAGTTCGTAGTCATACAGCTCACTTCACGCCTGGTGTTTCAGACCTCTCTTATGATTTCACTTAATGTGCTCACACACAGTGTCATTTTTTTTAAACACAGTGGGCTGTTTCTTTTTTGAAGAAACAAAAAAATCTGCTCACTTTTATCCATCAAACATAAATCAAACATAAAGAAACGTGTGGTTTCTTATTCTATTAATCCAAATTAACTTTTTTGATCATCTATTCCAGCTACAAGACATAGTTTTATAGCCACGTTTCGCTTATTACATTTAAGAACTAAACTAACTTACAAATGCTTGTTTCATCACATCACTTCCAACATATTCATGATTTTTGGCCACCTCAGTGAATGCTCAGGTCTTACTTTTGTTCACAACGCCAGCAGAGTCTGCAGGGTTGGAGTCATGTGCATGCAAATGCCAGGTTAATACTGCAAATAACAACATCCATCATGCTGTGTCATTAACACTGTCCTCTGACCTGTTCCACATAATGTTGTGAAATGTGTCAGGTGCCAGATTATTGGGAGGCATGATGATCAATATATAACTAAGAGAGTGCTACATGTAATGCTGCTGGCAGAGCTGCAGAAAAAAGCTCCATCCGGCATTCTGCTTGCTGTCACAATACTGAAAAACAAATGGAGTTGCCCAAGGCAAGAACCGTCAATAATAATATAATGTGTGGACGATGATGAATTAGTACCAGACTTCTCAATGCCTCGGCACAGTTCATACAGAAACATTATTGCATGACTGAATTGATCTCTGCATCCACATTACTTTGCCTAATCTGTATCTGAGTCAATGAGCACAACATTTTTTCACTTTACTGAATTCAGAATAGTTAATAATGTCCGATAATCAACAGCTGTTTATGAAAGTAGCTCCTTTTTGTATCATTGATTTACTCCATAATGCATCACAATTACTGATCACTCAGACAGAATGCACTTAGGAAATGGCAAATGTGTTTTATATTCAATAACATAGACTTTTCCCTGCTTAGCCACAGGTTGGAGTTCAAACACATGGTAAAAAAAAAAGTGCACTTCCAAATCCATAACAATGAGAATTGTTGAATCGCAACAAAAACTATTATAAAATTAGTTGTTGCTTATTTATCCAAGAATAGTGGCAATATTTAGCATTTCCTTTCATTTTTCTTACAACCTTGGTGGTTATTATGTATTATTTGGGGTTGTATTGCTTTCTAATTTGATGTCTACTTACCTTTTGTTTGAATACACTTTAAACATTTATTACAATCTTTGAATACACTTTTATTCACATGAAGCGATCCATCAAGGTCCCTCTAGTCCACCTGTCAGCCTTTATACCTTCTCAAACAATACAGTCAACATACATAAACCATGTATTCATCTAATTCCAAGCAATATACCTGAACACAGAGAAAAGAAATACCATAAAACAGCTCTAAGCTGCTTTATTTTGCAACTTGTGATACTTAAGACTCATGAGAATCACGTGGCCCACAAATGTTATTACAATAGCTTTGGTGTTAATGTTCCTATTAGCTGAATACCTCTGTGAGATCATGGTGTCTTGACCTAAATGCAGAGATGTCACAGGGCAAATCACACAAGGGCAACTATGACTTCATTTTGTTGTGGTGGAGAAATATGAAAAATATACTAACACCTCATACAAACCGGCGTTGAGACAAAAGTGGGTCATATTTATCTGCTCATGTAGACCCTCCATCCACTGTGTCTTGAAACTACCTAATCTTTAGCATTATCAGAACATTGCATGCACAAGTTTCTCCATCCTCCCTTATTTTCTGGAGAGCGAGAATGTCACACCAGCACTTAATTGGGGCGCTAATGGCTGACTTAAACCGATATTCTTTAGGGGATTTTGCTAATATCAATTAGGGCAAGTTGAAATAGATACAAGCAGTTGGTTAAATCTTGCTTACAGTGATTCAGAGGCACAGGGGAAACCTGAGCCTCAAAGATGAGGTGCATTAGTTCTGCTAAGCTAACCGTGAATGCTAATTGCAGGAAGGACAAACTGTAACCTTTGCCCTGTGGCCATGAACCCATTAAACAGCACATGGAGTTTCATAAGCACAAAGAGGCCAGTCTCAAAAGGCCTGCAAACTGATTTCAGCTTAAATAGGGTTAACAACATACTCTTTTTCAAAGCTTCCCCTGGGATGTGCCTTTGCTTTGTTTTTGGACAATTTAATAAATTTCCTGTCACTCTAAAGCTGACCGCAAAATCATCTAACAATGCAACAGGTTCTATGATTTCAAATGGAATATTCTGAAGTTTCTAAAGGATGTGGATCAGTTATGTCTTAAGTGCTTGTAGTTTCAGCCCTTGAGGAAATTGACAACCTAGTCTTGATACAATATGACACCCGATACGTGGGAAAGGTGTCATTCAAACCATCTGTGTCACTCGCAAAACCAAAGACACTTAATTGAAACATAACCTTAATATGTAGTTTATGTAATTAGACAAGAAGGGGACGTTACATCAGAACTAAAAGTCAAAGTAATTAATCAAAAGTTCTGGAGACTTTTATTTAAACCATAACTTTGAAATGTGTCATTAGATCAAATACCAAAGAATAACTCAAGTCAAAAGGATTCACACTGTGAATCATAAATGGCCTATCAAAATGGAGTCAAAGCTGCAAGAAAAACAAACCATCAACAAACAGAAGAGCTCCCATTTTTAGTGTTTTTTTCTACTGTGAGCTCGATTATGTGAACAAGAGACCTCTCAACTACGTAACACACTAAAAGGAACAGATTCCCCACTTACACCACTGCATTTCCTCCATATTCCAGATTATGACAGTCGTGTGTAATTTTACACTTAGAGCACATACCTTCAATCATCCAAATACAAGAGCAAAATATCAAATTAAAGGAGTAATTTTCCATTCCAGATCTAATGTCATGCGTGTGTTGAAGTGCCCTTATATCATAGAAAATATGGGTAAAGCCTCTTGACTACATAAGCTCCACATTATAGAGCAATAAGAAATAAAGTTACATAAAGTCTTTCTGAGGAACATTTTGCTGCAGAGAAGTACATTTATCTTTTCAGAGGATTAGTAATTAAGGCTTTTACCATCCATATAATGGGTGATTTGAATTAATTTCACTTAAAACATGAACAACTTTTTGGAAACACACTGTATGATTTAGCCTAAAGAAAGTTGAATGAGGATTTTGATAAAGGCATTTTTAGCAGGTACAATATAAGGTTCTTTTTAAATTATACTGATAATCCATATACTGTATTTTTATATCATAGGTTACAGATTATTTCTTGTTAGTCTTTTAAAAGAATAGCTGATGTTAAACTTCTCCATAATGCTTTGGTTTTCTATTTTAGAAAATCCTTTTGCTAACAATAAATCAGTAAATCTTTTACAACTTCATCTGAATCATTTTAGCAAGTTTTTTTTAGTAATTATATTTCTATATTTTTATCCACGGATAAAACTATAGAAATATAATTACTAAAAAAAACTGCTTAGTCTGCAGACTAAGCATAACGCACAATATTCAATCACAGAATACATCAACAATTAAATAAATCCGGCTTTATGTGTCTAAATCGGTCTACAGTCTAGGTTTAAAACACATGCGCCCCACATTTTTCAAAATAAAATGATTAATTTCCAACACAAAGAGCCAAAACAAAACCTCAAACCCAAAATCTGGAACCCTCTCGTCTTCCCCAGAGATTTTTTTTTTAATATACTTCAGTCTAGCTCCTCGGTTAGCACCCACTTCCTTGCCTGCTTGGCAGGTCTGGACAAAGATGGATGGCTCCAAGAGTGACACCTTGCAGCGGGTTACATGGCCTTGAGCTTTATCGTCTAATTATGCTCTAATGTAACTACAAGGCTCTTGAGAAGATGTTGTCTTGCCCACCAAAGCTCTTTAAAAGCCTCCCTGGGGCAAGGGCAGCTTGGAGTGAGGTGCTGTGGCAGGCCACAGCCATGTCCAAGTGAAAGGGTCAGGTTTCTGTTCCCCTGTTTAGATGTTAGACGGGAAAGAGAATTTAAGGAGGACAAGACCAAGACTTTTACTGCATCAGTTTCAAGGCTGTTATGCATTATTTGAAATTTTCCAGCTTTGTACAACTCACTGTGAAAAGAGCATGAGGTTGAAAAATTGTACAAGAAATCTTTAGCAGTTTGCTTATATGTGTATTCACAGCCAATGTTGATGGGATAATGAGGAAAAGATGCATTCATGGTGTGAAATTCTGTATTATTCTTCTCATTTTAAACAATAATCATTATGCTTTATGATATTATGAATGCAAATTATTTAAGAGATAAGAAACTACATCGCATTGTTCATTAGTTACAAAATAAAAGGCAAACCAGAATAAGAAGTGTCAATATTTTCCTGACACATCATGTGATTTCCTCACTTCTCTGCAGCACAAGAAAACAGTATCATCAGCTTCATAAATTGGAAAGTGGTCTTGAGAGATAAGGTGTCTGGTTGAAGGTCATCCATGCTCTCTTGAGTGAACACAAGAGCCTTTTGTGGTTGGGTTAAATGCACCTGACAGGCTGTTGCAGCGCAATCACCCATTTTAATTGTCATGTAATGGTTTCATGTAGAGCCAAACTGTCTGCAACACTTCAGCTGTTGGAAACCAGAGATCAGTCACAAAACCACAGATGTGGTTATCGGGGTGTTTGCTACAGGAGCAAAAAGCCCTGGAGAAAGCCCTTTGGAGACAGGGTTGGACAAAAGATGCTAATACATTGTTATCTCCAGTAATTACTTTAATGAACTGATGCTCTAAGGTGCTGAATCAAAGGGTACAACAGTTGTAGCTTTGTAAACTTAATAAAGACTAATTGCTCTAATACACCTATTAAGTAGCTATTAAATAACATTTTCATATGAAACAGCTCCACAATCAGATTAATGGGAGAAAAAACTATTCAAAAAGTTGCTTGAGACAAAGATGGCAGGAAACATGATTTGCTCTTGCCCTAGGAATAAACCCCAAGCCATCCTCTGTCCATCTAATTGGTAGTAATTATGTTGTAAAATGAATATCATTTTATATTAAGCTGCTGTCAGAATGCAACATCAAAACCAGACTCATTATCAACAATCATGGGAATTAGTTATAATTCCACCCAGCCAAACTAATCATTTCCAGGATGCTGCAGGAGCCGATACTCATTAGAAAGAAAGAAAAAAGGGTCTCCAAAATAGAATAACCAACATAGATATCTTCTGTGCTGCTTTAGCTGAAGGAAAAATTGCATTAGCCATCATTGGAAATCTGAGAGGAAAAAATCCCCATTAGTGGTTCTTATTCTTACAAAGCCATATGCTGGGCAACACGGAAAAGTCTAAGGCTGCATCTGCATAGCCAATTAGGATCACCCTTATAAGAAAAATATTAGCACCTTTAACTCTTTAATATGACCAAGAAGTAATACTTTGTGTATTCAATTCATTTTAGCTTTACTAATAGAAGCCTAAAAAAAAGTATGTGCTTCAGTATGCTTCATTTTTCCTTTTCTGCAAACAGGTAACCTAGTTTACTAGTTTTTCCACAGTGAAATAGCAGGATGGGGTGTAAAGATGTCTATCACCACAGGTCACTGTCTGAGGGCAAGTGGAGCCCTAAGCAAGACCAGTGGCTCATCAGTTTCCCCTCAACACATCATCAGGAGAACAACCTTTTCAACACAGACACATTCCTGGCATTTCTCATGTTCTTCATGCAGGTTGTACATGTGACAATGGCAAAAAGAATAAAAAGACGTACTGGTCAAAGTTTAAAGGAAGATCTTTAATATCCTTGAGTGTGAAACTGAGCCATCTGACAGTATCAGTAGACTAATCAAATAACAAGAACTGTCATAACTCCAAACTGACTGAGCTTAGGGGTAAGACAGCACAAGACAATACAATGAAATATTTAACACGAGTCAGAAAGAAAGAAAAGTATACAACAAACATCACAAGTAAACACTATGAACTGAAAGAAATGGAAAGGGTAAACTGGATGCCAGCAGATAATCCCATGGGTGGGCTGTCATGCGCAGAAAACCATCCCACCATGCATTTAGGTAGACCTGTAACCATGAGAGTAGTCAATCAATTTCAGACATCACTGCATGAATACAAGTGGCTTGGCTACTGTTTTATTGTCATAGATGCCAAAGCAAATATAAAACAACAAAAATATATATAAAACCTTCAAATTCCACCCAGGAAGGACTACGAGAAGCACTAATATTAATAGTTTGTTAATGTGCTTTATGCACAACTCCGCTACTTCCTGAATTTAGACAGTGTTTTCCGTCGTTCATTACTGGTCAAACTGATTAATCCAGGTGTGCCTGCCCTCAGTAACCACAATGGCACTGTCCAGACACACCTGGATTAATCAGTGCGTCCAGTAATGAAAGATAGGAAACAAAGGAGCTGGCTTAAGTTCAGGAAGTAGTGGAGCTGTGCATAAAGCCCTTTGGCTGATAAATCTTTGTTAGTTAGTTGCAACGCCTTTTTTTTTTTTAAATAAATGGGAGCCGATTACGATTTAGGTGACATGAAAAACAAAGATTTACGTTAGGCTTAATGTCTCCAATCAGTTGTAGAAAGTTCGGTGAAACTCAAATATTCAACTTTCAGTTTTTAATTACATTTAATAAAGTTGACTAAGTGACAGATTTGACTGATGTTTTATGCAAAAACCACATACTATTTACAACTAGTGTTTATGCTTAGCCAGCATTAAAAGTATGCATCTGTGTAGTTTATTTTCAGTATGTGCATCCTTCTGATCCAAGCATATACTTGCTCTGAAGCCTTTGCAATATAAAGCATTGCAGAGCTGTGGATGATAATGACTCTCATGCAAATTGTGCTCAAAAATAATTTTCTTGTCTTTCTGCTCACAAAATATGTCCAATTAGTTTTAGCTGGCCTTGTATAGATGAGAAATGTGTTACTTGGGTCTGTGTTCAAACAGGTTCAGAAAACGAGAATTAGTGTTTGGTGAAATAAATTTTACGTGTTTCTGACTGGGGTACTATTTACAAAAGCCAGAGGGGAGCGTTTAGGGATTCGTCTATTTTTCAGCTGTTGGATATCAAAAAGTAGGACAGATCTGCATATGCTGCAGATGGACATGAGCTTTGTTTATGTGTAGGCTCACAGATGTTAGGGCACAGGAAAGTGCTATGCTTTGTAGTGCCGAACACATGCGAAGAAGACTCACTTGGGCTTTGTCTCAGCATCTGTGACTTGGCGGATGAATACGGCATCTTCGGGGTGGTTGATGTCTCCTTTCTCATACATGTAGGAGGAAGCGATGGCAAGCATGGTGCCGTCATTACTGAAAGCCAGTGAGGCAATGCTGGTCGGGTACCTGTGGAACTGGCACAGACGCTTCTTGTTGAATGGATCCCAGATGTTCACAAATCCATCTGAGCCACCTGGCAAAAGGAGAAGCTCAAGGTTAACCTCAAATGTTAATCCACGAGGCAAAGATCTTTATTAACTAATTTCCAGATGTAACACTAAGTGCTCTCTGACAAAGGTCCCAGCGAATTCTAGAGTATTAGCAAAGAAAATTGCTTCAGTGCAAATACAAACTAAACATATAAAATAAACTAAAGCACAGTGATCTCTTTAACTAGCAAGTCAAGACCTGTACCTGTAGCAAAAGTGTTGTGAACACTGTGAAAGGAGATGGCATTAACAGGGTAGACATGCTCAATTCCTTCCTCCTTCAGCCTGTGGCACTTGAAGGCATACTTCTTCTTCTGAACTTCCTGGCTTGGATCCAAGTACTCCACAGCTACACGTCCCTCAATGGAACTCAAGACGTAGCCCTAAAGCCGGGACACAAGTTAAATATGTGGAACACAGAAGATTAATATCAAATTCTACTCAATACGAGTTTGTGTTGTAATACAGCTCTATTAGAACTATATTATCTATGAAGCTTTAATATAGTTATTGTCTTATGTTTATTCCCCAGTTTACCTGTTTGTTAGGGAACGCTCTAATGCAGCGAGTCTGATACTTCAGACTGGACTCTCTTCTTTGCTGTACATAGCCCATGTTCCTCAGATCCCAAACCAGGACTCGTCTTCCCGCTGTGCCAACAATCAACCTATCTCCAGCCACAGAGAGGGTATACACCTTTTACAAAAGACAGAAGATGCAAGTAGAAAATAAATTAATAAACTGAACTGTCACAAATTGCATCAACACCTTTCTGCATAAATGGATGGATGGATGGATGTTTAATTTACTTTTTTTCCCTCAGTGACAACAGATGTTCCTCTCATTTAAACCTCAAATACATAAATCAAGTAAAAAATGGCAATGTTATCATCCAAATACAGTACAAATTAAATATCACGCGGCACGTGAAGCAAAAGCATGGAGCACAACTAAAGTATGCTAATCATATATTTTTGCATAGTTACAGCAAATCTTTACATATTAAGTTTTTCTATTGACAACATCTTTAGACGATATAAAAATGGCGTTCTAACTAGCAACACAAAATATTTCAATTTTGTTACATTGTCAGGCTGTGTAAAGGTGCCAGCATTGCATGGTGTCCGTGGATCCCACAGTCGAACTGATCTGTCCCAGCTGCCTGTCACCATGACATTAACTTCTGGGCAGTACTCCACACAACGAATGGGTGCATCATGCGTTCCAACTATTGTATCTATTAAATGTAAATAAATAAACTTAGTGAATTAAAGTTAAATTTCATAAATACTTTTTACAGACTGGAATGTTAATACATCCTCTGAGGAAGTTTGAGAAATACCTTGGTCTGTGTTTAAATCGTGAGTTTTTAATTGTGCATCTAAACCTCCACTCCAAGAATGTGTTGGGTCCTGCAAGTAAAAAGCTCAATTATTTCTGCACATTTGACTTAAAACTATGCCATGGCAAACCAGTAGCTAAAGAAGCCTTTTATGACCTACATAAAAAGCGCAGTCAAGCACTGGAGCTGTATGTTGATACTTCATTCTCATGGTGTTGCCTCCAACATCATAAAGACGAACAGTACAGTCCCACGAAGAAACCAAAAGGAACTGAGCAGTGCTCGGACTGAATTTCACAGCAGAGATGCCATCCTCTGGTCCCTGATTCAGCTTGTATTCGTTTGAGCCAGTCATCTGCAAAAGTAGAAAATAATCTTTGCATGTAATTTTCAGATTTGGTAAAACCAAAAGTAAGAATGTCACAATTAATACTATTAACAATGTCTCAATTATACAAGCGTGCCAGCTTGTATAAATAAGACGGCTGTTTTACTAAATCGTCTGCATACATCAAGTGAATCAAACACTTTGTCTATATTAATAGATCTTCTAAAATCAGACTATAGGTGAGCATCTTTAGACAAAAACAAACTCCTTATTGTGCAATATAGTATTAATATACGACTAAGTATATGATTATTTCCCAACTCTATGTTCCACAGGAATTACATTTGTTACATAGACTTTATGTATACTTGCATTAGTGTCAAAACTACATTAGTTTTAATGGTTAAAAGTACAAAAGACAAACATAATAAAACAAAAACAAACAAATCTGAGAAACGGTGCGTGTTTTATGCACTAAACGGGATCAATCTGTTCATGTTTACTAAGTTTACAAGCTCTACTCAAAGTCAAAATGTGCACATACTTTTCACAAATTCTACTAAATTTCCTATTGTATATCCTGCCTTTTAGATTTTTGCAACCATATAACCTCTGATTTCACAACTTGATTGTTGTATCGAGAATTTACACCAAGCACACTTTTACAAATAATTGCTAACAATAGCATGTACCTTTTTGAGTAGAGCCTGCAATCCTTAAAAATTAACTTTTCAAATGTACTTACCGCTTTAGTATGGTGTCGTAAAGTGGCGACTGGACGGCTTAACTGACTCGATCAATTGTTTTTTCGACTGAAAATACAAATATAAAACACACAATGTGGAAAATGCTAGAAGGCGGATGCGTGTAGACAGCCAGCTAGCATGTAGATGCGTGCTAACTGGCTAGCACGGCGCACATATTACAGTAGATGCTGATTGGTGGAAACAAAAATTCAAACTCGCGCCTGCGATTTCATTGGTTGATTTTAACCCGACGTTGAGTTCCGTTGTCTAAACACGGATCACGTGACAGAGGTCTATTCGCTCGTCTTTTCTTTCTTGCATGCATTTTAATAAGTCAGTGAATTGATCCTTTAGATGCGCTCTTTTTTGGTTTGATAAAAGTAATCTGTTGTTAATAAAACAGAGTAGTATCATGAAATGTTTAAAGTACCTATAATAACAAAAAAAAAACTAAATAGTTATGCAAAGATATGATAGTCACTGAACAGCGGGTCTGTTTAATGGAGCTATGCTATCCATTAGTGTCCACATTAAAGGCTTCATTTATGGGTTAAAGTCAGTGACAGGTGTAGCCTAACCTGTTTGAATATTCTTCTGAGACGCAGAACAAATAATTCAGCAATCTTTAACCAGGATAGTAATAACGTTTAACCACAAAAATGAATCATTAGGCACTTCTCCTCTAAAGAATCCATAGCCTTTCTGTTTAATTTAATTTATTTATAGGGTGTTTCTTTTATTTGAATTAATCTTGCATTTGCAAATGTGTATTGTTTTTGGTCAGCTCTAAAAAGATCTTCTTTCATTATGCCTTTCTACACAATTTTCATTGTAACCCAAGACACCATGAAAACAAAAAGAAAAGTTTCAGATATTGATTGATAATACAATAGGTTCTTCAAATAGTCTATTAAGCTTTTCTAAAAGTGGAATTGTGGCAGTAATCGGTTATACGTGGTTTTATAAAGGATAGTTACTCAACAAATACAAAACTAAATTAAAACAATCCCAGATTAGATGATTCACATAAAAGAAAAATCCGAGGTTTATCTTTTGGAGTGACTCTTTACTGTGTGTAAGACTACAGACTTTCAATACAAATACCGGGGAAACAAACACAAAAAACGATGCTGTAAATTTTATTTTATTTTTATTTTTGGCTGCATGGCTTTAGATCTACTGAGTTATAATTAAAAAGAGAAAAAATAAACATTTAGCCTGCTTGTATTACCTTCAGCTTTAGGCAATTCTCTTTTCTTTAACGATCAAATGATTGTCCTCATTATTAAAAAAAAAAGACAAATGAAAAGTATTTTAACTGAGCTAGTTAAAAAAAAGAGTAGCCTATGTGTAAAGCCAATAGTATTGCACAAATGTGAGAATATCAAAATATTAAATTCCACATTTTCAGGTACAAACACTGACACAAATTTCTGTACATGTATTTAACTGCGCTTGAAACAGTTTTCTTTGCCAACATAAAACATGAATTATACTGTTTTAAAATTCTTAATCATAATGGCAGTAATTAATCCCTTTTTGTTGTCACTCTGCAAAGGCTACAACATCAAAAGTAACTTTGTCTTGCAAGAACACCTCAACAGGATAAAAAAGTTTAGCTTAATAATAATAATAATAATAATAATAATACCTAATATGTTGTCCTGTTGAACCTACAAAATATACAAAATTTGATTCTGAATTGCACTCATTTAAAAACATATGTACAGTATATTACATAGTTACACCGGCCTCAGCAGTGGGACTGGGTGGGAATAGTACATGTGGTGGGGAAAAGCCAGGAGGGGTTGGCTGCTCGGTGAGTTTGAAGCGGCGCCTCCGCTCGTTTCTGAGGGCCCGCTCTCATGGTAAAGTATTGGGACTCGCACAATCCTCTGAGCAGCCGCGTGGCTCATGTTGGCCGCCTCCAGCTCCGCAGCCAGCTGCCTTTTCCACTTATTCCTCCGGTTCTGGAACCAGATTTTCACCTGCGTCTCAGTGAGGTGCAGCGACGCGGCCAGGCCGGCCCTCTCCGAGCTGCTCAGGTAGCGCTTGATGTCGAAAGTGGACTCCAGCTGGAAGACCTGACTCCTGGAGAACACCGTGCGCGTCTTCTTCTTCCGGCATGGTTTCTTGTCGGAGTCGAGTTCGTCCGCCTTTCTCCTCCAATCGTCCTCCTGGTCTGGTCCCTTCTTTGGCTCTTCCGCGTCACTTTCATCGAGGGCGAGGTCGTCGTCGGCACTTTCCTCTTTGGCATCTTGGTCACCTTTTTGGAGATCCGGGGAGCGCCTGTCCTGCACCGGTGATGCTTTCTCACATCCTGAAAGAAAAATCATTTAAATGCTATGAACTATTTGTGTTATTAATTCGATTTTTATTTTATTTTTTTACTCTTTCAAAATATGGCCAATTATTTTATTTTTAAATAATTTTGAATCACATCATGCTGGTGGTGTTGCTTCATTTATAAATGCTATAAGCCCTCTCTCCCACTTTTTTCCGTGTTAATTCAAATGAACATTTTTAAAACTGTATAAGTGTCTAATCTGAAGTGATGACTACTATTTACCTCCAGTCTTAAAATGCGCCCCGAGTGTGTATGGGTACCACCAGGAATAGTGCGCTGATAATCCGAGCCTTTGTGCGGGTATCTCAAATCGAGGCAAAGATAAGTCACCAAGTCGCGTAAAGAAGCTGCTTTCGAAAACTCCTTTTATCGGGCCCACGGGGGACTTTGGCTTCGTATGTTTCTCCTCAATATTCAGCAGGTTCTTTATGGAAAAAGGCGAGTCCTTCGCGGGGTGGCGAGTCTCCTGCGCGTCAGAGTCTGCCATCACCATTCACCGTCCGACAAGGCTCACCATCAAAAATGTTCTCAAGGGGAAAGATGAGTAAGTTCTGTAGTCTTTGTGGGAGAAAAAGATATGTGAAAAGATGACGACAGAATTTTTGAGAAAAGAAAGTAGTATGTTCAAAACTGCGCTCAAGCTCATTCAGAGTGAAAGCGCAGAGATCACTGCGTCAAACTTGCGCTGGATTAGAATGATGACATTGAAATGCCAGCCGAGTTAAAACACGCTCGGTCTTTGCTATTGGACAGGTACAATAGCAAATGAGATTTGAGATGAAGCTGTGAGGGGCTGTGACGATAACAGACTCCAAAGGAAAAGGCCCCGCAAGCGTTTTGGCTCCGGGCTCAACAGTAAGGCTGCCACTTATCATCCAATTAGATTAAAGAGGGAAATGTCTCAGGGATTTTTGGTGGGGGTTGGCTCGCACGAGCCACAATCACCTGTCAGTAAATTGAATAAGTGGTTCAGAGATGATTACACAAACGCGGATCTAGTAGCCCTATTATGTAAATTACGCATTCATTTTGCGCACGAATGTGAATCAGTAAATATATGAAGCTGATGAAAATAAGGTGAACTGAAAAGTTAGCATTAAAATACAAGTTTGAGAAAGAAGAAAATATCTCCCCATTTATAAATGTGACGCATTTTTTGTATGACAATTCAACCTGTTCATCAGTTTCACCTTCCGCAACAGCAAGCAATACATTGCGCATTTCACCTGAAGCGAGCTCTGTGACTTCATTGTAATTTTATTATCCAGGAAGTGCTTCAGGCTAACAACAAACTGGATGTTTACCATCCTGATAAAACCTTGCTTTGACAAAAAAAAAAAAAAAAACACTCCAGAGGGAAAGGTGATCTGAGGATGAGAAGTCTTATCAAACACAACATAACAGTGCATGAATAAGATTATATTTGTATTTGATGAGACATCAAGTGTAATTAGATAAGATGGCAAACTAAAAAAAAATTAAATAGGATGTTTGCTTACATTTATTTGTTTTTTCTTATATGCTCAAGATTGTTTTATTTATTTTACTAAGAAAAACTTAAAGAATGTTTATTCTCCATATTTTCACACAGCACGAGGAGTAAAGATGGAGGATGAGTAAAAATCTGATCTGCATCATTTAAAGCAAACTTGAAGCAGATGCAGGGAACTAATCAAACAAATTGAATTTGCTCAACCTACAAGTACACATCCTGTCCTTTTAGCTCGTTGAGTACTCTTAAGCTCTAAAGGACATCACTGTGTTTTGTGAAAAGCTACTTGAATCCTTGCATAATTAGAGGTCTCATAGCCGTGTTAAAGATGGGGGTGGAGAAAGAGGTTAGCTGAGCAGTTTTGCACAGGCAAAGTGAAAAGCATGATAGGGGTGTGTTGGGTTTAGAAGATGCTCAACAGGCATCGGAAAATGGATCAGAAAGAAAACATACAATCTCCAAAACAGTCGCTTTTCTCATTTTTAAAATTTTTTGTGTGATTCTGGAAATATGAAGCTGATCATATTAATAACATATTGGATTTTAGCTTAGTTTTCAACCTATTAAATACCAGCATTACTTTGAGATAAATCTGATTAACAAACTTGAGCAGTGACATCACAAATGTCATGATTTACATTCAACCGCCACATAATCTGATTTAACACTTTAATTCAGATTAGTTGCAGTTATATTCTTTGATAGAAATGTTTTAAGTTGGTGATTAAAATACACTGAAAGTTTGAAGCTGAAACGTGGAGGTTGTTGTCATGTAAGCGTGAACTGTGAACACTTATTGCCTAATGCTTTCAGTTGGTATGATGAATGGTATGATTACAATTTAAGCAAAACTTCAGCAGTTTTGGTTTGATAGTGATAGTTATTTAATAGCTTTATAAGCATTTAGCATCAACTCTGCCATGCAGGTCCGGATTTCCCAGTCAATCTTTATTAATATCAATCACTATTTAAAAGCTGCCTTTTTAAAAAATCTGACATCTTGAAAGAAGCATTAAATTGTGCAGGGGTCGTATATAACAGCTTGGTCTGTACACTCGGACATAGCTTGTCTTTTAAACAGTAGACCTAATTTTACAGCAGCTGTGAAAATTTAATTAGCTGCAACTAGAAAATTATTAGTGAGTGAATTATACAACGCAGGCTCTTTTCATCTGAAGCACCAGCATAATTAAATTGACATAAAATATCATTAGAGGTGACAGGCTGTTAAGACACAATTGACTGCCCTTTCAGTGAAGTGCTGCTGTCGTTTAGTAAAAGGTTGCCATCTAGTGGGATAACTTGGTATTAATTTGCAATAAAAGATCATTTGTCAACTTTTTATATTATTGGAAGGACATCATTTAGAAACTATTTCCACGTTTAATATCATTGATAGATCATTCTTTACATATGTTTTGATATGATGTGAGACCAATCACGGTACAGTATATGTACAGAAATGGATGAACTTTTACAATCCAGCTGAGCAACCTCCTGGTTAGATTGCATACTTTTAACAAACATATATGTCTATCTATCTATCTATCTATCTATCTATATATATATATATATATATATATATATATATATATATATATACAAAAAAG
>JBAMHV010000023.1:7194929-7205855 GCA_037177535.1 Pseudomugil gertrudae
CCTGTCCAGGGTGTACCCCGCCTCTCGCCCATTGACAGCTGGGATTGGCTCCAGCCCCCCCGCGACCCCGTTCAGGGGAAAAAGCGGTAGAAGATGGATGGATGGTTTTTATTGTCTTATAATTTTCTACAGGTATCAACATGCGAGTCATTTCATATCAATGACCAAAAGAGTATTTAACCCTCAACACTGTTAGCTTAACAAGCTTCTCATAGTTTATAACTTGCCATAATGACCTATTAATACACTGTAGTTAGTCTAAACACACGCCAAAGGCAATTTTTGTTATTTCAATGCAGATATATAGAGAAGACTGAAAAATCACAGAAACCTATTGATCTGATATTTATACCTCAATGGTTCAGTTATGTTTACTCCCGCCGCAGTTTTACCAACCTGGACAGGGACAGCAGATAAAACCAGCCCTTTGGCTACATCTGGCATGTTTAAAAGTGTCCCTTTGTTGTTGTTTTAATTAATATACTCTGTCCCTGTAAAATAAAACAAGCAAAGTAAAACTTGTATGTTTAAAATCTTTTTAATGAATTTTTATAAATTGTCTTAAGCAGTGTTGTGGTAACACCGTTGTACAAAATCAAATTTCACTGCTGCCATGTACCGTTTGCAGAAGCACTGAAGATCTGGTGTAACCCTCACATTGTTAAAGCTGTGATGTGATGTTAGTAGATTTGGATTTGTGTAAACTTGGTATAGTCGGTTGGTATAGTAATTTGTACATGATTTTGTCATATTGGATTGAAATTGGAAAATTGAGATGTTTCATATTTATAGAAAACATGGATCTCGAAGATTAATTTTGATATGCTTTTTCTAAAATGTTTTACAAAACTAAATAAATCTAAAGAAAAACATTTTAAGAGTTTGGTTTCTATTCAGTGTCACATGGTCTACATGAAAGACAGATGTCCAGTAAAGACATTTCTTTACATTTAGGTATGCATAGAGAATCAAACACTCACTTTCAGAAGTAATTAGTATTTTTTTTATTTAAACTTATAAATGCTCCTCCATGAATCCCAATAGGATTTCTTTGTTCTTGCCATCAAAAACCTCCACTGCTCGTTTCACCACGTGCTCCACATTAATGTCCTCTCCTTGAATGAAAGACGCTTCCTGGAGAAACTGTGTCCGCAGGTTGTGGAGAAATGTTGCCTTAGAATCATTCAGCTGAGCAGCCAAAGACTTCATGTGTTCAGGTGGGAGTTGATTATCTAAAGTTTTAAGCAAGAAAATTGTTCTAAGCATATGCATGAAGTGAAATCATAGGAAATAAAGCTAACAACCAACCTCTGGCTGTCTTCATGGCATGAGATATCAGGCGTCGACAGGCCTGATCAGCCTGGTGGACCACACTGGTGGCGCATTTCAGACGATCAGCTTCCTGCAACATTTATTAAATTAAAATCAAACTTGCTGTATGTGAAAAGTTCTGTGACCATGTGTCAGAACTGAGCAGTGTGTCAAACCTTTTGTTCAGTGTTGTCTTGAGCTGGACTCGGTGGGTTACTTAGAGCAGAAGAGATCAACTCCATCACTCTCTGGCTGAGAATAATCAGAGAAACAAGTTTTTTTTAAAAACTCTGTTACTGATTTGTGCACTCAAACTTCACTAATAATTTTAATAAATATTTCTCAGCTTTCCTACATGTCACATTTGGAAACATTGTCTGTAGTGTTGAGAGAGATGCTCTGCATCTCCCACGAGTTCTTCTGTGTATTAGGACTCTCCAAACGCTTCACCATCTCCAATATCACCTCAGTGGGAATGGGTTGAGACCTGCTTTGATTTCTGCTGATGCAGGACTCCAAGTCACACTCTAGATATACTTGGCAAAAACCCAGCGAATCTGCAAAGACAGTTAAGAGCTCTCGTTATCTATTTCAACACAAAGACTTTTGTCAACAACATATCACAAAGTGTTCTTACGCTTCCTTGAAAGTTGGAATACTTCATATCTCATGCTGGAATAGTAGAAGTTGTCATCCAGGAGGAAGAGAAGTGGGGCTTCCACAGATTTCAAACCCTCTGGCTGCAGCAGAGCTTGAGTACATCGTTCCCACACGGCTCTGTTGATCAGCGAGATGTTTGGAAACTCGCAGAGCATTTTAGGCCTTTCCACAAACCTTTCAATGCACTGCAACACAGCTTGTCTGTGGAACTTCCACTCTGTGTGCTACACAAGAAAAATCAAGTTTGGAAAACATCTGCACACCAATGGACTTATTAGACTGATACTGAAAATAGTTGTTACAGCAGTACAGTAAAGTATTTTCTAAGTATGGAAAAAAAACTACAAAAAGAAAATAGCATCATTTCCCCTTTAATTATTAATAATCTTATTTGGATAAATGTGCTAGTTCACAAATATGACTTGTTTTCACAGTAGTTTTTTCTTCCAAGACAAATATAGATATTTCAGATGTTAATATCAAAAGCAAGGTCTAGTAGAATCAGTGCACAAGGTTTACCAATCCATTAGTGAATAACCACATCTGGCCAGTACAGTATAAAAAAACTTTAATTTAATATTTAATCCAATATTCACCATATCTTGCATTTTGACACCATCCTCCAGTACTCTAGAGCGAAATGCATCTTCAGGAATCAGGTCGTCATAAGATACCACAGCTGCTCTCCATCCATACTCTGTGGCAGACCTGAGGATAGTATGGGCCAGAGTCGACTTTCCAGCAGCAGGCAGCCCACAGAGGACGCACAGACACGCGGGAGATCTACCGACTCTTTCAGTCTCAGGAGCTGCCATTAACTACCACACAGTCGCTTTAAAACTAGTATTTTACATGGTACACAACTCTACTTCCACAACTGCTGTAGTCATTGACATACTTCCGCGTTACCCACGTAAGACGTACGCCTGTTGCGTATTTCCGCAGATCTTTTCAAAATAAAACTCCAGAAAGGTATATGGAACCATAGTTCGGCTGTGATGGCTCATCCACTTGGCTCGTGACCATGCTTGAGACAAGAAAAATACCAAAAGCCCACCCCAATAAAAAAAACTTTATTTGAAATAGTTTTTAAAATTCTAAATACAAGTGTTCAGAGTAAAATAAATACTTAAGAAAATGTATATGACACATTTTTAAACGTGGGAGTAGGTATTTATAAATAGAAATCTGTACCACAAACCTCCAATTAGGGCCTTTATACATTAATAGTGGCAAACAGCCTGTATTCTCCAAGAAAGTCGTAATATACCCTCAAATTTGTAGGCTGCAACTTTGAGCTGTTCAAAGAATCATTGATTTTGCATAAAGTCAACATGATTCTGTAAACAACTCAATAAGACATAAAGCACTTTGAAAAGCATTTCTTTTCATTGTATATTCTTTAGATGTATATCTTATTCCTCTTATGACACAAAAATGGACAGAAAGATGTAATGATAAACTTATACCTTTATACAATTAAAATACAACAAAAATTTATTAGAATTAGTTTTGACAAAGTAACAATAAAAGCTGAAATTTACAAGTTTTAAAATACTTTGGGGGAAAAAACCCAATAAAATACAAACATTTATTAATTTGCCGGGACCAAATAAAATGACACAAACTCAAAATAGATTGACCAGTAACATCCATCACTAAATACTGCAGTCAACCTTAAGGTGCTGACATGTAACAGAGAGAGTTTAACTACCATATCAGTTTGTTTTTGCAAATACTCTACAGAGCTGTAGTAAACTTCGCACATTCAGAATACAGTACAGAAAAAAAAAGTTGTTTAATATAAATTCAAGCCGGGACCTCTTTCCCAGGAATTGGTCTCGGCACTCCAGGGCCCTGCACAGGAGCAGGTGGAAGATGAGGAGCATTATTTGTTTCTAAATTCCAATAGTCCAGTTCACCATATCTGAAACTGAGAGGATGTGTGTAAATGTGGTTAAAAGCTGTAATATGGGTTTTACTGTGCAGTGAAATGGCTCGTCTATGTGGGAGGGAATGATTGATTCAGATAAATACATATAAACAATGAATATGTGAATTAATAATGATTAAATATTTGAGTTCATACCCAGAAATTGGAGTTGAGGTAGCTGGCGGATCCGGCTAGATTAAAAAAGGGGGAAATAATAAAAACCAATACAGCACAATCAAACATATGTTAAAAGGTAAACTGAAAAGTAAAAACATACATATACTTTCAGATTTACATTTTTCCTTTCTTGTAACTGAATTTTAAAGCAAAAACCATACGTTTTCAAAGGAAATGAAGATCTAAACTACCTGTGCTACTGTAGTAAACTCATATTTACCTTATTTGGTGGAGGTTGTGCTGGAGGCTTGGCATTGGCATCAGTTTGCACATTGCTGTTAGGATAAGCATGTGCATTTCCATTTCTGGAATTACTCGATCTGAAAAGATTGAGAAAAAAAATAAATTAGAGCAAATGTCTTTATTTCCGGTGCTTTCAGGCTTTTAAATGCTTAAACAATTTGAGGCGTTTTGTTATCCATTTTAATTCTGCAAATTACACTCGTCATTTGTTACAGACAATAAAGCTGCTACTCCTAATGGTTGTATCCTTTGCTGATGTTTCCTGCACATCGATGGCTCTACATGTAATCTTTGTGTGTGAATAATGTTCTGTCCTATTCTGTGATAACATATTTTTGAGGATAAATATGTTTTCTGAATCAAGTAAATTTTTCATCATATCAAAGCAACTTTTATAAATATAATATATTAAATATATAATAAAAAATAATATCAAAGTAACAAAATGCTTACTTTTTGCTTCTTTTTAGACAGATGTCCAAAGAATCCCTCTTAAAAATATAGAGAAGTACCAGAATGAGAAGGACCAGAAGAGGAACCACCAATAAGAAGAAGATCAACAGGCCGTTCCTGAGGGAGTAATCTGAGAAATAAAGGGTTTGACGTTAAGTTATAAATTTGGTTGATGGGAGGTAATGTGATGCCCCGATGCAGCCATCTTATGCCACACTTCATTGTATTTGATAACCATTTATTTAAAAACTATAACCATTTTATTTTGAAGGTTCAGGCTCTGATAATTAGAAATGAAAAATGGAGGATTAGATGAGCAGTAGGGTTTGATGGCATAAATTGAAACTCTGTTTAAACCTACCTATCTGAGCTGGACCACTGTCAATGCTACCGCCACTTCCTGATCTGTCACAGTTGGGTGGAGCCCAACCATTATCACAGTGGCAGTGGCCGTGATCATTGCATACCTGTAGGAAGCATAACAAAACAGACGAGTGCTTACTAGAAAAAATCAGCAGGAAAAAGCATTTACATAAATAACCCAAACATCTTTATTTACCCCTCGGCTATTGCAGGTAGTCTGAGCATTACAGTCCAATTTGGGTAGCAGAGCAGAAGCGTTCACACACTTAAAGTCCAAACAAGTCTAAAGGAGATAACATAACTTATTGATGCAGTCAAATGAGTCACCAATTCCACTTTCATTTCTCTGTACATCTCCTCAATTTTGCATAAAAAATCCTTAAAATAGCTTAGATGGTAATAGACTTACCTTCCCTTTATCACAAGGGCTACCAGGATTAACGTAGGCAGGATCAAGCACATCTGTACCCAGGTTGAAGTCAGCATTAACACAAGTGGACCCTTGAACTACCTGGATACTGACGTGGGCCCCAGGTGGGGGATTATTCACATTCACGTTGGTGCATTGCACCTTTCCACACATAGCATTTCTGAAACACAGTTGTCATTGTTTTTCAGCGTTTGTTGAGGCATAAGTCTTTCTAATGAAAACATTGCATCAAATCATTCATTTTTAACATTAACAAGTTTACTTCAGTAGTCACCCGATAAAACTAAATTAAAACTAACTTTATCTCAGAGGGATAATGCAATGGTCTGTTTAATGAAACTAATGAATGAATTAATCAGATCCATAAGGAAATTTCAAATCAAGTTACTACTTTTTGCAGTTGTACACACAAGGTGAAAAGCTAAACTTTTAAACATGCTCAATAAGTGGATTCATTGTTCTCATGTTTTCATATTACAGTAATAAAGCAGTAAACTTCCATCCTAGATGTACCATGGTTGTTTATCTACTCACTCTCACTGAATTACACACTTGACGGATTTATATCTGAAATAAACTATCAAATCCATGAGAAAAAACCAGAGCACATACGCCACTGTGCATTTGATGTAGTCTCCACTGCTGGTTATTCCACAGTTTCCAAACAAATTTCCTCTTGTATTCGCATATTGGAAACAAGTGTCGGCTGCCTTTACTGCAGAATCTGTTCAAGAGAAAAATTGTACGTAATGGAGAATATTAATGACAGAAAATATCTGTGTTCATCCATGTGTTTAAACACATTCTCATTTATGTTTGACAGATATATTTCTGAGGTATTATATGATAAGGTTATTATCCAAACTACTTATTAATGTGTGAAAGTTCTTGGATCTTTTTACCTCAAGTTCTTAAATCTTTTTAATCAAGTATGAATGAACATACCTAGTCCAAACAGTTGTCTGCACTGGAAGTCATATGTCTGACACCGGCCTTCATAGCAGTATGCAGAATTGCTTTCACAGGGTAGTCCATCCATGAAGTAGGAGTCACTGGGACATATTTCAGTTTTACCATTACAATATTCAGGAAGATCACAAGAGTTAACAGACGGTCTGCATGGTGTTCCAGCAACTCTGATCTAAAACAAAACAAACACATTGAATGTATGAAAGAGTCCTTCCTGATGTACAATGTATTGCCTTGACTCAATGAAAGCATGTTGTAGAAGTTTTAATACATTGCAGACCTGACACTTTTCACAGCAGTGACCATGAGCACAATAGGACCCACGGGTAAATTTGCAGGTCCTAGGATCACAGCATTCATTTTTGCATTCCTGTAAATAGAAGAAAATAATAATGGTTAAAACTGTACTGAAAGAAGGAAAAGAGGAAAAAGAAAAGCTCAATTAATTTCCACCTGCATATTCTAACTCGCTCTTGATAACTGAACCTTATTTTGAAGTTTACATTTTGGTTTTATTCACAATCAAAATAATTAAAGATGGCAATATCCTATAACAGAACAGTTTTGCCATTTTGACTATAGTGTATCACATGCATGAGTTTATTGAATAGTACTCTACCTCTGGTGTGCCACAGTCACACTGCTCTCCTTCGTCCAAGCGGCCATTTCCACATTCAGCAGTGCCAATCACATCTGATGAAGATGGCGGATTTTGCAGACACATACCTCCTCCTCGCATTATCAGGGACTCAAAGTCTTGTGCACTACACTCGCTAAACATGGTTGAACCTCTGCAAAAATTGTTTTCAAACAATTTGTGGAAATAATCTTGACAGTAGGCATAATTGATTAAATCAGTGGAACGATTAATATTTTTGCAACATCTAGCATCCTCTGGATATTCCATAATCATGCATACATGCAATTAAATAAAGCTTACAAAAACACACACACAATCAAAAACATTACCAAAGCAAAAAGAGAGAATTTTACCCAGCACTGGCTGACATGATGCAGCTTTTTCCATCACAGCTGCAGCGATTATCATCATGATTCATACCCAGGTTATGACCCATCTCATGGGCCACCACAGTGGAGATATAAGCCAAGCTGTTGTCGCTGTACTGTAAAAACACAGGCAATGGTTTAAGTGGTGAAAATCGTAAAAACATAGTTTTAGTACCTGAACATTATATCTTGACTTTGATAGATTACATTTATGATATAAAAAGTTTTCTAAAAAATTACATGTTAAGTCAGAAAACAAAAAAGGAGGGTTAAATAGAGGTTTTAAATACACTTTTCAGTTGGGCATAGAGTACCTACAAAAGATAAAATCTACATTTCTTACATTGTTATCGAAATGACAACTTCAGTTACATTATTAAATGGATGTTTCTGAACCACTGTATTTTAATTTCCAACTCATTAGTAATAAATACTAATGTTTGTTTTTAAAAACATATCTAAGACAGGATAAATTATTGTACATATAGTGAATTTATTTTTCTATTTTATTATTCCCTTCCATGTATATATCTAAAAACATTTTAGTTTTATTTTACCATTTCCTTTTGAGACATTAATAATGATCCTTTGTCTTGCAGCTGTTGCATTGGAATTTCCTCTCCATGGTACTTGTTAGGTTACTTTGAAATAAATTGTAGCCTTATATTGAAGCTAGGAATGTTTTTCCAGTCTAACCTGACTTACCAGTGTTACCAGAAGCTGTGACAATGAGCCACAGTTATTGAACCACCCATGAATAATGCAAACACTATCAGTTTCCATGTAAAAGCTCATACTGCCAAAGCAGCATGGTGTTAGAAGATAAAACACATTTGAACTAACCACATTGATTCCTCCTGAAGTCGCTGCTGAGCAGACTGAACCCACGAAGGCCATACCTAGAACACCTCCATATGACTGGGGCTTACCGCTGCCAAAAGTCACAAAATAGTTTTTACTTTTCATACTCTTTAATGCTTGCGTCAAGCAACTTCAACACGGTAAAGTAATGTAGTTACTCACACAATGAGCTGACCAATGTCGTGTCTGATTCTTGGTAACAAAGTTGTTTTCCTCCACTTAACAAACCTCTCCAACACCTCTCCTGCAGTTCCATCCACACTGAAAGGATTACTATCCTTAAAAACCTCCAGGCCAATCAGCACAACACGAATATTCAGTTTTTTGTAGTACTACAACAGAAGAAAGAATGATAACGGATTGTAAAGAATTAGCAGAAAAAGGTTATGGTTGCATTTCAGAATATAATGGATCTCACAGCTTGGATGTAACAACATGATTAAGAAAGAAGCACATTTTCATAACATCTCACCCCATCCAGGAGATTAGCCATTTCCACCATCTCATCTCGAATTGCTGTATAATTTTTTTTCTTGAAATTATACTGTTGACAAAAAAGTGTTTCATTGATTAAAGTTTTTTTTTAAGTATATATAATTTACTGCATTATTTACAATCCATTATTTTTCCTTTACAGAGAAAATGGCTTCATTTTGTTAAAACTAAAACTTTGAAACTCTTCATAAAACTCTTGTCCATGGCGGACCTGACCAAGACTGTAGCAGCACAGTTGTGTTGAAAACATTTTGTGGAATAAAACTGATTTCTACTAAAATCTTAGTGGACACTTGGTGAAACAACTACATCTACTAGTATTAAAAAACTTGCATGCATTACCACGCCACTTAAGAACATAAATAAGCTGGATGTTTATCTATTTAGAAGAACTTTACCAAAAGACCAACAATGTCAAACCCAGTAAACCACATAAATTGGAGTGGTGATTGTGTAACCTTAAAGATGAAACACAGAAATGCATGTCACACATCTTTAAACTGGATTAAAGTACCTGTGTGTGTGTTTATTATTGTATAAAACACTATCATAGGCTGGTTCAACAAGTCTATAGTCATTTATAAAAGCAGAAAAAAATGTATCTCTAAAAATAATGGAAAGATTTTCACTTTGAGTTTTACTTAGTGGGTTGAATGAGTCAGACAGGGAAATTAGATTGTATGCAAAATGCATATAGTCTAAAAATGCAAACAATTTTCAAGGAAATTAGTACTGACACATGCAAATCCAATAAAAAAAATAAAAAATACCAACCCTGAGATTATCGACAACCAGTACCAACTCCACATAGCTGGTTTGAGGCAAATTCCGTTTCCTCTATTAAAAACAAGTTTGTAAAGAAGTGAAAGTAGTCAGTAAAAGCCCGTTAGCTATATATGTAACATGAACACAATAAAGATCTTTACCCTTAGCAGAGCAGTCAGTGATTGGTCAGGCTCAAAGGTTTCATGGTTGGGTACTGATGCAGCCTCACCAATGACCCCGCAGGTCACTGGCTCTGACTGAATGTCTTTCAGAAGATACAGAAGGTGCTCATTAGTGGTAGACTGTGGTACGGGTTCAAGTCCAAATGTCTCATTTTCAAGGAAGATCACGCCTCTGAAAAGAAGAAGTGCACAAAAATGCTTTTCTTTTTATGCCACAGCACAACTTGTTGAGGAGACAATGTCAACTTTGAGATGTCTGGCTAATAAAAAGCACTGAACTTAATATTCATCTTCCTGGTAATATTTTTCACTTGGGATACATTGTAAAAGGTAAAAAAAATAGATGACATTATCATGCAGTCATACTCAAAACTAAAACCCTGTTTCAGTTCTATTTATCACCTGAAGGAGAAATTATAAACCATTTCTTCTCCTTGCAATGATTTAAACAAGATACTTTCTAACCTGAGGCCAGAGCATGTGCTTAGTGCTACTAGTGAATGCTCATATCCATCTACCTCTCCGTGGTAATAGCACTGCACCTATGAACAGGAAAAAAAATAAAAAAAGGTTTGTCTTCTTTTTTAACAAGTCACATTAATCTGATTAAGCAATCGTGAGCTTACATGTTGTCGTGGATATGATGAGTTGTAGTTACCAGTGACATTATAGGAAAACTGAATAAAATTGGGATGCAAGAAGTCTCTGTAGTGGGAAAGTGTAAAAATCAATATATACACACACACACACACACACACACATATATATATATGGCTCCATTATAGATTTTATAATGCTGTGCTATTTGACTGTGCAATTACCTGTTCTTTTTAAGATGCAGGAAGTGTTTTCTGTTGTTAATGTTAAGTGCATATGATAGAGTTTCATCTCCAAAGTTCTAAATGTAAAAAACAAGCAAACAAACAAAAACACCACCTCTCAGTAGAATCACATTAATGTTAGGGAATATTTTTTATATATATATATATATATATATATATATACACACACACACACACACACACACACACACCTATACACACACACCCACACCCACACCCACCTATATACACACC
>JBAMHV010000023.1:7205955-7229402 GCA_037177535.1 Pseudomugil gertrudae
ACCCAGCAGCATTGTGGCTAATGAACCTGTGAAAAACCTGACAGGAATAGGTCCACACACACACACACACACACACACACATACCTCTTTTTCTTTTGAAGGTTTCTGTTTGTTAATACTCCTTGCCCACCTGTGAATCACTTTGGGTTTCACAATGGAGTACTTTGACAGTTTTGATGTAAACTCATTTAAGTTGTCTGGAAAAAATATATTAAAAATGTGAACAAAAAGAGATAGCTAAAGCTGCAAAGTGTCTTTTTTTTTGGTCAAGTAATGGCATCTCACCCACCCAAGCACACCCAACTCCAATGCATACACCCATACACTCCCAGAATTAAAATAATTGATGCAATATTTATCTTAGGACTGTATTCTGAATCCTATTATATCCAAATAAAGATATATGCAAAACATGAAAACATAGAAATATACAAAGCCCCAAAACACAAGTAGGATTCCCACGCTATAAACTAAATCCATATCATCATTACCGTGGCCACAAAAGACAGAAGGAAAAGCAAATTACTTTGAAACTCCATCGACAACTGTACACTATCTAAACCATGTAAGAAAAACCTCACCTTTTGTTTCAATTCCAGAAACACAGCAGAGTACAAATACGGCGAGTAAGATGTATTTTATGATCATAGTTGTCGTTGAAATGTCGTGTTCACGTTATCCTTTGAGAATGTCTGCTTGAAGTAGCCTCTTTCTTTCTGCTGGTCATTCAGGTGTGGTAATGGGAGTGGCCAAGTCAAACTAAAAAAAAAAACAACAAAAAAAAACCACGCAATTAAATATGCTATAAACTTGTATTGGGAAATATAAATATACTGATTTCAACGCCAGTGTTTCTAAAATCGCCGTAATGTTCATATAAAGGCTAAGCAAGTTTAAGAAAAAAAGGAAGAAAACTATAATGTTTTTTTTATTTATTTATTTATTTATTTTTTTTAAAAGTTGTATGGTTTAATTTTACACCAGAAGTGCCTGTTTCGGATTCGGATGACCATATAACCATATAAATAAGACAAAATAGAATTGGAAATATCGCGTTAGTTTATTAACAATGACGTCACTTGAGCGGAAGTGCTTTTGTTTAGCCTCGATCAGCAGCCAATGAACTTTAGCTTCGCTTCAGGACTAGTGAAAAATACGTTGGTACATTTTAGAAAAGGCCAAGAAATGCTGCTATAGTGGTCTAGTAATTTCTTTTATAAATGGAAATTATCATTGTATGCAATATCGGCTTCCATACCTGACACTTTTTCAACTTGTGATTCGGTGGGGATAGTTGTTATTGTAGTATAGCGCTAGTTAGCCTTTAAGCTAACTAATCAGCGATGGGTCAATGAGTTGCGAGAACGTCTGTAAGTCTATTTATGGTAGAGTTCAAAGGGCAATTTATAAAATACGAACAAGCATTTCCCTGCAAAATTTAATCCAAGCCATTGCTACATAGATTCAATATGTCTTCAAATAAGTCACAAAAATGGGTTTGTTTGACTTAAATAGGCATTTATGGCTTCATACCGTTGTTTGAGATTTGCTTACCTGCAGAAACCTTTGTCAGAGATCCACGGCTTGACAAAATCAAAAAACACTTTGTTATTGGTGTCTGCTCAATCTGCTTTGTGAGTGCACTGGCACATTTATTTGATTGTTTAATTAGCATATCTGTTCTATATCAAATGGGTATATTTTTTCTGATATTGACTCTTTTGCAGAATGATAGCATTGGCAGACTTTAAACCATCAACAAAGAGACAAAGAGTTAAAATTAATATTCCAACGATATCATTTCACAAAGGTAATTTGGTTTGATAATTCTATTCTTGTAAATGGTATGAAAAGCTATTTAAGCCTCCCCCTGTTTGTCCTACAGGTTCATCTTTTTGTAGGTGCAACATTGCTAAAGAAACTGTAGCTCAAGAAAGAAAGGAAAGGAACATACTGACAAAGATGGATATACGGCCAAAGCCTGGAGCAGGTGGTTTGCGAGGTGTTAAAATAAAAGGTACCCGCCAAAAAACTGGCCCCAAGCAGCAGCAGAACTTAAGAAATAGTCTGAGTCTTGACAGATGGTTGGTTAAGCCCTCAAAAAGTCCAAGCAAAACTAAAGAGTGCCAAAGCCAAGAGGATGTAGAAATGACAGATGATGGATTTCAAAGTACATTAGCTGATAGTTTGGACTGCAGAAATTCTGACAAATCTTCTGTCTCTGAAGCAGATGAAGACACCCAACCATTGACACCACAAAGCTTAGATCAAACCTGTCCTGTTTCACCAGCTTCAAAAGATTCAGCTAGGAGTGGACTTTTACATGCACTGTCTTGCATTGAAGATGGATTACAGAAGCAAGAAACTGATACATACTTGGACAGTTCAAAGGGCTCTGCAAAGCAGAGAATCAAAATAACAGACTTCTTTTCAGGGACATCATCACCGAAAGTGCCTGTGATGAGTGGTAAGCCTGATAAGCCTACAGAAGAACAAGACGCAGACAGGGAAACTCCATCTGCTAACGTGAAATGGTTGGGAACACCAATCGGTGAACTAAAGAGAATGCCGGACTGTGGTAGGACTCTTCCTCCAATAAAGGAGATCCCTGGCCAGCACACTGTGATGATAAGGGTTTGAGCAGTTCTTTATTTATGTCCTCTTTTGTTTTCCTTTAAATTACACCTCAGATAGTGAAAAATGTTTTATTCATGAGCTAATCAATTGTCAATTGGTTTTTCACAATAATTTTAAGTGTGGCTTATGTCAAGTCATAATTTGAAGTAACTTATAGATTGTTTTCTTAATTAAGGTATTTTTTTTACTAAAAACATTTGTACTTCACAAAGTAACTGATATTTAAAGTTAGAATACTGTTTTTTTGTGTCATTTGTGACTCAAGTGTGTACTTTGAAACGAGTCTTTTAAGAAAAAATATTTTTAAGAATATTTTACTGTGGTGTGTCAGTTTCTAGCAGATGTCTCAATGCTTTTCTCTGTGCACATAATAACTGAATGTGCTAATGTAATTTTTATTGGCTCCTGACAGACAGACCTTCTTCGGAAAGGTGAAATTCCTGTTCCATACCCGACACAGTTTAAGGATAGCTGGGATGATGTTCATGTCAAGATGCCCTGCTCAAGTAGTAACTTGTTTCCTGTGCAAGATGAGGTAAGATGTTAAATGTTTAGAAGATCTATCATTATAGAATAAAAACATTAGATACATACATTGTTTTTTTGTTTTTCTTTTTTGCTCATACAGATGTTACTGTATGCTAGATTATAAAGCACTGTTGCATAATATAAAAACAAACTTGTTGTTATTGTTTTCAGAACAAAAGTCGGTGGGAGCTGATCAAAGAAACTTTAAACAAGAAATTAATAAATGTGCTTGAAATTAAGGCAAGTGAATTAATTTTTTTACGCAGTGAAGTTTAGTGTGTCCCCTCCAGATATGTACAGATACTCTGTCAGGATTTCTGATTTAGTGTGAAATAGTGTTTCCATTCCACAAGTTTTCTGGTTAATAAATCCTCAGATAACAGGAAGAATTATTGTCGCACTGTTGTTGCTGTTACCAGACTTTGCCATAAGATGGCATCATAGTTCTAGAAATCTGAGAGGCACTTGCATCAGTATTTGTTTAAAGTGTGTTTTAAACACATTCATATAACATTTGTGACATAAAATATTTTGTGTTGATATTGCTTTACACTTTGGAACATTTGTTTATTTAATTTTTTTGCAGAAAGCAGTGCTGACATACAGTGCCTCACATGCCAAGAAATGGGACTTTACGGCATTGCATTTGTACTGTACCAAGGTAAAAATATTTGTCATATAACTGTTTATAATTTATTAAACCCTTCTGATCCCACATTAGTGCATAGCGTTTCTTGCTAAAAACTTAAACATGCACATGATTGAGTTGATATTAGTATGTGGGAAATGTATAAAATTATACGAGCATAAAATGTTTAAGGTACCAAAGAATTAGCTGTGGACTAAAAAAAACCCACAAATAACACAAAAAAAAGACTTTGTTGATAATTTATCTGTATATTAATGATTATCTGTATATTATTTTATTGTCAGTCTTTTTTTTTATCTCAGAGCAAAATAGGCTTAAGTTACATCATAGAGCCTAGTGATATGTTGGTTCATAGCTTGTAGCTTAGATTTGTCACTGTCTTCACCAGTCTCCTTTAGTGGCCATCCATCATCTGTTAATGTGTTCTGCGTCATTCTATGTCGACATTCAGGCAGGTTCAGTGTTACCACTATTAAATGAGCAAGACTATTCCATTTTGAGAGATATCTGTGACATAAAAATGACTTAGCCTGTCAGTTGAACATGTAATAGGCTTAATTTTTCCTGAGGATAAAAAGTTGCTCATTCTTGTCTACATGGTATTATATAAACTGATGGACTGCATGTTTAACAGTATTCGCACACCACATGAAAAAGTGCATGCACAGCCTTTGTCATGAATGTCAGTCTGCCATATGTTTGCCATTTTACAAAACAATAGTAATTGATTTCACAATTCTTGGAAATGTAGCCTTTAAAAGGCAAAGTAGGAGTTTAGAGACATAATTTAATCCTTAAGCAAAAGGTCACGTTTACCTTCAGAAAGGAAAATATCTGACATTATGTCTCGGGAAATGCCTTAAACCAGTATTACAGTGTTAAAACAACTACATGTCATAAATAATGTTATAAGGGATTTATGCAGCACCTAAACATGGTGAGAGGCTCTAGACCCGCGCTAATCTTTGTCTTAGTAGTTTGGGAAATATTGATGTAAATGTAAAAATTAGATAAATGAAAAAAGTTATTACTTCAGAAAAAGCTTCTGAAATGTTTAAAGATCCCTTTTTTAACTGCTTTGTTAAAGAAATGAGATATTTAAATAACTAAATTGTTCTTTGAGTGTAGCAACATGGATTTTATAAATCTGTGAACAGGAACAAAGAAAAAACAATTAAATGTCACATTGGACATTTGCAGATTAAATGTCTCTGCGAGTGTTGTTCTCATAGTTATTGCAGGAGATTTTTTTGTTATAAATAAAAGAGCAATCATTGATATTAAATGCCTTGTGTTTTAAGTTGAATAAATAAATGGTGCAAATAGTCCCATATTTTCCCACTTTGCTATTTCTATTTAGCTCCAGGGTAGCAAAATGGTTTTGAATGTCATAGAAGAATAAACATGAATGGCATAGAGTGACAGGCCAGGCACCTTCATTGAATATTCATTTCAGCACATAGTCCTTATGAATAACCAAACAGCTGCTGATGGACAGCATCGGTTTGTTCATTTCTCTTTCAACTGCACAACTAACGCTGTTTTTACAGTTATAATCACAAAAATATTTCATTTGAACATGGTTGCATGTTCACTCACTTTCAAGCAGACGGTTTACCTGCTCAGACTTATGGGAATTTGAAAGTAGTATAAGATCTTGGCTTAAATCTGCATAGATGTTTTATTCTTTATTACAATCCCCATTTGGTGAAAGTAAGATGACAGGTGCTCAACCAAGGAACCGCTACTCTGATTTCTTTCGGCTCACATTTTCACACCTTGCTTTATTGCTTTATCAGTCCAGTGTGATGTACAGACCCATATCAAGTCGTACAGACAGTTAGCTCAGCTGATTTGATGCACTGCCCTCTGCTGATTTAAAGAGCTTGCCTTATACAACCTCAGCTATATTTGCTGTTTCTCCCTGTCAACTGGTTTAATTTATTACACTCATAGGAGCAGTTTATGATGTCAGTCAGGCTATTAGTTATGATGCTGTTTAGACAGGCTTCCTTTGCCATAATATAAATGTCCTAGGCTAAATCACCAGTTGAGGCTCAGTGTCCTGAGCATGCACTGGCCAATGCTTGGCCATTTGCATCTCTTCCAGGAAAGCTGTTTAATCACTTGGCTTGGCTGTGCAACCTTGATGAAATTGCTCTATGATTGATCATTCTGACATTTTGTAGCTACTATAGGGTAAATATGCCTTGTATATATTGTCTTTTGACTGTGGCAGTAGTGTCATGAATGGTGGGTTTGTTATTTGGTTTTTGTGCTATTATTAATGAACTTTTCAGCTGAATATATCTGGATAACAGACAGCCATATTGTACGGTAATTTAAATTGGTAAATCTTGTACACATTTTTTGGGTTCAATTGGCCTAAATTATCTCCACTGCTAACATTTCAGCAGTATTTTTTCTTTGAAATATTATACAGTTTTTGACCTTTTTTTGATCTTTAAAACAAATCGGCTCTCACAGCAGGTACGGTTACCAGCTACAGTTGAGTTTTGTGAAAAAAGAAAACAACAAAAAAGGATATTAACAGATTTCTTGCTCTTTCCAAGGTTTTGGAACCTGATGCTGCTGAACATCTGTTTAACTCCCTGTTGCCAGACATGGTGCAATTAGCACTGAGAGCATCTGAGCTCTGCACCAAGGTAACCCCAATAAGCAGCCAATGGACATACACTTACTGGTGTGGGACATGGTGGATCACAGCAGCATATAGTCCCAAATTTCTCAACATGACAAATAATTAAGATAATGATGGTGCTGAGATCAGGGCTTGTAACTGTAGATGGTGATTTTTCCAAGATTCTGATTGTTTGGAGTGTAGAGATTGAATATGAGTGTGTGTGCAGCCAGTAAAATGCTCATTAAAATTTTTACATGTTAGTCTGGCCAGGCAACCAGTCATAAAACATTGATTTTATATCTGTTTTTAATAGTATTCATTTGATTTATTTAACACTCAATGAAGCATCTGCATGTTAAAAATATTCTAATGAATTAAGAAATGATATTATTCTGCCCCTGTACGAATAAAAGAAAATAATTTAAAATTTTTTAAGGATATTTGTCTACAACACATCCAGCTTGTATATTTTAATTTTAATGCTACAAACTGTTTATATTTCCATTATGCATCACCTATTCAGTAGTGCTGTTTTTTTTCTTTTTCCTTTAATAACTGGAATTTAGGTATAATTAGGTATAATTACAAAAGCTTATTTAAGTGTTTCCACATTATTCTCTGTGCAGTATGGCTCTATTTTTGTTTGGTAGACTGACAAAGCACTTTGAGCTGTGCTCATGTTTCTCCTCTAGCCAATACCCCTCCTGAAAAGAGGCATGAACCACTCCATCACCATGTCTCAGGAGCAGGTGGCATGCCTGCTTGCCAACGCCTTTTTCTGTACCTTCCCTCGACGTAACTCCAGGAAGACGGAGTACTCCAACTACCCAGACATCAACTTTTTCAGGTACTAAGTGGTGATGTAATACTCAGATTCATCATGCTTAAAGTTACATAATCAGGTTGTAAACTATGTTGTTATGAAAACAAGCTCTATCTCCATGAGGGGGCACTGCTGTATATGCTTTATTTTAATGTTATTTTATCCAGTGGCTGGATAACAAAACATAAATCGGTATACTTGTTGTCTGTCAATGTCCAGTCTTCAGTGCATCAGAATCACATGTTTCAGTTGTATTTAATGTTGACATTCAATTGTTTATCAAATAACTTACTACTTAGAGTGATATGATTCATTCTGTCAATACAGATGCATCTTAAAAGAATCTTAAAAGCATCTATTTTACAAGAAAGTGGCAAATTATGAACTAAATAAAGTAAAAGCCTTAGTTTGATGTTTTTTTAAAATAATTTTGTGATTTGACTCCTGCTTTTACCTGAACACAATTTTCTATGTTTTATTATAGTAGTAGTTATTTTCTTTAAATTCATAAAGATCCTTTTAACATGTTAAGTAAAAATATTGCATTTGACAAATTATTTTGTAGTTTCTTATTTTGTACAAACGGATTATCCTACTGCATGGAGCAGTGTAAAAATCTGTGTAGCAATCTCTGCTCAGTCATGTCCTCCCTATCTGTTGGCATCACTATGTAATTTCCTAAATGGAAGGGTATATTAGGTTAACATCGACTCCGATGGTTGCTTTTGATAATAAAGAAAACCACTGGCTGCTTGCAGAAGATTTTCAACTAAATCAATTGCAATAAAATTTCATTCACATGAAACTTTTGTTGTGATTTGAAAGGAAACCTGGTGTCACATCTTTTCTTTTCAACTTACATTTGCTAGATCACTAAATTAAAACTAGTCTGATATTAAGTGCTTGGGATAATTTTTTCTCCTTCTATTTTCAAGAATATTGACTCTCCACACTGAATTTTTTATATTCCATTTTTTCTTATTTTTTTTCCCCTGTTAATGATTCTGAAATCAGGTGTTTTGCCAGGTGTAGTTACACATACAGTTTTTTCATTGACAGCTTGTAGTTAGCCTTTTGCTAATCTACAACAGGTATATTTATGTTATATACATGTGTATTAATTCTTTACGCCCCAATGACCATAATGCATTTTGCCACGGCTGCTCTCATTTGTGGCCAACTTATGTCAAAGACATTTTTCCTGAGGGCTACAATGGCCATGATTGTTTCTAGGGGGGCACTCTGACAAAAAGGAGAAATGAACACTGAAGTTGACTTCAATGCATGAGTTTTTCCAGCCCTAAAGGGCTCTCAGTGCACCAAGCTTTTGTCATCATTTCATTTCCTTCCCTGGAAATTTCTCCCTTTTTATTGTGGCATGTCAGGCGGGCCATTGGGTTCTTTGGGGAGAGATGGTGGGCTTTATGTTTAAAGTGCATTCAGACCTATCCGGTACACCCTCACTCCCCAACAGCTGTATATATGAGCATGTGTGTTACACCCCATTGCCTCCTGAGGACACTGTTGCTTAAAAGGGACACAGTGCTTTTTAAAGTATCACCAAACAGGGATTCCTGTTACCCTCTTTCATCCTTTTGTGCGTGAGTGCTGTGAAATGGCAGGAGTGTCACCCTGTGATGGCCAGCCTGGGGCAACTTCGTTGTCGTAAGAGTGAAGAAGCTCCTACATAATCTGAAAAGGAAGCTGAGAGGGAGATGTACTAATTCGTGTCAAAAGTTAAAGCATGACTAAACTCACGTGGCTAAAATGGAGGTCATGCGTCTCTAAAGCTCTGGTTATGCACTGGGGAGAAATTTCTACTGGTCATGGCTTTTGTTGGGTGAGTTGGTGGTGGGCTGAGATGGCATGTTAAACCAACTTATTTTAAAAATGAGCGTTCATATTTACGAAGGGAATATAATTTGTCACACTGTATGTCAACAATATATGAACCAAATCCATCATCTCTCTGCCCTCAGGCTGTTTGAAGGCTCCTCTTCAACGAAGATTGAAAAGCTAAAAACCCTGATGTGCTATTTTCAAAGTGTCACTGAGCAAAGTAGGTAGTCGATTGTAATTCTAATGCCATCATATTATGTTTAAAAGAAGACAAATGGAAAAAAAACTAAACATCACTGACTGGAGTCTGTCTTACAGTGCCAACTGGACTTGTAACATTCACCCGGAAAAGACTGGATAAACCACCCAACTGGATGAGGTGCAGTATTTTAAGATCATACTAAAATAATGAATGTGTATAAAATCTATTTTTATGTTGGGAAGAAAATTATCTTTGTGTTGCAGCTCGCAGACACGCCTCACAAAGCTCCATATTACATGTGAAGGGACCATTGAGGATGATGGGTATGGCATGCTTCAGGTAAGACGGCAGGCTTTGAAATGTTTATTAGATGGTAGTGTAATTTTCAGGGACTTGAATTTGTGGAAACTTTTTAATTAAAGGATGTGTACCACATGGTCTGTGCCTTTCTGTTATAGTCAGTCACTGTGCCACCTCTTCCACCCAGAATGCTTACTTCGGCTAAAAAGGCCTTTGAGGGAGTTTGTGAGACGTCAAAGGGAGTGTGTGCTGGGACTGGGGTCGAGGCCTGTGGGCTTCTTTTGCTCTCTGTGTTGGGCATGCTTCCTGTGGACTGTCAGAGTGGCCCGCTCTGGCTTTCACCTTTTGTTTGCCTCCAGTTGCCACAAGCTGACAGTTGATGTGCACACATGACCAGCTCTAGGGCATGCTGTAGCTCCGATTGATGGATGCTCTGCTAGGGTGGGGGTAGGGGTGACAGCTTGTCAGAGTAGACTTTAGAGGCTGGCTTGTTGTCCCAGCATTGAGTGACCAGTTTGGGGAGATTTGCTCTCAGACTCAGACACCCTTTTGTAGCATCTCTTTGAGGTTGTGGAAAGGTTGGACTGAGCTGACTACAGGCCAATGAGCAACAACTGTCAGTACTGAAAATTTAAGATTTTATGTTCTGCTTGGTTGTTGCCACACTAATGATCAATTTTCTGTCTGAGCCAAAACAACATGGTGTGCATATCCTTTTAAACCATAAACACATTAAAGTTAAACTGTATCGTTTTGTTGTGACTTGAGGAAGATGTTTTCTTTGGATTGTAAGAATTTTCTTGTGTCATTTGATATTTGCTACTGGCAGCTCCACACTTATGTTATACCCCCACAGATAGCTTCGAGCTCATTTTTGGCATGGTGGACAGATTTTCTGAGTAATGCCAGCACCTCAGGTCACCATCCAAACCGTCAGCTTGTCATATATTCTGTCGCAAATAAAGTGAAAAGGGCAGACAGGTGTATTCACCTTGTTTCTTAGGCTTGGATGATCTGAATAAAATTAGAAATTAGACTATTGGCATGTAACTGAAAATCCTCCGAGGGCATGGGTAATATATAACACTTCCTTCCACATTAAACATCTGTCTCATTTTAAAGGTGGATTTTGCCAACAAATTTGTTGGCGGAGGGGTCACCAGTTCCGGTCTTGTTCAAGAGGAAATCCGTTTCCTTGTGAACCCAGAGCTAATCGTTTCTCGTCTCTTCACTGAAGCCTTGGATCATACTGAATGTCTTATTATCACAGGTCAGTAAAAATAAACTTTGACCTCTAGTTAAACAATTATTTTATCACAGGATACTGACCAAGTATTCATAGTGTTGTCCTTTTGATTCAGATCAAATTCATAATGTCCTGGGTTAACTGTTCTCATGTTTATGCTTTCATTTTTGTTCCTTAATAGTCAATCATGGCATGTAGTACACTTCAATTTACCCCATTCGGACTCAGCTAGACTCTAAAAGATGTCTGATGCAATGTTTTCTCCATCTGTCCTTGTCACTTGTTTTATATTGATTGGCTGTAAATGCTAGAGTGTGCTGATGAAGACTAAGTTTCCCTGATTGCTCTGTTGGGTCTTTCTGTTGAGTAATTCCAACTGCCTGTACTTCACAATCGAATGTTTACAACAAACATGGCTATGAGAGACCAGTGTAGACCCAGTAATAAGAGCTAGACTGAAGGGTTCCCTGCAGGAGGCTGATGGCACCTGTCTGTTTTTCCACATATCCCCCCTGTCTTCTCTGAACTGTTGTGGCTGTTTGATTGGGTTTTATTAAAGGTTAGACAACCAGTGTAATATGGTAATAGCTAGTCAGAACAAAACAAACACATCCAGTTTTTATCCTGCGACAATTATTTACATCAGTGGGTGAATTATACAGCTATATTGTTGGATCATAACTACTTATTATTGGCTACAATTTGAGGGCTCATAAAGTTCTTCCCTCAAATCTTTACAATAAAGCTACCTTATAGCTAAGTAATGCAACATTGTAAGCTCTTTTAGCTTATTGTGTTGGTTTTTGGGGTTCAATTCAGCCTTATAATTTATTTAAAAACAGATGTATTTATATATTTTATTTATTTATATTTAAAAACAGAAAGTGAGACATCACAGTTATTATCTTTCACCAGCCAGTCATACTGCAGCTTCCCGTTATGCCAGAGTCACCTTCAGACTTTGTGTCGGCCATCTCTCCCATGCTTCCACTTACACCACTTAACTTTATTACTTGGGCTTAGAATTAATTATAGCTGGAAGACCTGCCCAAGACCTGCTCCACTAATGGACTGTTCCATTCCATCATCTTTATTAAACCCGCTCTGTATCTCTTGCCCCTTGTTGTAAAGGTCCAAGCCATAGCTGCATTGTAGCCATGTGGTAAATCATATTCCTCTATAAGAGGTCCTGGCATACAGCACAGATTTTAATGGCTCTTACCTCTCCACTGAAATTTGCAAAAGTGCCCCACCTAATTTAATTTTCCTTGATTGCTAGATATCTGGCTGCCATTGTGGAGGTCAGAAGTATAAATAGTATCAAGGAGAAGCCGCACGATTCATCGATGGCAGCACTGGCCAGAAAAGTGTATGCATGATGTAAGCAGGACAGGATGACAGAGATTTTAGATTTGGGTATGTTGGACAGTAGTGTCCAGTAAATCAGTTGTAACATTGGAGTATGGTCACTAATTTAGATTTAAAACCATTTTTTGTCTGTAGTTATTACCATAATTCATGTATTGGAGAAATGTATCTTCTGTGTTTTTTATTTTGTTTTCTATTGCTCAGTTATACATCCTAACACTATAAAACACATAAAAAGACAATTTGTCTGATTTGCATTGATGATGCAACAACATAAGATTCTGACCTTTCAGTGTCTCATCATCCACTACAAATATGAGGCTCTTTTATTTCATGCATTTACACATGAATGCTGCAACCTTCAGAACATTGCGAGTTACCTGTGGATATTTAGAACTGATTCTAACAACCAGATGGGTCCTTCATCAACCAAGATTGATCTTCTTCCTGCTACAAATAAGCTTTTGAAATGACATTTGGGCTGCATAAAAATCAAAAGCACAACTTATTGTGTCCCCAAAGCACGTTCCTTTCACATGCAAAAACAAAGATAATGGAGTTGGATGTTTTTGGGAATACCAATAAATGTCAGGCTTTTGCACAGCGAACACAAACTTATCCTAAATTCATACTTTTTCTGGTAAAAGTTGATATTTTTTTCAACCAAGGGTAGAACAGTGAGATATATTATTAAAGCAGTTACACCAATTTATCTCAAACACCTATTCTAATATATGAGTTTTGTACTGAATATATGCGTAGGACAGTGGTAGCTGTTTTACTTTGGCAAGTTTGTGTATCTTGTCAGGCATTGAATCACTACATCAAATCACTTTTTAACGAATTTAGACAATTAACTCGGAGAAGCTGCATTTCATTTGGTCATAGTGGAAGTTGATGAAATCCTGATGAAACTTGTTAAGATCTTGTACTTAATTTTTATTGCATTTTTTTCTATATAATACTTACATTTTTGTTATTATATATAAAAAGGATAAATAATTCAGTTGTATTTTTCATGTGCTTAGTCTAAATTATTCACTAACAAAGTTTGGTGATGTCATTGCTTGTTCTTGTTGGCCCTTCAGTGCCAACAAGTGCCACTCAGTTGTGCATCTTAAATATGATCTTGTATATGATCTATATTAAGTTATATATCATATGGGATATAATTTTCTTGCTGCTGCTTGCTTGACTGTTGAGCTTAACTGATTTAATTGTGTATTTAGGAACTCAGCAGTTTAGTAAATACACCGGATACTCTCAGACCTACAAGTGGGGAGGCAGCTACCAGGACACAATTCCAAGGTATCTGTTGCACCTTCAAGCTTTTTAAAATGATAAATAAATACAAAATCAATGTAGCCGAGTTGTTATAACCTTTTATCTAGGTAGGTGGATTTTTCTTGTGTCCCACCTCAGTCCTTCATGGTGGTTAGTACAAACATTCATAGTTCTGGAGGATGAATCATATTGACAGCTCTATAAATTGTCATTTTCTGCTATAGATAAGTTTGAGTTCTTTTGATATCTCCCCAGAAATAAATAGATTTGTTACAAAAGTTACTTATTTCTCATATAGAATGAAAAATAATTCCACAACATTCTGTTTAGTACCACCATAAAGTAAAACATGATTTTCCCAGACCTGTGTTTTATTGATAACCATGATGCCTCTGGAAGTTAGCAGGTTTGCATGTCATTTTGTGCAGCTTACCATGTCTAAATTGCATACAAGAAATTTTAATACCTCTTTGCTTGAACTCACTTATTTTGTACACATTTGCTAAAAATATTGATTGATATTTTCTTTTCAGTGATGGCTGGCAGAGAAAATGCACCGAGATTGTTGCCATTGATGCGCTGCAGTTCAGGACTTTTCTTGAACAATTTCACCCAGAAAGAATCAACCGGGAACTTAACAAGGTAATTACCTCCACCAAGGCAAAGCAGCATTTGCCTCTCTCTGTTAACACCATAACTCAAACAGATTTTGATGGCATTTCAGGATATCTTGAAAATAGAAATAAAGAACAAGTGATTTAGACTTTGGGGGTGATCTGGATCACTGCCCAGACCAAGGATTTCTTGGAAAGGATTCTAAACATCTGGGAACAATGGGGAACTTTATCACATCTGAGTCTTTAAATGGTGAAAACAAAAGGTTTGCTAGAGACAAGACTTTACCCTCCTAGATTTGTCTTTAATAATAAATAAATAATAAGAGTTTCTTTAACATATGTCAAAAAACCATATTATATTTGACCTCCATAAACATAGCTGTTCCACAAACAGACTAGAGCGGCAATCTTTAAAAGTGTCTCGAAAGACGCAAACGGCCAGAAAGATGTGATAACTGACTAGCAGCCATCAGGTGTGTCAGTGCTGATGGTTCATTTTGGAGTTCTTCAAAATATTTCACAAATTGTTCAGATCATTATGTGAGTGGTGAATACATCATTTGTTGTGGTATTACTATTCAACACTTGTGGTTGTTTTTGTCAAATATAAAAAATGTGATGAAATGGGTACACTGGCTGGCAGAATAACACCACTGTTAGTGTTTCTGAAGTTTTTGATGTTTCTTGTTAGCAGCTTCTTCACAGGTTTACGACAGATAGACATTAATGCATTCATTTAGTCCTAGTTCCACTACCTTCAAGTGATATATGTATGTATTGCAGCCTTGACACGAAGGGTATTATTGTAACTTTTTTGACATTATGGATAGTTATCAAAACCCAATGAAAAACAACTTCAAACAATGAGAAGAAGTTATGCACTTCAACATAGACCATGGCCTGAGAGATTGTTTTCAACGATAGGTCGCTCATGGTCATGTGACCACCGGATAAAGACACAGTTTAATGCCTGCTCATGGGATAATTTAGAATAATGTTTACATTAGAGCTTGTATCTCAAAAACTAATGCCAACAATCATTAGCAAAAAAAAAAAAACCAAACAAATTAAACAAAAAAAATTAGGTTAACATGAAGTAGATGTAATTGACTCCTTATCAATTTAAAGCAGCAAAAAAGCCCTTATTGACCTGTAATTTCACTATATATAGTTTACATAAATTCAACAAGCTGAATGTCTGCCTGCTTAGTTGTTAGTGGAAATCTTGTAATATTGATCAGTTTTTAGTTTTACAAGGATCAATATATGAAATATGGGTTTATGTTGTATGCTTGTAATAAACATTGATTATATAGATGTTTTTGCAAAGACTAAACATAATTTTATACATCTTGCTGTTGATTAAGCAAAATTTCAGACTTTAATGAGCAATGTGAGGCAATTTATCACAGTAACTACATTTACACGTGTTTAGAAGAATAAAAACAAACTAAAGCCCTGTCTTATGTACGATGTTCTAGGAGGATTGGCCATTTGTAATGAAAAAAAATCAAGACATATATGTTGACAGGTCTGCTGTCAAATAGCATCAAGGAGTTTTAGAGTCCTGACAAGGGTGTGAAGAATGCACCAACATGAAGATCAATCCCCTTTCCAATATTGTTCAATGAACTGTCATATCTGCCCTTTCACAAGAGGAATTTATGACTGGTCGGGGCAGAGGACGGGCTCTTACAATTCATTTTCACTATGCATTTTATTTCCAATGTGAATATTAATGTCCAGAGATTTTCATTTTACCAGCTTTTACATATCTAACATGATTTTTAACCCACTCAGTATATCTATGCTGATTAGTTGATGCACACTTGGTCAATTTAGTCAGTAATTACCTGCCCTACTTGACATTTTGTTTAAGTGTAATTATTTTTATTTTTAAATTGCTATTATACTCCAAGTGTACGAGTAATTTAATAACAACTTAATGATAATTAATCACACAACCATTACAAAAATTGTAAAAGGCCTTAAAGTTCTCATTAAAGTTTTCCAAATGAAACGTGGTAAATACGTTGTCCAAAACTGAAAACTCAGGAGCAATATGGTGAGATTTAAGGCTGTTATCTCAATATCTCTCTAAACAATCCAGTGATGATTGCTGCTTTGTTTTATTTCTCTATGTGACATGATGAAATTTTTTCAATTATTTATGTTTATACTAATTGAACGATAATATTTCTTGTATTGACTGGTCAGTTTTGGGATTTCGGTCTGTTTCCTACCCTCGACTGTTCTAAATTCATATTATCCTGAGACTACATATAATTGACTAGGTTTTTTAAACAATATAATAAAGATTTATATGTATACAGAGTTTTAATGCAAAGGCCATTCTAGATTAATTTGACTATTTACTGTATAGTTACAAGTATTGATTTACACTAATATGATGTCCTCCGTATTCATTGTATTTGTCTTCATTAAGGCTTATTGTGGCTTCGCTCGGCCTGAGGAAGAAAGTCAGAACCTTGCAGCAGTGGCAACAGGAAACTGGGGTTGTGGAGTTTTTGGAGGTGACACACGACTCAAAGGTAACCCTGACGTCGGCAGATACTGAGCAGAAATAGCTTAGATCATCCTCGTGCACTTGGCAGTTTAATCAGACTCTTCCTCGACATTGCTGAGTACATTTCACATTGAAGCGCTCCAGCAGATATAAGCATCCATTTGTCTTTTGGGAATGCGTTCATTTACTTAAAGTGTATTTGTTGCCTTCCTCCTATTGATCAAATGACAAAGTTAATATGTGGCATTAATAGTAAAATTGATCGCCAGCTTTAGTCCCATCAATCTGTTAAAGCTCTCTGTGCCTTGTAACAATGAGGAAGGAGCTTCAGAGGATTTTTTCCCTAACACTGAGGAATGACTGCTCATTTTGTGAAGCTCTGATACCTTCTTTTTAAGAACTCTAGATACATCAGTGGGTAGCCATAGCAAGGTGCATGCCTCTAATAGGCACAATCACCTATCATCTGCCTCTGAGGAATAGCTTCATGATTCAGATGCTGTCCTCTTTGCTTTCTCCTGTGTCCCCTCAGACCCACTTTCTCTTTTCTTTTCTTTGATTTACAGCTCGCTTTTGAAGAATGGAGTTGAAATTGAACAGGGAATAGCATCCTGTAAAATATAGATATTTTCAGCTTAGTCATCTTTTGAAAATGTCGATTTAGTCTTTTGGCAGTCTTTTGTAGCAACTTTAATCAGTCAGCAGATATACTTCCAGTCTCTTAAAATATTCACAGCTCTCCAGGACCTGACTTTCCTTTGTAACTAATCCAGAGTGCTCAGTGGGGGTAAAGCCTATTCCCCTGATTATTTACCTTTTACTGTACAGGCTGCAGAGGCTCGTGTGCCTCAGTTATAATAGTAAAACGAGCCATGGGACCACATTTACAATCTTTGTGTATTCACCTTTTCAATGTATTTTGAACAAGCAATGCTTGTTTTTATATATAATACACTGCATATAATCTTTGAAACCCTACTTTAATCTTTTTACACATCTGTGTATTTCTGGATTTGATAAATATCATCAATGGAAAACCAAGGTTAGCTGTAGTACACTGAAACAAAGTTTATTTTTCTTTTTTTAAATTCCAGCCCTGCTCCAGATGCTGGCAGCTGCTGAGGCGGGCAGAGACGTAGCTTATTTCACCTTTGGTGACAGCCAGCTCATGACAGATGTCCACAACATGCACTCTTTCCTCACTCAGAGGAACATCGGTGTTGGTAAGACAAATAGATATCCTGCCATCCAGCTGTTTGTCTTACATTTTTTACCTTTTTTTTCTAAGATTTCATTAAAGAATGTAACTATATTATAATATTATTAAAAATGACATGATTTCATTAAGTGGTTATGATCCTGATACATTACAGCTGGTCCTGAAAACAAAACTTTCTTGCTGGTAAATGTGGACTGGAAGAATAAACAAGATAACCAGTCTTCTTGTCTCCATCACAGGACAGGTGTATGATCTTCTGGGGCAGTACTACAACTCAGTGTGCAAGAGCTGCCTCAGTCGGCGCCCTGATGTCAGCCTGTACTCGTTCATCTACCAACAGGTCAACCCTCTTTTGGCGCCTGACAACTCCACCGGGAGTTCAGCCAGCCAGCACATGCCCACAGGCTGCCATTAATGTCCTGTGGCTGATGAGTCACTGTGCCTTATTCTCAGAATATGAAACAAGTGATTAACTAAAATATTTTCAGCTTTGCTTTGGATTTATTTTCTGATTTATTGTTTCATTAAATTTAACTGTGGCTAAGCCAAAACGTAATGTTGACCGCTGACCAGAGAAAATGAATATCAGGCATGCCATTTCAAAAACAGCTGAACAGCTCTGCAGAAGGTGGTTAGTTATGACCCGGGCTGGAGCCGAGTTTATTTTGCTGCAGCTGGTAATATGGCAATAGATTGTGCTCCAATGCAAAGCAATTGTGTTTTTAATGGTGAAGCAAAGGTTGCCATCCATCTTCTCAGTTTGTCATGCTGCTTGTTTTTACACCCACACATATCCAACCTAATTGAGTTGGCTGTCAGGAGTGAAGTTAAAGGAAAAGAATAACAAGTGTTCATAAAGCTTGATGTGGTCTCAGGAAAGCTTTTGATTTAAAGAGCGTTCAGTTTGTAAAATAATCTCTTTGTTACAATCATGGATTTTTTTTGTTTAATTTCATGAATGTGTTTGCACTTATTTGATTTGGTTTTGTATTTTGACACTTAAATATCCTCATGTTGATAACTGGTTATTTCTCTGAGAAAAATGTGCTTTTCAATCTAAATAAAACAGATTTTACATAAATATAAAGTTCTACATTTAAAACTGTGTATCTTATTGAGTAGCACCCTGTAAATAAGTGAATCACTGAACAGTCATTGTAAGGACTTCATGTGACATGGATGTTATGAGTTTATCCACTGCATTTTCATAAATAAGGTCAAACCTTTTATATGAAGTGTTAATGACACTTTAATAAACAATTAGTAGATCAGGAAATATCCATCACAACATTGATGTAAGAAGAGTATCTCTTATTTGACTGTCTTTCTGTCCCCCCACCCCCCCTCCTGCATTTTAAATGTGAAATATTTATATGTAACCTTTTGTATGTTTACATCATATGAGAAAATAATTAAATCACTGTTTTTCCTTTTATGGTAATTATATTTGACCTCTTCCCATTTTAATTCTGTTTTTTCCCCTCCACTGTTTATCAACTCATATTCCCAAAGAGCCATTATGAACAACTTTACAAATTTATGATGCTTAACATACCTTTTAGCTGAATGTTCAGTTTTTTTCTGCACTGAATGGACTCCTGGGAGCCTGTAAGTAAATGAATGGGGTGTAGGATGTTGCTGTCTGCCATCTTGGAATCAGAACCTAAAGGAGGGGGTCTCACTTTGTAGCTTGCGGAGTTCAAAATAAGCCTTTGGTGGCATCTCTCCCATGGGGATCAACCATTGACACACAGGGGTATCCTCCTGGATTGATCCCTCTACAGTGAGCATCATGTGTGTTGGTGACCTTTCAGCTGCAATCTGCCATAAAGTCATGAACATGCAGTGTTTATGTTTTTCCAAGCATGTTCCCTGTTGTGCAGTTTGTTGCTGTATTAACCTCTGGTAATGTCCTGTTTACCCAATCCTCTCCGAAGAGTTTTAAATGCTGCAGCCATTGAAAATATTAATATTGTACAGTATATTATGCTGATTTTGTTAAGTTACAGTAGCTACAGGGGGCAAGGATTATATAGAGATCACTGACAGGCAACCTGAAATTACAGACTAATCAGGGCTCAGACATTATTTACATTTACTAATATAGAAGTCAAAATATTTCTATAACTGTTTTATCAAGTACAGAAATGGAAAAGTCTGATTTAATGTCTTTAGGTATGAAGCTTGTTATGTGGCCTCCACTCAGATTTTTTAAAATAATGACTGATTTTACTGCTTAGTTAACAGCTGATTTACAAAATATGAGGTTGGCAAATAATTGATGTAGATTCTAAAACTTGTTTCTACTACTGTAAACAGTAATGCTGTCATGCTGCACAATAAATGAGACGTCTCTTGGATTTTAAGGTGTTAATGCTATTTGCAGAATTTTTACATGGATTATTCTACATTGTTACATGGAGTAATTGTACACTAATGGTACAATACTTTTTTTTGTAGACCAGATGTAAGGTGACTTTTTTCCCCATCTTGTTGATAAAATATTTAGATGTCCACCCATGATCAATAATTAGACAATTGGAAGTAATCTTTTAAAACCATGTGTGGTTCAGCCATCATGACCATAAAACTATAGTTTCTCTAGAGACAATATATCGACCTATTTCAATGTGTTTCCCATTGAAATCTAGTGAAAATGTAGAGTTTGTAATCTTGTGATTTATCAACAGAATACAGTTTTCAGTACAGAGGCTGGATTGTGATGGTCAGTGTCTGCGGCCAGCCCCCATACCATGTTCATTGTGTGTATACTGTAGACCAGACATTAAATTAATAAAGGAGTTCAGTAAAGTCCAATTAAAATTTTGGAGTTTTGTCATTTTATTAGTAGGGTTCATTAATTTGCTTCATATTTCTGGTTTTGGCTACTAGTCAGTCTGTACTGTAGTTGCATTTCCAGTGGCAGTTAAGTGTAAATACACGAACGGTGTAAATATGTGACCATAATAGAAGTGGTACAAACCTCCTCTCATTTTCATGCTGTCAAGCCTGCTCATGTATTAACCGCATCAAAGGAGAAATGACTTTAAATGACCAGACACCAAACAATAAAGGAATTATGAAAGGCAAAAATTAAGCTTTCTCAAGGATAATTTAAAAAATAGTTGCCTACCTTTGCTGTCGCATCCATTACAATGATAGCTCATATTTAGCATGTTAAATCTACCACTTGGTGTCAAAAAGCAGCAATACCTGTGGACCAGAACAGGAATTTACTTATTCATGATGTGTAAAAATGACTTATGTTGTATTTTTTAATCAACACCTCCTCAAGCAAGAATTTGAAGATAATAAATGTTTCTTTTGATCACATGGTCTGCATTAGAAACAAGAGTCCATAAATAAGGTATTCCAGGCTTTTCAGGGACAGTGTCTACTGTATAACTTCTTACTCTGCCGACCTTTGTGTAAAAAACAAGCTTTATTCTCACCGAATCTTAGAAAACTACATTTGACCTCCTTAAACAGCTCATCATTTGATTCTTTTTGAAGCTGTAAAAGGATCCACTTCTGCGTTGTTTCCATCCAAAAAGGCCAGCTTTGATAATGTAGGGTGCTTTATTATAAATACGGAGTTCTATGTTAATTAAGTATGAGACACTTACTTCATGTTTCTTTATCAGTTGTGATCATTTGAGGAAACTTCCTGTAGGGTTTAAAGGAATGATACACAGTTTTTTTGGCCACAGATTAGAGGTATTATCAGTTGAATATTGATATGTTTACTGAAATCCTAGGAGCTCTGGCTTAGATTAGTTTGCTCTGAAGACATAAGAGAAAAATAAGATTTCTTGTCATGACCCTTCCTGTGCTTGTTTAATGCTAATTATCCCTACGTCTAAAATAGAAAAAATGTAAGGAAAATGCTGAAAGCTGCAAATAGGCCGCAGGCCTTGTGGTTCTTGTGTGAGGCATCTAATGTGCATGATTATAATATCAACATAATGATTCTAATCTTAGAACATTAATCATGTCCCATTATTATTTAACACTCTTGATACTCTCCAAGATGTTTGATATGTAAAAAAGATCGTTGCTAACATTTTAATAGCCAAAGATTAATTAGCTCTAATCTATAAATTCAATATTATACAGTCATTTGGCAGACGCTTTTATCCAAAGCGACTTACATATGATAAACAGACATTTTAACCATAGCTATTAATCTAACATGAATGTCTTGTGGGTGGGAAGAAGCCGAAGTACCCGGAGAAAACCCACACATACAATGGGGAGAACATGCAAACTCCACACTGAAAGGTCGCTGGACAAACCTCCCCAGCCTGGGCTTGAACCTGCAACCTTGTAGCTGTGAGGCCACAGTGCTAACCACTGCGCCACCATGCTAAATTCAGCTATATTTAACAGTTTAGTATCATAGAAGCCTAATCAGCTCATATAGATTAGGTTTGGCTTATACAGTGTGAAACACAGTATGGTACACAGTATTTTTGATTCTAGCCACCTTAAAGCCAACATTTGGTATGAGACACTCTTTTGGACAACAAACCGAGCCCTCTTAAGTAAGCTTTATTGTAATTTCTTTAAAAGGAATGTCTTGTCTGCTGTCTTTTGTTCTGTTATTTGTTAAGGTGATACCATACTGCTTCAGTGATGTTAAAGTTTAGCCTCCACAGAGGATTAGAGCTGTTGCTTATATGAGCTTTCACATTTTCTCTCTTGAGAAGAGTTTATTGGCAGCAGATCTTCATTGGAGCCATTTCCGGTGAGGCTTTAAAAAACAGTAGTATTAAACACTTACAGGGACCGTTCATCTGCTGTAGACAGAAAATGCTGGGATAGGCACGAGCTTCCCCGTGACCCTGACTTTAATTTAGCGGTAAAGAAAATAAATAAATAAATTCTGTAGAATTATTTTAAGGCACAACAGCAGCCCCCTTTTCCTCTACTCGTTCAGTTTCTTTAAAGCAGAGGTGCCCAAGTTCAGTCCTCGGGATTTACCATCCTGCATTTTTTACATGCATCTCTACTCCAACACACCTGCATCAAATAGCTAAATTTTCCTCATCTGCATGCCATCCAGTTCTGCAGAGGCCTGGTATCGAGCCATTCATTAGATTCCGGTGTGCTGGACAGGGGTTGCATCTAAAAGTTGCAGGATGGTTCATCTTGAGGACCAAATTTGGGCAATTCTGTGTGCCATGTTGTTGACAAATTGCTATTTTATATTTTTTAAATGTGGTTCAGCATTTTTATGGCTGTAACTGTTGAACAAACGGTCACAAAGTGCCTTTAAAATAGTAAAAACTGATTCTTTGTTCCACGACTGGGACAAAAACCACACTGCTCCTCCTCAATCCGAGGTTCGACTATTCGACGGACCCTCCTCTTCAGTACCCCCGAATAGACCTTCCCAGGGAGGCTGGGGAGTTTGTCCAACCAGTCTACATATGTTTTGTGGACTTGGAGAAGGCATTCGACCGTGTCCCTTGGGGGCTCCTGTGGCAGGTGCTCCGGGAGTATGTGGTACCGGACCCCCTTGTTCGAGCTGTTCGGTCCTTGTACGACTGGTGTCAGAGCTT
>JBAMHV010000023.1:7234301-7250206 GCA_037177535.1 Pseudomugil gertrudae
AAATACAAAATATAAAATACAAACGCTTTGTCACATCTTAAAAACTCATCCATACACCACCACCCTCAGATCATAGGCCTCTCACAAACTTATAGCACATACGTTCACAACACAGTCCATTCATACACCACATCTAGCACACTACATTTACAATTGCATTTACAATACATGTACAAAACATAAACGCAGCATTACCATTAACCTCCATTCCGGTTAGTGATTGTGTGGACAAATTTACATTTATATTTGTCATACACACAAACTCAGTGTCTATGAAGCCACGCTGTTAAAAAAAAACTAGTGCCAAAAGAGATCTGATGTCCTGTCGCAAACCACCTGAAAGGCGTGACTTTGATAGTGTTATATAGTATGCTTGAATCTACAACATGCTATCTATCATACTACAGATACAAATGCATCATTTTCCTGGCAATATAGGGCAAGTAATTGTGAGCAAATATTAATTTCTGCAGATATTCTAAATCATCTGCTTATAATTCAGGAATATGGATGCTTCTGACTGTTATGATATTATTACTTTCAACGATGATTATCAGTTTCATTTAAAGAACCATGTCACAAAACTGATTTGCACAAGATTTTCTAGTTTTAGTCTCACTAGACTTCGATAGGACCCAGAGAGAAACCGTATAAATTGTGCAACAGCTAAATCACTGAACCGACTGCCAAAAAAAAGACATAAAAAATGTTATTTAGCATCTGTGAACTTATTTATTTATATTTTGGATATAAATGAGGGAAAAACAGCACAGCATAAATACTTTTGTGGATTAAATAAATAATTCACTGTGTTGCAGACAGTCAAACAGAGCAAATCATCAGCGGACTTCAGTTTGCATTGTCTTGATTTACAATAAAACTTTATATGATTAGACAACACAGAAGAATCTATCAATGTGTTTAAAACAGTGTAATTTAGATAAATGATGATATGCTGTTTGTTTTTTTCTTGGACATAAGCTTTTCTGGGATGCAGTCATAATGATGATGTACATTTATTTTGAGTTTTTAGAAGAGCAAGTTTTAAATTCTAATAAGTAGATAAGGCTTTATTTAGTTTACACACTAATGTTTCTTAAACTTTGATACTACACGTCTTTTTTTCATTTTTGCATTCTAGTTTGGAGTATTTAACTTTGTCCAATCTTTTATTCTCTGATTTTGGTGAGTTGGTGTGAATTGTAGCCTTAGTTTTATATATTCTAAGCTTTTAGCTGATAGGAGTGGCACTTTGTCTTTTGCCCATCTGCTCCAAGTTTCAATGTGCTATGTCTTTGTTGTAACAAATGGGTTTTTAAGTTACTGTTGTATTTCTATCATCTCATAATTAGTCTACTCATTCTCCTCTGAGAGAGACAAGACATCAGTTGTATCATTCATACACCCACTGCTCACTTAATATGTTTTCTTTTCAGATCATTCTCTGTAGATAGAGATTGTGTAAAACTCCCAGCAGATCAGCAGTTTCTGAAATACTCAGATCAGCCCCCCTGGGATAAACAATCATGCCATGTTCAAAGTCACTTGAAATCCATCCTTTTCTTTGTTTTAATGCATCGTTTCAACTTCAGCAAGACCATCTCTACCCATATAAATGCCTTGCAATACTGCCAGGTCATTGCCTGATTGGATTTTATGTAAACAAGCAATTAAATTAGTGTACCTAATTACATGCCGACAAGTCTATATAAGACAACAGCATTTTTATTTGTCAGTCTAAAAGCTGCATCACTAAGTAACACTGAGAAGATATGAACAGGTATTATGTTTCTGAGGGACTTTTTTTTTATCTAAGTGGCATCATCAGAAAAATAAGCAAGGCTCTCTAATAAATGTACTTTTATGTTTCACAAACCTTTATGGTTCATTTTGTTTTTGTCTTGCTGAACTTTGAAGCACTATAAAAAAATAACCAACACTGCTGTGTGAGTTACCTCATAGATCTAATTTTGGATACCCAGCCATGAGGTTATTGACAGGACATTAAGCTGGGTCATCGAAAGTCGGTGCTGGCAGCAACCAGTGTTCTCACTGTGCAAGGAGCAGGTTGTGACAAGGCTTGGCATTGAGATCAATGGAGGAAGCCCACCTGGAGATGGATGACAGGGGAACATTACCACTAATAAGCGTCTGCCACGCTGCAGAGAGAGTCTGAATCTTACCTGCTGGCTGCTATTGACTAGAAAGTGGCGTAAAGACCTGAACCCTTTCTTACTGTACATTGGTTTACCAGGATATGATATGGGGTTGCTGAAGGTGTTTATGACTTAAAAAAAGTAGAGTTTATAAAATTATAAACCTCCAACACCTTTGGAAAAAATGTGTCCAATGGAAAAACCCAGGAGTACATTTATCCTCCCTGTATGAGCACCCTAAGCTCAGAAGCTGAACATGGTTAATTTAAGAACGTAACAGCTACAAGATCGCAACTGATTTCTCTCAGCTGCTAATTAGTAAAACTATAAAATGGTCATTATTGGCTGTTTCAGGAACCCGAACAATGATGGAGGCACCTTAGAAAATTAAAATGAGCTTGACATTTCCCCTCCAAAGTGGACGGGAGAAATAAATGTCCTTTTGTCTACTGTTTCAGATACTGACATTTAAGAAGAAGCTCAGAGAATGGCAAACACAGTCATTCTTACAATCTTTCAATTAAAGCTGAGTCTATATTTTAGCTGTCTGTTTTCACTCACAAAGGGATTATAATAATGACCATTCTGGCATTTATGAGGAAACTGTTCCCAGGACGGGAGCTACGTTTACACACCATCTTGGAGCCTAATTGGGTGAGAAGTGAGGGCCCATTAAATAATGTGCCACAATATATTATATGCCAAGAGCAGAAATGAGCTGCTCCCATAGAACCAGTCTCATTTAAAGAAAAGAAAAAAGAAAACATTGATTCTACTTTGACAGGATCCCTCACAGTGAAATTCAAATGTGTTTAATCTTTATACGTTAACAATCGCTTTAAAATTAGTCAAAATAAGACGTAAAGTCAGAAATTAGTTTCAGCCTTTTGAAAATGCTGCATATTTTCATAAAGACATTATTATAATATTGGAATCACAGTAAGTAGTTACAGTCAGTGCAGTAAATCAGCTAACTCTAAGCTCCTCAGCAACTGTCAGCTTCCTCTTTACCTGTTGTGATAAGTTATAATGAGGTTCTGTTGCATGACAAGGGGACATCTATTCATCTGAAGGTAATTTACTCCCTGTTCAGCCTAGGTACCTGTCTTCTCATGGTTTCTAAACTATAATCCATCCACAGGCTGCATATTGGCCACAGTACTGTAAACGTATAACCTAAACAGTGGTGGCAACATATGATTCATTTGAGATTGCAGGATCAATAACCAATTTGAAGATGACCTGGTGGAGAGGATCCAGATTGTGAAGCAGTGCTTCAATGTGCAGCGTAAATCTCAGCTGGTGGATGTGTGTCTGGGCCTGCCACGGCTCCTGCTCTGGAAAATGATTTATGTCTTGGCCCTGCGACAGGTCCAGCAATGTTTGAGTTTTCATCAAACAACCGTGGCTAATTTGAGTGGCCTCAGCGAGAGAGGTTTCTCAATGAATAGTGGGATGGAAAGCGAAAGAGTCAGGGTGTTACAGTAAAAAAAAAAAGTGCAGAAAGTCATGATTGGTGTGGAGGCGAGGGAAAAAACCTCAGAATGCATTAATCATTAGCTTTATCATCCTAACTTTTACATGCATATCATATCCTGGTTCCACGGAGACTTTGCACTTTACACTTATTATGAAAGATAAACAAAAATATGCATAAATGTGGAAACTCCATGGCTGGAGTGAGTAAGATTCTACAAGGCTGTGCCAGGCCAACTTCTTAAGACCAAAGTCAATCATCCACTAAAGCCTTGCAAAGAGCTGAGCTCTTAAATGCTCTCCTCACATCGGAGTAACAACCGTTCATCTGCATGCATAGCTTCCTCTATTCAGCATGAGAACTGGTTGCATAAGAACCAAATATGAATGGATCCAAGGTGACAGGAGGGAAAAAAAGTTAGATGGAAAGAACTCATTAGGAGAGCTGCACCCTCCATGCAAGCCCATCTCAGTAACGCAGAGAAATTTGTTAACTGGCCATGAGTTCTGAAGGATCTCTCATAATACTTGACAAGTGAAAACCGCCACCAGGCCGCTAATGGCTTTACTGTCATGAGGGCAAATAAAAAGGCATGAGTTTGCATGCATGCAGGCTTTGTGGCTCTGGTCATGTGAGACGCAGTTTGCAAAATGCAATTCTCTCACTCCCCAAGTTCCTGAGCAGATCTGCTCTGCTGCCACGCCAGATGTGAGATGGAGAAATTGTTGGTGTTGTGGAACATGTGTGTGTGTGTGTGCGTAGAAGGCGGGGTATAAAGTGCGCTTCATTACATAGTAAGATCCCAGGTGGCCATTTGTCCCAGTAACATTGTCCCAGCAGAGTAAAGCACCGTGGGTGGAGAGGAGATGAACAGAGGGCAGCCTGAGCAGAAGCAGCATCCCCGAGCCCACAGCTGCCAGTGACTCCATCACTCTCAAGACTCCAGTAACTAAAACCACACACCATGGAGCAGTGCTCGCTTTCTGACTCCTACCAATTACAGTGACCCATTAGGAAGAACAAATGCTGCTTCAGCAGATGGGAAAGCAGATTTGCTTACTTGATGATGGAAAGAGGGCTGATGCAGATGAGCTTTACCTGTTTCTTATATTTAAGCAGAAAATTTTAATTTAAAAATAATTTCTTTTATGTAGTGAGTTTGAGTATAACTTAAAAGTCAGATGGTATTAGACGTTACAATTTTTAAAACTGTTAAAATAAATGAAAAAAGAAACCTTGATGCAAACCTCAGGTTTATGAACCTGAATTCTAAATTTTCCAATATTACATTTTACAATAGCTATCTTGTTTTTTTTTTGCGTATGTAAACTCTCAATATTTATACATTAGATGGAGGTGGAAAACTGGTTTTGAGAGCTAGCATAAATTCTGTTATTTATATTCCAATGAACCACAAACACACTGAAACAAATCTTTTTAGTGACGCCACCTTCTACTTATATGAGATGTTTATCAACTTTACTGACTACTAAAATTTCTGAAGACAAAGATATTTTGGGGCCAGTACCTCAACTACTAACACTTTGACCTTCTGGGGACATTTTTTTTGAAGAAAAACCTTTACAAAGTTACAAAACCTGGAATGAATGCTATTTTTATCATTTGCATGAAGCTGCACACATGACCCCTACATGTCCTATTGAATAAGTGTTGGTGTTGCTTTGGGGAGAATAATCTGACCTATAACCAGATCTATGATCTATATGGCTGCAGCAGTTTAAAAGAACCACATATTTATTTTTTTCATACATCCTACATTTTTTGTTGAAAGGACTATGATATATTGCAGACAATGAAACTGAACATGCAAGGAGAGTAAAAAAACACTTTTCTTCAAAGTCTTTATGTACCAACTTTTGCATTTTTTTATCTTCTTTTAAATAATGACAAAACTAACTTAACCTGCATGCAGATTCTTCCTCTACTAAAGAAGTAAAAGACAAAATTGAAACACAAACAACCCCAGGGAACGATACACAGACTGTGATCAACAAACACATTTGAGCGTAATTCACAGGGGAGCTGTGACATAAAGTTAATCCAACTACTAAGAGTTGTTATGAGAAATCAGATAAGAGGCATTAAGAAGTTTATGGGCCACACCACACAGCTGTGACTTAATTTGGTATGACCTCTTTCATAAATGTGATTTTTGTTTTGTTTTTGTTCATACATTCCTGAGCTCATTTGTGTTTATATACTTCCAGGGGTTATGAAGGCAGAGAAGAATGAGTTAGCACTGTAAAATAATGGTTCTTTGTTTAAAGAGCAGCTGGGGATGGCAATATGCCGTGATAGAGAGAACACTTCTGCCAGATCTCTGTCACAGGGAAAGGTGCAAACCCTAAATCTTTCTCTTATTGCTATGGGCAGAACAACAATATCTCACTCTTATAGTCTTATGGGTGGAGGGATAATTGAACAGTGGGAAAGAAAAAAGGTCCAATCCACTTAACCGTAAAAGTAGTGCATCTAAACCAAATGACTAGTGAATTGATACCCCTTATCTGTTGCCTTTAACTGTTTGTGATTTTGTCAGTAAGATATGTTTGTGAACCTGCAGTGCTTGGCACAGGAGTGATGGTATTACCCAGACTACATGTGTCCTGGTGTAAATAATCCTGTCACTTTAGCTACTAGTTCATATGTAATAGAGGACGGAGCTGAGGGATGATGGCTGAGACGCTTTATGGCCTCTCCAGCCACACTTGTCAAGGAAAGTAGCTCTCGAAGACAGCGTAGATTCCCACGACAAATAGGCTTTGTTTGTGTAGTTTACAATTACCCAACACCGAGACAAACTATAAAGCATTTTCCATCTCTGGACTGAGAGAGTAAAGAGCACAGCTTGAAACAAAACAACAGCAAACTCTGAGCTCCAATCAAACTATATATTCCCTGGTGGTTGAAGGAAAAATGTCATCAAAATTTAATATGATAAATAATTAAGTGAAAAAACAAAATTGCCACCTGTAGTTGCTCTTAATATTTTTTAAAAAATTAAAATATTATTATTGATTTTATTAATATTAAGATTAAATGAAATTTACTTAGAATTTTTTCAATTAAATTTTTTAAAAAATATAGTTTAACTTCAAGTTGAGATCTTGCTAATGAGTAAATTGTTACGCAGAGCAGGATAAAATAATATATGCTTTTCTACTTTAAATCCCCCTGAGTTGTGATAGCTGCAGTCCTGTTGGCATGTTACATTTATGTTTTGATTAAAATGAATGTATCCTCAATAAACTGTACATAAAGCCCAGGAGGGATTCAGGTTTTAACAAGTACATCCACAAGTCCCTGCAGCTTTATTGCACATTTAATGTAAAATAATTACAGTTTCTGTGAAGCAAAAAAAAAAATCAGATGACACATTTGCTGTCTTTGTTTGTGGGTAACAATCCATTGTGCATCTTTGTTCTGCAGCCTTGGAAGGAACTGAGTACTTTGCTTTTTTAGTGGTGCCACCCCAAAAGTGACAACTACATAACACGCTCAGTGCATAATAGAGCCCAGAGGTTCACTGTGCTACTGCTGCCCCGAAGAGCCCTGAAAGCACACGTAGACAGCTCCCTACTCTCTATGGACAGTTACACAAACATAGAGCCATTCTGCAACATGCGACAGGCCCATGACTCAAGTTACTCAGCTGTGCTATTCCCCATAACCCTCTGTCAAAAAAATGTTTTATACATGAACAGAACTGAGTCTGTGATGTTTTTTGTACATAGATGGAATTTAGTGTTCAGTGAAATAATAATAGTTGTAGTTGGAAATAACAAAATAAAGGAAAAAAAACTAATCTTCACACTTTAGGATTTAAACCTTGATCAAGGTTGGGCTAATTACTTCATCATCAGTTTCTGCATAACGTACAACAAAGTGAAATACGCTCAAACTTCTTTCTGTAATTTACTGACTTAACAACGGCTGCCATGTGTTGGAATCTAATCATTTTCTGAAAATGATCAAGGCCAAAAGTCAGTAAGATGTCTCCTTTGAAAAGTCTGAGAAACATCTGTCTCAGACATCTGTCTGGTGAGGCAACACTACCAAAACTCCATAAGTTAAACAAATATGTGTGCAACACATTAGAGAGTGTGGCTCTTTGCAAGTAAAGCTATCATTTAAAATATTTTAAGGCAAATATAGAAGGTGTTTTATGGTAGTTAATAAGCTTCCTGTCCTACTTTGAAATCTTTGCCAGAGAGCTGAATATAGTTTTCTCTTTTTGAAATTATGATTGGTGCTGTACAGACTCAGAGCAGATGGTGTTATCTACCTCATGAGGGAGAGGTGCAACAAGTGTGCAATTAAAGGCCTGAAGAGATGGATAAACTCACACAGATAGACTCTGGAAAATAAACCAGTTCAGCAATGAAGCACAAAATTAATAACATCCACCTGATGTAATTGGAGGGTTAAATATGAGAATTCTACTGCATGGTGAAGCGAAATCAGTAATCTTAGATAGGAGTAAATTAAATATTTCATGGTCAGCAACGTGTGGATAGTGTTTTTATTAACAGCTTTTGCAGAAACACTAACTGGCAACCCAGCAGTTTTCTTTAATAAACATGCTGAAGTTGTAAAAACTATTAAGCATAATGTTTGGATGTTCAACTTGCACTTTTCAGCTTAGTAATTGAGGTGCTCTGCTAAAGACTCAGTCAGAGTATCAGGATATTGCTATCTTTTGCAATAATATAAGTGTGTGACGGTCAGTTTCTTACACCGTGGTGAGCTTACTAGAATACAAAGACTTGCTATTCACTGACAGAAATTAAGACAAAAATCCGAATGAGCAGTTGCTCAGTTGGAAGAGCAGTTGTCTTTTAATCAGAAGTTTGGGAGTCCAATTCCAGGCAGGCCCCTGACTTCATTGAACCCATCTATAGCCCCCCAATGTGCCTTTTGAGGTGTGAATGTGTAAAGCGCTTTGAGTTGTCAACAAGACTAATTACCTTTTTAGAACTCAGATTGTGAACTGTATATATGGACGGTAATGACACATGTTTCTGCAGAGCTTGTGATACGCTGTGTGTGGTTCCCACCATCACTGTCACACGGGCCGTGGTGCCTCGCACTGGCTAAAAACCGCGGTTGTGCCATGTTCTTCTTGCCAGCAGATACCTGTCAATCAAAAGAACATGCCCCTAAGCATGCCAAATTTCAAGATATCACCCTCCCAGGTATCATAAGGTAAACTCGAAGTGTTAAACCCAAGTGGTGTTTTGAAACTGGCTGTGAACATATTTATTTCTGCTGTAAAGTTGGAGTCTATGGGGACTTGCTCTGTTTTGGAGCTTCTAGTGGATGAAGGGTGAACTGCAGGTCTTGATGCTTCTGCACAGGCTTCATTTTTGTCAAATGGAAGTTGTGTGTTATACTGACCTAAAGAAGAGAAGAACCATCTGGATTCTAAGAAGCACCAATATAATGGGCATTTTATACGTTTGCTATAAAGCAAATAAATAATCCTCTGCATCCCCCGCAGCCCCATTCTGCATTTCATGAAATTTAAACCTTACACACTGTTGTTGAAATTAAAGATTTCCTTTTATGCCTTAGCTTAACACAGTAAGTGAAAAAATAAGAGGTGGTGCTCCTGAGGTAAATATTATTAATGTTAATATTTCATATTACCCCACACACATATACTGGGACAAAGAAAACAACCAAGTCAAAAGACCAATTTGAACTCAAGCCATAGTTGCTCCAAGTACATATGATTATAGAGTTTGTGGTTACATGCAGAGCTGATTGCATCAGCTGTTAAAGCATGAGTTATTGTATGAGTTGAGTTTCAACTTTAAGACAAAGAAATACTAGTCCTGTAAGAAAAAAGTGGTATTTATTTATTTATTTATTCATTGCTTTTCCACATTTCTCCATGTGACTGCGTTTTTTTACTGTTCATATTGGTTATTTTAGCTATCACCATTAAAGGCTGAAAAATGTATTTTTCTTTATTCAGATTTAAACAACTTTATGGATGGAGATGACATTGCTTTTAACTCTACAATAATGCATTTAATTCTCCAATAAAAGTACATTCTGTTTTTCTGTTGTATTGCACATTAATATATAATCTATATGTTTAAAAATAACAAAGCAGGCTCTATCAATACAATTATGCAGCCTGATTATTAGTCTTTTAATTAAGCAAATAAAAATACACTTGATTGCACAAGACAAATATTAACTTCTTTTACACGTTTCACTCACTTGACGACAAACACCACGTTAAAAACACATCAAATCAACATTGGAGATACAATATTGATTACATTTTTCAGGGATGACACCATCAGGTTTTAGTACTTTAAGGCATTTTGTATAACCTTTGCCAGTACTTTGCTACATCATTCAAGACTGCCACACTGAAATACAAAAATACTATTATTTAAGAATAGAGAAGCACGTTTATCATTTACATAGTATACATTCAATTTAGCAGATAGTTACGCAACACATGTCATCTGGACACAGGTTACACATATCCTCACATTTTCACAACAAATACACACTAATTTGATTTGCTGCACCACGAGCCATCACAGATTTAACAAGACCCACAATATAAGTTTGCACAGGCATTTTTTAGCCACAGCACTCTTTGAATAAACATTCTAACAAAAATAGTCATATAATATGATTATATTTTATTCATTGCAGTGTCCTATGTTTGACTATCAGAAATAGCAAATATAAATGAATTGATTTTAAATAACTCCATGCATTTAACGATCTGAGCTGGTACATTGCACATTAACCCTCACTGCACTTGGTGTTTTGTTATTGCACGTGGAACACTAAACACAAAAACAAGACAATAAAATCTTTTATTCTAATTCTAAATGGAAATAAAACTATTCATTGTACATTGACCACAATATATCTAAATAACTTCTGGACTGTATCTCACTTATAAAGTGTCAATGTCTGTAACAGTTTACACCTACTACCTATTGCTGTGATATATTATACATCAAACAAAACAACATTTGATGTGCCAATAAAACCATTATATCACACAACTCATTTTAGTTTTTACATATATTATGTATAACTAGTTGTTTATTTTAACTGTTTGTAACTTTAACATTAATCTCTTAATATAGATATCTTAAAGTGCTCCATTAAATAGACTTCACATATGCACAACTTCTTTGGCAAATTTACTCTTTTAGTTAATATAGAAAATTACGCAAATGACTAAATATAATTCAGCACATTTTATTGGCTCTCACAGTGTTGACAAACTGGCACTAATGAGGTTGACTTGGTCACATTAACAATGGGTTCATGATTGCTAAATATATATACCTATATATATATATATATATACACCTTTCTTTTATGTACAGTATTTTACTACTCTAAGTTATAATCACTCATTTAAATTACTCTCTGACAGTGGAATTTATCCTCTGATCAGTGCTACAAAGATGACATGGCTTCAGTTTCCTAGAGGCAGCAGACCAGTTAATGTCAGTCCACCAGTCGGTATTAGACCCAAGGTCAGTCTGTTGTCCATACATATTTAAAAAGACCCCCCACCCCAACAAACACACACCCTCCAACTTCCAGTCTTTGATATATATATATATATATATATATATATATATATATATATAAACGCACATACATACATACACACACATTTATTTTAAGGCTTTGCATTTCACTGTCAGAAGAATACTATTGCACAAATAATACTTAAAGGCATCTCAACAACAGTCTAATATCTAAGAGTACTATAAGAGTAAGAGAACTGGGTGAGCATGCTCTCTCAGTATGGCTTACTTCCCTGATTTATGAGTCTGGCCAGCTGCTTGGCTGCTGTCAACCCGTTTGGTTGTTGCAGGACCGGTTCTGTTGCACAGGTCCCTGATTTCCAGCAGGCCCTCATTCAGCGCTTTAACAAAAACGGCTGAGCTTGTTTCGGTGTTCTCCCAGAAACTTGACACACAGAAGATTATGTTGTCTGACTGTGGATTGTAACAGGCGCCGTAGCCGTTGGGCACCACTGGACCGTAGCAACAGAACATTTCCACTGTTGTAGGAACCTGCACATAAAACCATAATTGCATTAAACTGGCTTAGCGTGACAAATAAAATAGCTCTCTGGGATTTAAACAAAGCAGTCATTAAAAGAACATATTAATATTATTATTTAAGAGGTGACTATCTTGTGGTTGCAAAGTACAAAGTAAAGAACTTTTTATGTCAAAAATCACTTTATAGTTTAAATAACTAATTGTTATGTCTATATAAATTTGTGCTACCGCGCTGGTGGAGAGGATGAAATGGTTACTGGCCAGATATGTCTCATCACAGAAGATTTCAGGCTTTTCCATGTTGAGTTCCTTCGCAGTCTTCAGAAGCCCCAGGAGGTGATTGTCTATTGCCATTCCTGTGATAGCCTAAAAAACAAACTTTTGCTCAGTTATGGTGGATTTTTTCTATCAGTTACATTAAAAATGGTTTAGAGGCCGTGTCAAAATTGCTGTTGCAATCTAGAAACAGTCCCTGAAGGTCTACATAATTGTTAGAAGCTGAACTGGATTAGAGCAGCATCCAAGGACAACTGGGGTGCAGAAACAAAATGATTGTTTAAGTTAACTTATTATAATTTATGGAAAACAGCTGCCAAAATATTGGCAACCATTTCTATCCAATTAGGAAGCTTGTGCTTTTACCTTAAGAGTCAAATGTAAAACACGAGAAATAATATTTAAGTACTTTTAAAATTAGAACAAAGTCTATATTTTTATTTCCTCAGTTTGTAGAAAATGATCAGATTTGCTTAATGTTTGATTAGACATGATGAAATACAACTTTTTATTAATTTAGGAACAGAAATCTTAGAAAATCACCAAGAGCCATCCAACTCTGCTTATAGAGAAGGTAATGTTCTACACCTTAATGCTAGCTTGCTTTAGCCTAGCCTATCTTACACAAGGTACTTCTTACAGTAATGGAAGGATCTCCAGAGGCTGCTGATTCTATGATGCTACATTATCAGAACCAAGCAAAGAACTGGTCTCGTGTCAAAGAACTTTTTCTTTTATTCCATTAGAAAAATTCTCAGAGATGTTTCTCTGCATCCTTTGTCTCAAGACTCACTTTGGGCACTATATTTTGGACATTTTGGCAAGGATCAGTAACACAACTGCATATAAAAGGAGCATTTCAGAGAGATAGAGCCTCTCTGGAGTAATGGTGGGCAGAGGCTTGCCAATCTGCCACAAACTGTTTGTGGAGCAATTTTAGAAATTAAAAATCCTCACCCAAAACTCCATTAATTGGTCTCCCAGATGTTTATAGGCAGTTGCTTAAAGTTAGGGGATGTTTCATAATGGTAGATATCATCATGCTCCAACATTTTCAAGCTATTCACAATAAGCTAATGGTAAAATATTTTAGTATATTTGATGTGTATCTTCTATTAATAATAAAGCATGTGCCACTCTCTGACAGCCCTGTGAATTTTGAGTGTTTCAGTTTAACTGATTGGACTCTTGCTGTAATGTTTTCCCACTCATTAGGGACTACTTTATTGGGAGATAATTTCCTATTAACAAAACAGAGACAACAGTTTCACATGGTTAAGAAGGACCCATAGTGAGGATGCATCCTTTGTGTGGTGCATGACCTTATACCAACATAAATAAGTTTACTTAGCTTAAGAAGGAAAAAATAAGACTTTGATTAAGAGTTTTGTAGAGAGGTGTTGCCAATATAATGCTGAACTAGTTAAGCATTCTTGAGTTTAAACTAAAAAGTTATATCACTGTTATCAATATATTTATATTTCAAGAACTGAAATACTTACTGCGACTGTGTAATTTGTTTGGGCAGCAATTGCATCCCTTAGCCGTTTAATTTTTTCTGAATCCTGTTGAAGAGGTAAAAATTATATAAAAAGGCAGATCAAATGCATTTGTTTTGTCATAAACATAGACCGTAAAACAGTTTGTATTGTTTATAGATTAATCAAACCTGTAGAGAGATCATCTGTTTATATTGACAGACTTATTTTGGCATGCCAACCTGGATAGTTGCACCTGTTTCATTTAGCAACGAGCTGTAAGGTGGGAGTTAGTAATTTGGGTGAAAGTGAGAAATATGACTCACGCTGAAAGCTGTTCTCTCATCTGTCATAGACTTCACAAAAGCCAGGGTTTCAGAAGAGGCTGAGCGAATGTTATCAACCCGACCTTCGTGAAAACGGCGAATAGATGCACTCTCATACGTAGACACGAGCCTTCCCCTACATCTGACAGATGTAAATTGAAAGGATGTGCAAAGATGTGGCATATTTTTATTTCAATATACATAAAGAATATCATTTACTTGTAAAATGCAAGTTGTAAGGCAACTTGTATAAATGCATCGGGGCTCATCTTCTGCTTTTTTATAAACTCTTTTCCATAAGTTGCAAATTTGAGTACATCCATGTCAAGATTATTCACCAGCCTGAAATGATGAAGAACAAGAAAAAAAGGACAATACTGAATCACGTGTCCAGTGTTATTATTTGTAAATATGATCATGCATCTGTTTCCTTGTATTGGCCTTGCCTTTGGAGTCTATCTCCTGATGCTTTTAGGAGTCCTTGGATGTGGGGGTTGCATTTCCAGAGCAGCCTTCTCGGAGGGGCAAGCTCTCTGACCGTTGTGGTCTTAGCTGTCTTGGAAGAACTTCCTGTTCTGCTTGTGACAAAAATACTTTTGTTTTCCCACAAACTGAACCTCAGTGGGATTCATTGAGATGAGAGCATACAATGTGCTGACTTACATATATTTCATCAAGTATTCAGAGCACTGAACCAGAACTATTCCCTCAAAGGCTGAATGCTCACACACCACCCCACATATCCCATCCATCCCTACAACAAACTGGGAGAAGGTGGAGTTAAGTAATTCAACTTTAATTTTATCAAACATCACAGTATTTGGAATAAGACCCTACCTGCATTGACTTATCATACCAGCGATTTGCACCATTTTTCTCATGTCCTCCCCCATGTAGCATCATCAGGGCCCTGTTGGTATCACTGGGCTGGAGACCACATGGTTCATCCAGACACACCACACATACACAAGTCTCAATCAGAGCCAAGGAGTCCCGGTTGGTTTGTTCTGTATGAGAAGAAGGTAGACAGATTACTCATCTGAAAATTGTTTATAAATGTTTAAAAAAGAACATAAGGGAAGTTAAAGTTGCTAAGAGACCTTTTATTAGTGCTTCTCTTGCTTGAGCCCACTCCGTTCTCCCATCAGATGTCAGGATACCAAAAGGTGGGAGTCTCTCTTCAGCGTTTTCTGACATTTTCACAATCTTCTCTAGTTGGTGGAAAATCTCCATCTCATTGAGTTGCTTGTTGTTTGCTGCCATATCCAATACGAAAAACTAGTGAGAAAAATAGACTTCAATGATGTCATAGACTTATTTATTACATCGACTGCACGAAACATGGCACAACTTTTGCAGGAGAAAACGTTGAACTGTTTCCTTACTGTTGAGCCCATGATTTATTTAACCAGCTGTAATAATGAGGACATTAGAATAATGATAAAAATGGCAAATTTGTACCAACAATACGCCTCCGCTCGCATTAGCTAAAGATGGAACTCCAGGAAGCTCTTAGACAAAGTAGTAGATTTAATCAGCTTTAATCACATTAACTCATTTAATCTCCATGGGACCCATGGACCCTCAAATGCAGGAGATTGATAGATCTTAGGACCATTTCCAGGTGAGAACCCTTACAGATATTGGTGATATAGGATTAATGCATGATGAACATTAGTTACAGCTTATAAATTTTTTTTATGAAATGAGTTATAAATGGACACAGGTCACAAATCTGGGGTGGAATTTTTAGTTAGCGGACGCATACCTTTAAACAAAAATTATCTTTAAAATTTCAAATATAGATTACATAGTTTAAAATAATTCAGATCAGTTTAGACTTATATAAAAAAATTGATTTTTTTCTTTTTTCGCTTGAACTGACCTGTTTAACTCTCCTCATCCATATTAAGCCTTTTCTTTAGGACTTATTTAAAAATAACATAATATGTCCCAGAGACCTTGCAAAAATTCTAATAAACATTTTAGATATGAAAATGTAGTTCTATCAATCTCTCAAACACAGATGAAGATGACACCCACATCCCAGACAAGTAATGCATTAAACTCTTTAAGGATCAGCTTCTGGTGAGCAGACTTTATTA